>CM027875.1:28164917-28282421 GCA_016097615.1 Eucalyptus dawsonii
AGTAAAGGAATTGGCACTGCCAATTGAACATGAGTGGTGGATGCACCTTGATGTTCTATATGCTCGGAGATTCGTCGAAATTTAAATGTCTGTTTTTGGTGTTGGTTAAGCTTGGTTTTAATATGAACTTCCATAATAGAGGTGTAGATTTGTATTTGGATACAAACTACTAAAGTTGTGGTCATTTTTTTTGGATGGTTTTATTGTACTAAATGTTGATTGTGGTGATGTCAATATTTGTTATTCCTTTTTTTCACGTCTTCTACTTCATATGATAATGATGTGATTGTGTGGCATGCTAGACTTGGTCATATTGGCCAACAACGTATAAATAGACTAGCCAAAGAGGGCTTGTTGGGCAGCATTGAAAAAGTCGATTTGCTCATATGTGAGCATTGCCTAGATGGGAAAACGACAATGAAACCATTTGGAAAAGGTAAAAGAGCTGAATTTCCTTTGCATTTAATCCATTCTGACACCTGTGGTCCAATGAATGTGAGATGAAGGCATGGGGCTGTTTATTTCATCACTTTTATAGATGATTATACTCGATTCGGATATGTCTATTTGATTTCTCATAAATCTGAAGCATTGAGTTGTTTCAAAAGGTTTATGAACATAGTAGAAAATCAATTAGACAAGAAAATAAAAGCATTGAGATCCGATCGAGGTCGAGAATATTTATCTGATGAGTTCAGAAAATTATGTGGTGAAAAAGGAATAGAAAGACAGTTGTCTATTCCAAATACTCCTCAACAAAAAGATGTTGTAGAGAGAAGAAACAGAACCCAACTGAAAATTGTTAGGTCCATGATGGCGCATGCTAACTTACATATCACTTTTTGGAGTGATGCGTTGTTAACTGCTGCCTATATACTTAACCGGATGCCTTCCAAATTAGTTAGTTCCACTCCATATGAGTTATGGACATGTAGAAAACCAGACTTAAGTTTTCTTAAGCCATGGAGTTGTGCTGCCTATACTCATGAGTCCTCTCACAAGTTTGGAAAATTGGGTCCCCAAAGAAAGAATAGTATTTTAATGAGATACTCCGAACACTCGAAAGGGTATGTGTTCATAGGTAAGCAGGAAAGTGGGAGTATAACTGAATTTGAATCACGGGATGTCACATTCTTAATGGATGAATTTCCTAAGAAGGGTGAAATAGGGGAAGATTACTTCTTATTTGAAACCTCGGATAAAGATAATGATATTAGTGGAATTCGTCCAAGTGGGAGTAATATGAGAAGTGATGAATTGAATTCAACTCATTCTCAATTACAACCACATGATGAGACGACATCATCATTATCTAATCATAGTGGGAGCATAATGGGCAATGATGTGCTAAGTGTACAATCTCCCATACGGCGAACAAGTTGCCAAAGTATTCCCCGTCGACGTTTTGACATTGAATGGGAAACTTTTATGATTGCTCCGCAAGATGAGGATGAGCCAAGAAATATTAATGAGGCTCTGAATTGCCCTAGTAAGGAGAAATGTATTCATGCAATGGAAGAGGAAATGGAGTCAATGAAGTCAAACCAAGTTTGAGAATTGGTTGATTTTCCAAAAGGACGCAAAGCTATTGGGAACAAGTGGGTTCTCAAAATAAAATGAAAGGCTGATGGCTCGATAGAAAGGCATAAGGCTCGCCTTGTGGCGAAGAGGTATAATCGACAGGAAGGAATTGATTATGAAGAAACATGTTCTCTTGTAATGAGATATATCTCGATTCGCATTATTCTGGCAATAGTGACTAGTATGGATCTTGAGTTACATCAAATTGATGTAAAGACTGCTTTCCTCAATGGAGAATTAGAGGAAGAAATATATATGAAACAACCTGCTAGTTTCATAGTGAAAGGCTAAGAAGAAAAGGTATGTCGACTTTTGAGGTCGATATATGACCTTAAGTAGTCGTCGAGACAATGGTATATACGTTTTCATAATGCTATAATGGTATATGATTTTTTTTTAATGATAGATGAGGATCATTATGTATATATCAAAAGATCTAAAGATCAATTTATGATCATATCATTATATGTTGATGATATACTAATTGCCGGAAGCAATATGGAGTCTGTTAATATTGTCAAGAGTTGGTTGTCTTCCAACTGTGAGATGAAGGATATGGGTGATGTTGCATACATTCTTGGAGTTAAGATTTCAAGATTGTAAACCCATAGACACTCCTATTGCAAAAGGTGAAGGATTGAGCCATAGACTGTGTCCAAGGACTTTACAAGAGAAGAAACAAATGAAACATGTTCATTATGCAAGTGCTGTTAGAAGCTTGATGTATGCTATGATGTGTACAAGACCTGACATATGTTTTTGCAGTTGGAATGGTGAGAAGATACCAATCCAATTCAGGTCAAGCACATTAGAAAGCCGTTAAGAGAATACTGAAGTATCTAAAAAGGGACTGCTGATAATACGCTGAGTTATTAAGGAAATGATCTGCGACTCTAAGGCTATTCTTATGCTGATTGGAGAGGAGATTTATATGAAAGGAAATCTACCTTTGGGTTTGTTTTCTTACCGAATAATGGCACCATATGTTGGAGCAATAAGAAACAAAAGTGTATAGCCTTGTCCACGATGTAAATTGAGTTCGTGGCATTATCAGCAGCAGTAAAAGAAGGTGTTTGGTTTAAGAGATTTTTGGATCATTTAGGTGTTATTGGAAGTACTGCAGATTCATTGTTGGTTAATTGTGATAGCCAAGCAGCAAAAGCGTACACCAAAATATCATGGTAAGACCGAACACATAGATACCAAGTATAATTTTGTAAATGATATGATTGCACGAAAATACGTGAACTTAGAGTACATACTACGCATAGAATGGTAGCAGATCCTATGACAAAGCCAATACCTAGAGATGTGTTTTATGGCCATATGAAATCTCTAGGATTGCGTAGAGGCTGATGTACTGAATATTGTAATTTTCCTAAGTGTTCACATTTGATGAATTTGTGTTTTCATCATTAATGCCTATGAATCTTTATTTGATCTTTATGCATCTTAATGCTCAGTGCATTATTTTAAGTTGAGAAAGTATGTCGGACAGATATAAGATTAGCCCATTCACACGGGTAATCGCCTCTATTTACTGTGTGATAAATAGAGATGAGACTATTTTTAAACTTATTATCTAGATGATAATCGAGAGCTCAAGCTTAAAATACGTATGTCGCCTTAATTGAGTGTTAAGATGAGGACATAATACTTACTATGTCCGAAAGTAAAATACCCCACATATTTTACTTTATCTGTCTAAGATGCCATATGTGAGTTCTGATGAATTTTGTGAATGAGTAGATACGTGAACTCAAGTTAGACATTGGGTATGTTTGAACTATCATCTGTACGATATTGAAAAGTATAGACATACGCTCCATGGGAAAGGAGTTAATACCGTAATACGTATTTCATACTACGTATGCATGAGTCGACCAATAAGAGTGGCAAAAAGTTTGATCTCAACTTTTATGTCGTGTGAGACTCTTGAGGAAAAAAGTTCCTCAATTTATAGTCCCCTCATGACTCTTACTTATTATCAAGATTTCTATTTAGTGTTTGTTATCTTAGGATGTTAGTTTGATTCAATCTAATGGGACAGTTCTAGAAAAGCAAGCTAAACTGAAATTTAGAGTTTGAAGGAAAGAGGAAGATCGATTTTGGAGAATCACATTGTAGTTTTGCATTCACCGGTTAACCAATTATGACTGTCTTTGGAATAATCATAATTGTGAATACAATATATATATCATTGTTTAAAAGAGATCAAGAGAGATATAAATGTGATTGATCGATCTAGGGAACTGCATACTAAATCTACTCAGAGTGTGATGCCAATTATGAGTTGCTATATATTCCTAATAGATATATAGTAACGAGCTCTCAAAATATGCTGGTCGCACGGATTATTCACCGGTATGAATGTTGAAGAGAGGTAAAGAGAATCCTGTTCGGCCTACCATGTGCGAGTGGGAGATGATGGTTTTATTATTGATGGGTTTAAGGCCCGTCCGCCCATGTTGGGCCTAAAAGCCCGGCCCACAAGAGTAGGGCCCATGGATGAAGGGGCACGATTAATTATTTTTTTGGAGGGACATATATAAGGGAGGAGAGAGAGGGAGAACGTACCCTTTGGCATAATAACGCATGTACGTTCCTCTTCCTCTCTTTTTCTTCCAAATGCTTAAAGTGACGCCGTTTCCCTTTTAAAGGCAAATTGACATCATCGGATTAGAATTTCTTCCTCGATCTTCGGCATTGGTGTTTAATCTGTGGCTAACAAGGTACGCTCGAATTCGTGGTGTGCTTTAGGATCGATGATACGTGATTTTCCCGGGCTTGTCTTCCGCATTGCTTTTAGGGGTTCGATTTAGTGTCGAATCCAGTTTTCAGGGATCCGTTATTCCCAACAGTACATTTTCCCATTTGCTCTCAAGGCATGCGAAGACTTGTTCGCTCTGTCTGAGAGGAGTGCAGTTTGGTAGAATGCCATGATAGATGCCTTGGTTCCATTTGGTGAGTTCACTGATTCGATGGAATTGTTCCACGAGATGCAGAAGATGTTTGCGCTGGATGGGTTTTTACATGGGGGCATTTGTGCAGGTAATTTAATTGTCTACGCCCTTGTATAGTAATGAAAGACTTGCAATTGTAGTACCCTATTGATTTGCTTACAGATTCATATATGTATGGTGCATTTACACACAGGAGAGATGATAGCATTGTCTTGGTTTATGCACTTCACGTGGTTCTTATGTAATGCTTTGATTAGTCCAGTGTACCTGAGATATGTCAAAGTGCAGTTTTTTCATCTGTTCATTTTCTATATTAAGATTCTGATCAACCCGTAAGATTTGATATGATTGCGTGCTAGGGATGCAGGAGTAATTTGTAAGATGGAATTTAAATTTTACAGTTAGTTAAAAACGAAAAGGTTTGGATTAGTTTGGTGCGTGATGCTTTTCTGGCCTCGTCTTTCAGTGATTTCACTTGCACTAAAGTACATTTTCGGTTCTGCATTTGAGAAATTGTGATTGTGCATTTTCTTGTATCCTAAGATTGATGATCTAGACCTAAAGAAGTGCTGTAGACTCCATTACTGGGGATCCATAATTTAGTTGAGTCCGATTCCGTTCTGTCCAATTTCGAAGAATTTTTCCAACAAGCCCATCGGACCCAAATACCTCTTGACTTTAAGCAAATCTACCCCGCTTATCCTGAAAATTCCCTAAAGTATATTTCTTCACTTTCCTCCAATAATCGGTCGGGCAATGCGGCTTGAGGGTCGACGGGCTCATGCCATGGCATGGTGGCGACTACAGAGGTCGAGGCGGTTAAATTCTCAACGGGATAAATTTGAGATGTGAGTTTGATCGGGAATGACTTTTCACCCCCATCTCTACTTGTACTTTTATTTAATTAAATCTGCTTGTGCTTTGTAAATCCTCAACTCAACAGCGAACTGTACTTTGAGCGGGCTTCTCCTAATAACCATATGTATTCAGTTGGTTTTCGTGAAGTTAGAAGCAAAAATTAATAAGACTTGGGGCGTTTATTTAGGAAAAAGTGTTTTATGGCAATTGATTTTCCGGACTTTCACTTATTTATTTTGTGAAAAGGGACTAATCAATAGAAAACACTTTTGGGTCCATGAAAATGTTAATGCATAAATTTAGGAAAGTGAATTCCTATATCTAATTAGGTTAAAACATTTTCCGGAATTACTCATCTCAAATATATTCATTTTTTTATTTTTATTTTATTTTTTTATTTTAATTTTCCTTCTTCTTCTTTGGTTAGGCACCGACCATGATAGAGGTTGGTGATTGGCCATAGGCGAGCTGGAGCCTCGCCACAAGCCAGCTAGGCTTGAGCTTGTTGGTTCATGCCTATGGCTAGTAACTAGCTGTCACTGAGGCCCAGTGACCAACGGAGGGGAAGAAAGAGAAAATAAAGTAATTATTTGAAAATTCGATTTTTTTTTTGGGCCATGAAATAAAGTAATAAGATTGAAATCACTTTCTAAATGAGTTCCAAACAATAGGTAACGTTTTTGACCACATATCACTAAATAAAGGAAAATTGTTCACTTTCATAAAAAATTATTTTCCCATAAAGCATTTTCCTTTATCATAAAGTTTTCCTCGAAACGAAAGCATCCGACTTGTCAAGGAAAACGGCTTCATTCGTTTCACAGAAAACAACTTCGATAGAAATGATTTCCAGATTTCTAGTGTTTGGCATGCGAAAAACAAACTGATTAATGAAATATGGAAAAGAGGTCTTTATAAATGTTTTCCATCAACAGAAAGTGGAAATCATTTTGCCTTCTCTTTGTTTCACCCGTACAAACCTCATTCTTCTCTATGCACTCATTTTAATTATTTATTTTAATTTATTTTTAGAATAAATCAATTTTTTTATTCATTTTCCTTTTTCCTTCTTCCTCAGCTAGTCATCGGTCAAGGACTGAGCACTAGCAAGGGACGAGCTCGCCGACCTCTGGCAATGCTCGAGCTCACCGAAATCTAGCAAGCTCATCCCTCGCCAATTCTTTGGCAAGGCTGGTTGTTAGGTTAGATGAATCAATCCTGATGGTTTTATATGAGATGGGCTTAAGGCCCGTCCACCCAAGTTGGGTCCAAAAAGCCCGGCCCACGGGAATAGGGCCCGTGGATGGGGGAAGGTATAAAAGGGAGGAGAGAGAGAGAGAAGATACCTCTTAAAAAAAAAATTTGACGTACGTCTTCTCTTCTCCCGCGTGCTCTCTCTCCCAAATAGAAAAATAGTAAGGCAAAGCGACGTTTTTCTTCCCTTCAAGGCTTCATCGGATCGAACAGGGCCAGTTTTTCTTCCTCCTATCGGCGTCGGTGTCTAATCTATGGCTAACAAGGTACGCTCGAATCCGTGGTGTGCTTTACGATCGGTGATACGTGTATTTCCTGGGCTTCGTCTTCCGCATTGATTTAGGGGTTCGATTCAGTGTCGAATCCGGTTTTCGGGGATCCGTTATTCCCAACATTGGTATCAGAGCCCTAGTTCACGTTTTTCCCGATCAATTTGATGTTTTTTGATTGATTTTTAGTAAAAATTTTCGGCCATATGGATCGGGGCGAGAAATCCCGACACCCGAGCACTGTTCGTCCTTTTTTCTGAGTTTCCGTAAGTCGAAATCAATTTTTGAAGGCACTGGGTGAAAGAGGTCACCGAGACGAGTCCGGCGACATGTTGCGCGCCGCCGGGAGACACCGCACGCGCCCACACGCGTGGCCAGAAGGCGTTGCGCGTGGGTGTGACGCGCCCGGAAGCGCTGGCTTCGCCAGCGCGTGTGCCACACGCGCCGGTGGCGAACCGGCACGTGCGCGCCGGCGACTGGCGAACGGGCACGCGCCGGTCCGCGGACCGACGCGTGCTGACGTCACGTGATGACGTCACCGTGACGTCATCGCCGACGACCGTTGGCTGGGCGGTCACCGGCCAGAGACCCGACCTGACCCGAAGGCGACCTGACTTGACTAGCTAGCGCATGCCTCGCACGTGTCGGCTGACGTCTGCGTGACGTAAGCCTACTCACGCGCGCGGCACGTGCGGGTGACGTCTGCTTGACGTCATCCCACGAACGCACGCGACACGTACCGGTCGGTTTGTCCGACCGGATCTGACCGGTCCAACCACCGACGACCTGACCGTTGACCGTTGTCCGACGACCGTTGACCGTTGACTTTGACTGTTGACCCGAAAAAAAAAAAGAAAAAAAAAAGAATTTTTTTTTTTCAGTCATGCCTATGTGGGTTATAAGTAATCCATTTTTTTTATTCTGCATTTGTTGCATGAATTATGGAAAATTATGTATTTTCCCTTTTGTACATTATGGATTATAAGTAATCAATTTTTAGTTCTGCATTTGTTGCGGAACATGATATGTTATGCAAGGATACCTTCAATCCCGAGAACGGACGAGGGAATTGCAAGACTTAAAAGGCTGATGACAGAGTTAGTTGATTATCGGTGGCATGACGGTGATTTAGTATCACATGTGGTCAGGGTCAATCATATGATACAGGAAATCATCTACAATGGTTATCTTATGCCGGATTTTGAGAAGGTGCCGGCTCTGATGAACACTCTTCCAGCTGAATGGCAAGCAGTGTTAGATCGGCTATGGGAGGTCAACGTAGTCCCGGGTTATAAAAGGCTAGTGGAAACTTTTGTAAGAGAGTATTATAGGATTGAGTTAACCAAAACTTCAACCCTTAGATTGAGCGCTACATGGCGAAGAGTGAATGCGCCTTGGAGGCGACATGAAAGCTCTTCAAAAGTTTATCCATGGTTGGCAAATGTGCCTTCAAATTTCTCAGATATTCTGACTGATAGATTAGAAGAGACATTCCCTATTTATTTCTTAGGTTAATTATGAGATGTTTTTATGATTGAATATCTCTTTCTATGTTGATATTTTTCTTTGTATATATTGCTTAGTGTAATGTATAGTTGTATTAATTGAAAGTATTATTGTTTTTTAATTGTATGTCAATTATCTGTTGCTTTCTGTTATTGCTGGTTGCTGTGGGTAATTAGTCAGGGTAGTTTTAGAAGTTTTTGTAGCTTCATAGAATTGATTTTGTATATGACAATCATATTAATGATAGTTTTAAGTTAGGATTTTGGAGGATGATTGGAAACGTAGTGACCTTTTGATTCTGAAGCCTTACTTGAAATTATTCATTAATATGATGGGTCTATGTAAAAAGGGATGCATAAATGATGGGCATTAATAATTCGTGCATATGTCTGATGTGTTCAGATCAATGGCTTCAGCCACAAAGTGCATAGTTGCCGAGCTGAACAAAGGTGAAAAGCTCAATGGTGACAACTATGAAATTTGGCACATGAAAGTCCAATATGTGTTGGAAAAGCAAGAAGCACTAGAAGCTCTTGACCATATTATGGAAGATCTTGAGGATGTCGTGCGCCACCTTGAGCTAGTAGAGGACCGCCTAACGGCATTTGAGTTGAAAGTAGACATTTACAATGCTGGTTCTAACTCAGAAAGAGCTTTGAGCTCTAAGCGCAAGCGTATTGATTCGTTCAATATGTGGGATTGCAAAGGATCAAGTCCTTGTTGCAAGAAATCAAAAGTTAACCAACACAAGAGAGGAAAACGTCCTCAAGTGAAGAAAATGTCAAGGGTGAGGTGTTACAATTGTGACAAGAAGGGTCACTATGCTCGCAACTGTCATGAGCCAAAGAAAGTAAACACCCCTTGTACTTTTCAGAACTTTACTTTTGTGTCGAGTTCTGTATTCTTGACTGAGTCTAATCCTTTGTGGACTGTAGATTCAGGAGCGACTGACCATGTAGCGAATGATAGAGGATCCTTCGTGGAATTCCGACAAGTACCAACTGGAACTAAGTGGGTCTATGTGGGAAACAACTCCCGAGCTGAAGTGAAAGGAATTGGCACATGCCAACTAAATATGCGTGGTGGACGCACTTTATTCCTACATGATGTATTGTATGCTCCGGAGATTCGTCAGAATTTAGTGTCTGTTTTAGTGTTGGTTAGACTAGGTTTTAATATGAACTTCCATAATAGAGGTGTAGATTTATATTTGGATACAAACTACTATGGTTGTGGTTATTTTCTGGATGATTTCATTGTATTAGATATTGAGTATGTTAATGCAAATGTTTGTTATTCCCTTATCACGTCTCCTAATTCATATGATAATGATGTGAATGTGTGGCATGCTAGACTTGGTCACATTGGCCAACAACGTATGAATAGACTAGCCAAAGAGGGCTTGTTGGGCAACATTGAAAAAGTCGATTTGCCCATATGTAAGCATTGCCTAGAAGGGAAAACGACACGGAAACCATTTGGAAAAGGTAAAAGTGAATTTCCTCTGCATTTAATCCATTCTGATGTCTGTGGTCCAATGAATGTGAGAGGAAGGCATGGGGCTGTTTATTTCATCACTTTTATTGATGATTATACTCGATTCGGATGTCTATTTGATTTCTCATAAATCTGAAGCATTGAGTTGTTTCAAAAGGTTTATGAACCTAGTAGAAAATCAATTAGACAAGAAAATAAAAGCATTGAGATCCGATTGAGGTCGAGAATATTTATCTGATGAGTTCAGAAAATTATGTGGTGAAAAAGGAATAGAAAGACAGTTGTCTATTCCAACTACTCCTCAACAAAAAGATGTTGTAGAGAGAAGAAACAGAACCCTACTGGAAATGGTTAGGTCCATGATGGTGCATGCTAACTTACCCATCACCTTTTGGAGTGATGCATTGTTAACTGCTGTCTATATACTTAACTGGGTGCCTTCCAAATCAGTTACTTCCACTCCATATGAGTTATGGACAGGTAGAAAACGGGACTTAAGTTTTCTTAAGCCATGGGGTTGTGCTGCCTATATTCATGAGTCCTCTCACAAGTTTGGGAAATTGGGTCCCAAAGAAAATAAGAGTATTTTCATGAGATACTGCGAACACTCAAAATGGTATGTGTTCATAGGTGAGCAGGAAAGTGGGAGTATAACTGAATTTGAATCACGGGATGTCACATCCTTAGTGGATGAATTTCCTAAGAGGGGCGAAATAAGGGAAAATTACTCCATATTTGAAACCTTGGATCAAGATAATGATGTCAGTGGAGTTCGTCCAAGTGGGAGTAATATGAGATGTAATGAATTGAATTCAACTCATTCTCAATTGCAACCACCTGATGTGACGACATCATCATTTACCTAATCCAAGTGGGAGCATAATAGGGAATGATATGCAAAGTGTACAATCTCCCATACGGCGAACAAGTTGCCAAAGTATTCCCCGTCGACGTTTTGACATTGAAGGGGAAACTTTTATGGTTGCTCCACAAGATGAGGATGAGCCAAGAAATATCAATGAGGCTCTAAATTGCCCTAGTAAAGAAAAATGGATTAATGCAATGGAAGAGGAAATGGAGTCAATGAAATCAAACCAAGTTTGGGAACTTGTTGATCTTCCAAAGGGACGCAGAGCTATTAGGAACAAGTGGGTTCTCAAAATAAGGCGAAAGGATGATGGCTCTATTGAAAGGCATAAGGCTCGCCTTGTGGTGAAGGGGTATAATCAACAGGAAGGAATTGATTATGAAGATACATTTTCTCCTGTAGTGAGATTTACCTCGATTCGCATTATTCTGGCAATAGTGGCTAGTCTGGATCTTGAGTTACATCAAATGGATGTAAAGACTGCTTTCCTCAATGGAGAATTAGAGGAAGAAATATATATGGAACAACCTGCTGGTTTCATAGTGAAAGGCCAAGAAGAAAAAGTATGTCGACTTTTGAGGTCGATATATGGTCTTAAGCAGTCATCAAGACAATGGTATATACGTTTTCATAATGCCATAATGGCATATGAGTTTACAATGATTGATGAGGATCATTGTGTATATATCAAAAGATCCAAGGATCAATTTGTGATCATATCATTATATGTTGATGATATACTGATTGCCGGAAGCAATATGGAGTTGGTTAATACTGTCAAGAGATGATTGTCTTCTAACTTTGAGATGAAGGATATGGGTGAGGCTGCATACATTCTTGGAGTTAAGATTTCGAGAGATCGTTCGAAGAGATCGTTGTCTCTTTCGCAAGAAACCTATATAAATAAGGTTCTTGAACAATTTCGTATGTAAGACTATAAACCCATAGACACTCCTATTGCAAAAGGTGAAGAATTGAGCCACAGACTGTGTCCAGGGACTCCACAAGAGAAGGAACAAATGAAACATGTTACTTATGCTAGTGCTGTTGGGAGCTTGATGTACGCTATGATGTGTACAAGACCCGACATATGCTTTGCAGTTGGAATGGTGAGTAGATACCAATCCAATCCAGGTCTAGCACATTGGAAAGCCGTCAAGAGAATACTGAGGTATCTGAAGGGAACTGCTGGTTACAAGTTGAATTACCAAGGAAAGGATCTGCGACTTGAAGGCTATTCAGATGCTAATTGGGGAGGAGATTTAGATGAAAGAAAATCTACCTCTGGATTTGCTTTCTTACTGAACAATGGCGCCATATCATGGAGCAGTAAAAAGCAAACATGTATAGCCTTGTCCACGATGGAAGCTGAGTTCGTGGCATTATCAGCAGTGGTACAAGAAGGAGTTTGGCTTATGAGATTTTTGGATCATTTAGGTGTTAATGAGAAAGCTGCAAATCCATTGTTGGTTAACTGTGATAGCCAAGCAGCTATAGCGTACACCAAAGATCCAAAATATCATGGCAAGACCAAACATATAGATACCAAGTATAACTTTGTGAAAGATATGATTGCACGAAAGGATGTGAACTTACAGTACATATCTACGCATATAATGGTAGCAGATCCTATGACAAAGCCAATACCTAGAGATGTGTTTTGTGGTCATGTAAAATCTCTAGGATTGCGTAGAGTCTGATGTACTGGATATTGTAATTTCCCTGAGTTGTTCACATCAATGAACTTGTGTTTTTTCATTGTTAATGCCTATGAATCTTTGTATGATCTTTATGCATCTTAATGTTTAGTGCATTATTTTAAGTTGAGAAGTGTGTCGGACAGATAAAAGATTAGCCCACTCACACAGGTAATCGCCTATGTTTACTGTGTGATAAATAGAGATGATACTGTTTTTAAGCTTATTATCTAGGTGATAATCGAGAGCTCAAGCTTAAAATACATATGTCGCCTTAACTGAGTGTTAAGATGAGGACATAATACTAAAGATGTCCGAAAGTAAAATAACCAACATCTTTTACTTTATCTGTCTAAGATGACAGATGTGAGTTCTGATGAATTTTGTAAAAAGAGTAGATACGTGAACTCAAGTTAGACATTGGGTATGTCTGAACTATCATCTGTACGGTATTGAAAGGTGTAGACATACGCTCCATGGGAAAGGAGTTAATACCGTAATACGTATTTCATACTACGTATGCATGAGCCGACCAATAAGAGTGGCAAAAAGTTTGATCTCAACTTTTATGACGTGTGAGACTCTTGAGGAAAAGAGTTCCTCAATTTTAGTGCCTTCATGACTTTTACTTATTCTCAAGGTTTCTATTTAGTGTTTGCTATCTTAGGATGTTGCCAATGGTCATGAGATGATTCGATCTAATGGGGCATTTCTAGAAAAGCAAGCTGGACTGAAATTGAGAGTTTGAAGGAAAGAGGAAGATCGATTTTGGAGAATCACATTGTGGTTTTGTATTCACTGGTCGACCAATTATGACTGTCTTTGTGATAATTATAATTGTGAATACAATATATATATATAATGTTTAAAAGAGATCAAGAGAAATATAAAATGTGATCGATCAATCTAGGGTACTGCATACTAAATCTACTCGGAGTGTGACGCCCATTATGAGCTGCTATATATTCCTAACAGATGTATAGCAACGAGCTCTCAAAGTATGCTGGTCGCACGGATTATTCACCGGTATGAATGTTGAAGAGAGGTAAAGAGAATACTGTTCGGCCCACCATGTGCGAGTGGGAGATGATGGTTTTATATGAGATGGGCTTAAGGCTCGTCCGCCCAAGTTGGGCCCAAAAAGCCCGGCCCACGGGAATAGGGCACGTGGATGGGGGAAGGTATAAAAGGGAGGAGAGAGAGAGAGAGAAGATACCTCTTAAAAAAAAAAAATTGACGTACGTCTTCTCTTCTCCCGCGCGCTCTCTCTCCCAAATAGAAAAACAGTAAGGCGAAGCGACGTTTTTCTTCCCTTCAAGGCTTCATCGGATCGAACAGGGCCAGTTTTTCTTCCTCCTATCGGCGTCGGTGTCTAATCTGTGGCTAACAAGGTACGCTCGAATCCGTGGTGTACTTTACGATCGGTGATACGTGTATTTCCTGGGCTTCGTCTTCCGCATTGATTTAGGGGTTCGATTCAGTGTCGAATCCGGTTTTCGGGGATCCGTTATTCCCAACAAATCCAAACTAATTAATTAATTGAGACTAATCTGCACCTCCTAATTAATTGAGTTCGCTTGAATATGACTCATGCGCAATACGTGCCCATCCTGACTGGGGAGTCACGGCCCCTTCTGGTCGAACAACACCTTGAGCAATTCAAATAAACGATGGAGGACTTCTTAAAGTTCGAGGGTTTGCTAATATAGTCATTTGGTCAATATATCTATAGAGATGACCGTGGACTATGGTATGGTTCTGTGAAATGTTTGATCTTGGTAAGTACATGCATGCTTCATTTTAATTGGGGAGTTTTTGTCGGCCAAGTATATGTAAGAAGCTCAACCGCGCTGAAAAGTTCTAGGTTCTGGGAAATCTCACAATTTGATAAGATGAACGAGATTCCTTGGAGTGTGCCGCAGATGATGCATAGAATCGACAGAGAATTCACGTCTATATAAGACAGCTTTCTAAAAATTGTTAAAACTTTTTCTTCAATTGCGGGGAGTTCGGCCGCGTTCGTATTGACAATTGTAATTGTTATAGGAAAGGTTTAATAATGGGTTTGAATAGCTCTATATATTTTACGAAAAATGAATGATTTGAAAATATTTTCTTTAAAGTAATTGTTTATATCGCTTAAAAAATGATTTTAATTGAATGCAAGTGTTTGATGTGTTTGCGGAAAAATAACTTTGGGATAATAAGGCTTACCAAGGCATAAAGGAATGTTTCACCAACAAAAAATAAAGAACTTTAAGGTTCACTACCAATGAATTGGATGAACGCTCCATTTGCTTTGCGAAAATGAACGATTTGAATAATATATTTTCTTAGAAATGATTATTCGTAAATGCTAATCAACGAATAATATTTTAGTTATCAATTACAATTTATGTTTTAATATTTTCATGGACGATGAAAATATTTTTCGTTATTCATTTTTATAAGTGATATAAAAAATCATTTTTAAGAAAATATTTTTCAAATTGTCCACGTTCTATGAAACAAACAGATTCAATGAACCAAATGAATCATTCGAGAGAAAGTCCAATGCGTTATGAACTCAAAACTTTGCATGCATACAACTGAGAATGCGCATCTTATTCACCGAGGGACTAAGGCTCTAAATCTAGGAAATATAAAATTGGGAACGTTAATCTGGGAACATTAAACTAGGAAATAATCAAGTTAGAAAATCAAATGGAATCAGGAAACTACTCTTCGGCCTTAAAATCGGTTTAAATTAGAAAATCAACGATACCTTCAACTTATAGAAATTACTCATGGATTAATCCTTGTGTTTGACGGGGTTCGATGCTCCCACATTATTCACATCCTTCTTAATTCAATTAGTCATTAATTTCACAATCCACGAAATATTTACCTTTCCCTATATTCTAAGTTGCCCCAAAAGAAATTACTTATTTTTCCGACACCACGCAACAAGTCTCCGCGTCCATCGCGCCATTTTAAGACCAATAAATACAGGTACCCCGACCCATAGAAACCATCAAAATAAGCATTCAGTTTCGAAGCCCACACCAAGAAGCGACGCCAAAAACCCCCGAAAATGAGGCTCCTCCTCCTCGCCGCGGTGGCCGCCACTGTACTCCTCCTCCAAAGTTCGGCCGCCAGGGCCGCCGGCAGGGAGGGGCCATCCGGTTGGGAGCCGATAAAGGATCTGAGCGACCCGCACGTGCGGGAGATCGCTGAGTTTGCGGTCAATAAGCACAATGAGGATGCCCAGACGAAGCTGGCTCTGGATAAGGTGGTGAAGGGTGAGACGGTGGGGTTCTTGGGGACGATCTACAAGCTTATCGTCGAGGTCAAGGATGGGGCCAACCCGAAGAGCTACGAGGCCGTAGTTTGGGATGGGAAGTCGGTTAGATTTCTCTTTTTGTTCAAGGCCGTTAAAGGCAATGTGTGAGGTCGTGTCTGTGAATCGGTTTTCACAGACACGACCCTTTAAGTAATTTGAGAATAAAACACGATCCGGTTTTCATTTTTACGGACGGAAGTTTAGTCCGATGTGATAGCTTTTTTTTTGTTTCAAACCTCTACTGAAATAAGCCAATCAAATTGGTGACTTGGTTGTGGATCCAAGTTGACCAATTTATTTTCAATGCAAATTTCTCAGTCCGTACCCGACCTGACCACATTCGATTGGTCTCGAAATGTATTTTTAGTACTTTTTTTTTTCTCCTTAATCTTTTAACAAATCACTGCACATGAGAGTCTAATTGTCTGAGAAACATTGACACTGTCTGAGAGCTTTTGTGTCTTGTCCTATACTCTGACACGTATTTGACAAGCATTGACATGTCAATGAGTGTTGGAAAATCTGACACATGATCAACTCTCCCTAACACACTCCGACATGTGAGTCCGGAATTTCGACACATACATGGTCATTTTTTTTTTAAATTCAATACTTGAGGGGTTAAAATGTAAATATATGAAAAAAAAAAAGAAAAAAAAAACCGATAAGGATCATGGTTGGGCCTTGCTGCTACTGTCGCTGCCACTATTGAAGAGCACTGATGAGGTGCAAAGCGTGGCAGCCCTCACAAGCCTTGGTGAGGTCATCGCAAGCTAAGCAAGGGCTGGTGAGGCTCACCCATATCTAGGCGATGCCCCAAGCTGAGGCTTAGGCGAGACTCGCCCAAATCTGGGTGATATCATGCCCTCACTTGGGCCTAGTAAGGGTTGTCGGCCCTCGCCTATGGCCGATGAGGCCTCATCTAGGACTAGGGAGGCTTGTCGACCATAGGTGAGGGTTGACGTTGCCCAAATCTGGGCGAGCCTTACTTGGGCCTTGCCTAGATCGCCAAGGGTCGGCCCCCCTCCATCATTGCTGGCGCCCCTCCAACGGTGGTAGTGGCAATAGCAACAAACCAGGCATGACCCTACCTTTTCTTTTTCTTTTTTTCCATTTTTTTAGAATTATTTAGTTTTTTTTTTTAATTTGTTTTACTATTCCTTAAATAAGATTTAAAGAAAAAAGTAGTAAAAAATGCCACATAAGATAAATAAATAAATTTTAAAATTTCACTTCAGTATTTTTCTATAAACAAATCGACGTGTCAATGAAAGGACTTGATTGCACTAATTTGATGAGTTTTAGGACTAAATTGTATTTTCGTGGTAAGTTTTGGGACTTTTAGTGTACATATCCCTAAATTTAATAGTAGAATGTGAATTGCTTATTTTTTTCATTCAAGTTTTATGGATTATTGCAATGCAATGTAATTGAATTTGTCAAATTAAAATAATTAATGATATTAACAAATATTGGATTAATGTTTTTAGCGAAACTTAATTCTAGGCTCTTTTCATTTTTATTTATTTATTTGTGCATTTATATATAAAGATATATTTAATATTATAAAGTGCTGGAACATATTGAAATTCTTTATTTTATTTTTAGTAATAACTTGTCAACTTATCGTGTCGTGTCTTGTTGTATGTCCCATGTTCATGTCGGTGTTATATAGCTAATTGTTACTGGGATCAAAAGACTCAAAGTAAAAATAAAAAAATAAAAAAGGGTTTGCACTGAGAACAAAATATTTGGGTATAAGAGGTAGATTTCAGCTACATAGCATCGGTTGAAGTTGCACTTTTCCTGGGAACCATAAGACCGACCATCATCGTCCTCGGAAAAGCACACCCATCATCCACATCCATACGAAAGCAGTAAAGCACCCATCAATTTGATCTCCACACTGTATTTCTAAACGGAGGGTGGAAATTATGCCTGCAGATCTCAGTGAATGCGATGTCAACTTTCAATTGCTTTTGAAAGAGTAAAATCAATGTCTTAAATAGCTCGAAAGACCGGGAAGACCGATCATGGGCACACCGACACAGCTCGGAGCAAGTAGAATTCAAAATTTCCGGAATGACTCAGTTGGCGGAATCAGCCGGATTTGCTTACTCGGAACTTTGTCCCCAGTCGATCGCCAACGAGGACACTAGATTCATGTATGAAGCTTTTGAATATCTTAAACCCATTTTTACTCGGCCTGTTAAATCTCTAGCAACCCATTTACAACCTAGCTCTATATGTATAATTAAAAAAATTGGTCCATGACCCATTTCGATACCTCTATTGCAAAGATATTGGGTACTTGACACCGCGCGTCTGAATTTACTAAAACAAAGAGAAACCAATGTATCTCCCCTGGCTTGAGTAGCTCGACGAGAACTTGGAAAAAGAATGGCAAAAATTAATGTCAATAACGGAACGCTGGCAAATTATTTTATCAAGCCAAATGAACGCTGCCACCATCGGACTAGCATCCCTCACTGGCTGGAGCTGTGGCGGAGAAAGCCCCCGCGCAGCATCAGGTATCCAGGCGATGCCGAGCACGGCAAGGGGTATGAGGGGAAGAGTTCGGGATTGAGGAGAGGGCAGCATCGGTGCTAGCCGAACGAAGAGGATGGCGGAGGCAGGAGAGCATCAAGGGGTCGACGGGCGAGACGACGTAGGCCCAGTTGCCAAAGTCGCCGGAGGCATTGAGGATGTTGCCGACTCATTGGAAGACAGACCAAGTCCGAATTTTATCTATTTTTTTGGAGGAGTGCAATCGAAATATACAAATTTTGATATTTGACGGTGGGACCAGCAGATTCGACGGATATTATTTGAGTATGTGCTAGTATATGCTCTCGTGAACTTTAAGGGACAGACCTAAATTGGATTTGGGATCAAGGGAAAGCATTGTTTCAGACGAATTAGCATCGGCCGTAGGCAAGTTCTTGACTTCTGTCCTTTGGTAATGCATATGTTATCGTATTCTATCTTACTCTATCCAACTTGTATCTTGAAAGACCAACTCGATCTCAATTATTTCCATTATTACTTACTATCGACCATAATATTGAGATGAGCCGGTTAAGATGAATTGGTCTACTCTATGCAACTATAATGAAGTTGTAAAATTGTACCCCAAGCTAGTGCTAAACGGTACACCTAAGTATGCACATATCTAATTCCTTGTGATCTATTTAGGGTTTTGGATTCGATTTGCGTAGCTTGAATGCCTCATTCAAAAACCATCCTCAATTTCCTGTGGGCGGGTAATGCAAAGTCATCACAAACATATCAAATTAAAAATTGGATCAATGGAAAGTATTATTTGTATCAGCGTATAAATAATCGAGGCTCAAACGACAAAAATATGGTCTGTTATAATATTGGATTTGACCACCTTTGCACGGCGGTGTGCAATTGGGATTTGTTCAACTAAAGAACTGGGCGGACCGGCTGTTTCAACTGCGGGAATGCCTCTCTCTCTCTCTCTCTCTCTCTACCTCTCTCTATTGACGAAATGTTGCTTCTCGCCATGATTTGAGCCATGGACTCCATGCTACAATATGAAGACACATGCATGACCACGTAAGCGAATTATTGTATTTGAGAGACATAGTTTTATATGATATCTGTGAATCGGACTGGTCGGTTTAGAGAGGATTGTTTCATGGGCCAGCAGCTCATCAATACCCAATCTGATTTTCGAATCTGGGGACCACTGCTGAGGTTCCAGTTAAAAGACAGATACCGATCATCCATGAGCTTTTGCCAACAAGTCGAGGGAAGTGTGAGTTGAAACTAATGTGTGTGCACTTGTATACCTAATTACTCTTGCATTATATGCTGGTGGTTTTATTAATTATTGTGATGGGCCTAAGTTGGCCCATCCGCCCATATTGGGCCTAAAAGCCTGGCCCACAAGATTAGGGCCCATGGATGGAGGAATACGTTGAAAAGTTGTAACTTTTGGAGGACGTCTTTTGCCGAAGGGACACGTCTTTTGGAGATGACGTATTTAAGGGGAAAAGAGAGGGAGGAACGCACCTTTTGGTTTTTACATACGTTCCTCCTCCCTCTCTCCCTTGAAACACTCCAAAAAGAATAGTAAGAAAAAGGAGGCGACACTCTCTTCCCTTCAAGGAAAATTCACGTTATTGAATCGAACGATATCAGTTTCTCTTCCTCATATCGGCGTTGGTGTTTAATCTGTGGCTAACAAGGTACGTTCGATTCTGTGATGTGCCTTAGGATCGGTGATACATGTGATTTTCCCGAGCTCGTCTTCCGCACTTGTTTTAGGGGTTCAATTTAGTGTCGAATCCGATTTTTGGGAATCCGATATTCCCTTAATTGGTATCAGAGCCGCAGTTCTTGTTTCCCGATCCTTTTTCATGTTTATGAATGATTTTTGATTGAATTTTCGTAAAAACTCGGCCGACACCGATCGGGGACAAAAAAAAAATATTGACACCTGATTCTGTATGCCCCGTTCTTTTGTTTTTCTGTAAGTCGAATTTTTTTTTCTAAAAGCGTAGGATCGAAGCCCTCATCGAGACGAGAAAAATGAGTCGTGAATCGCCGCCGGGGGTCGCCGGATGCGCCGCCACGCGCGGTCGGAACGAGCGGGGGTCATCGTTGCATACGCCGATTCGATCCCCCGCAGTCGCGTGCGCGTTTCGGCCCCAGGCACGTGTGACGCACGCACTAGGTGTTGGCGCATGCCACGCACGCGCCGGCTGACGTCATCGTGACGTTAGCCAGGCACGTGCCAGTCGATTTGTCTGACCGGCCCTACTGGCCCGACCTTCGGTCCGACCCACCGCCCGTTGACGACCCGGTTGACCGTTTACTTTGATCGATTGACCGTTGACCGTTGACTTTGACCGTTGACAAAAAAAATGTGTTTCTTTTTCAAATTAAGTATATGTGGATTATATGTAATCCCTTATTTGTTCTGCATTTGTTGCAGGAACAATGCCTCCCTTTAAGATACGTACAGCTATTCCCGCAATTACCGATAAACAAAAGGAAAGACTTTCTAAGTTAATAGCTGAGCTAATTGATCATCGATAGGAGAGTGGCGACTTAATTGATCATGTTCTTGAAGTCAATGGGAAAATACAAAAGGTCATATGGAATGGTCGTCCCATGCCACAGTCTGAGATGGTGCGATTTTTCATAAACACTTTTCCACAAGAATGGCAAGGAGTGTTGAATCGCGTATGGAAAGTCAACAGAGCTGCTTCATATAGGAAAATTGTGATGGATTTTATAGATGATTATTACTAGATTGTTACAAGGGAAAAGATCAAGAAATTGAACAAAAGATGATTTTTCCCAGTTCGAATATTGACTTGGTGCTAGATGTTTTTTGCTAGTCTTTATTTAGTGTGCTTTGTAAACATCTTATGTAATGTTTACTACATGATTGTTGTTGATGTAGCAACTGATATGTAAGTTGTATTATGTGAAAGCATTATTATTATATCATTGTTTGATATCAAGTATTATTTGATTTCTGTTATTGTTGATTGCTGTTGGTAGTTTATAGAAGTTTTTGTAGCTTTATAGAATTTATTTTGCATAAGACAATTATATTAATGATAGTTTTAAGTTAGGATTTTTAGAGGATGATTGAAAACATAGTGACCTTTTGATCCTGAAACCTTACTTGAAATTGTTCATTAATATGATGGGTCTGTGCAAAATGGATGTATAAATGATAGGCATTAATAATTCGTGCATATATGTCTGATATGTTCAGATCAATGGCTTCAACCACAAAGAGCATAGTTGCTGAGCTGAACAAAGGTGAAAAACTTAATAGTGATAACTATGAAATATGGCACATGAAAATCTAAAATGTGCTGGAAGAGCAAGAGGCACTAGAAGCTCTTAACCTGACCATGGTAGAACTTGAAGAATGAAACACTGCACAGCACAAGAGAGATAATGAAGCATTTGTTGTATGGAAAAGAAAGAACTCTCTTGCTCACATTACGTTGCTGAGTAGCATGGAAACTGACATCATGCGAGAGTTTAGGCATTTTGAAAATGCCAAGGAAATGTGGAAAGCATTGGCAGCAAGATTTGGTCATACTTCGGTGACTAGACTGAGGCAGCTTACTATTAGGTTTAACTCTTATAAGAAGTCTCATGGTCAGACCATGAAGCGACATCTTAGAAAGATGTCAAACATGATTAATGAACTGAAAGATACTGACCATGTCCTAACTGATGAGTAGCAAGTGCAAGCAGTGATTCGTTCCTTGCCTTAGAGTTGGGAGCATATGAAGGTGCACCTGACCCATAATGAGAAATTCAAAACCTTTGAGGATGCAGTGCGTCATCTTGAGCTGAAAGAAGACCGCCTCTTGGCGGCTAAGCCGGAAGTTGAAATCTATCATGCTGGTTCTAGCTCATATGGAGCTTCAAGCTCCAAACACAAACGTCCTAACTGGTTCGATAAAAGGAAATGCAAGGAAGTAGGTCCTTCAGGGAAGAAACCTAAGCTTAACCAACATGAAAAAGGAAAGCGTCCTCGAATGAAGAAGCTGACAAGGGTGAAGTGTTACAATTGTGACAAGAAGGGTCATTATGCTCGCGATTGTAGCGAGCCAAAGAAGGTATACACCCCTTATGCTTTTAAAAACTTTGTTTATGTATCAAGTTCTGTATTCTTGACTGAGTCTAATCCTTTGTGGACTGTAGATTCAGGAGCGACAGACCATGTAGCGAAGCATAAAGGATCATTCATGGAATTCCGACGAGTACCAACTGGAACTAAGTAGATCTATGTGAGAAACAACTCCAGTGCTGAAGTAAAATGAATTGGTACCTACCAACTGAACATGCGTGGTGGACGCACTTTGTTCCTACATGATGTATTGTATACTCCGGAGATTCATCGGAATTTAGTGTCTGTTTTAGTGTTGGTCAAGCTAGGTTTTGATATGAACTTCTATAATATAGGTGTGGATTTGTTTTTGGATACAAATTTCTATGGTTATGGTTATTTTCTAGATGGTTTCATTGTATTAGATATTGACTATGTTAATGTAAATGTTTGTTATTCCCTTCTCACGTTTCCTAATTCATATGATAATGATGTGAATGTGTGTTATGCTAGACTTGGTCATATTGGCCAACAACGTATGAATAGACTAGCCAAAGAGGGCTTGTTAGGCAACATTGAAAAAGTCAATTTGCCCATATGTGAGCATTACCTAGTAAGGAAAATAACAAGGAAGCCATTTGGAAAAGTAAAAGAGCTAAATTTCCTCTGCATTTAATCCATTATGAAGTCTGTGGTCCAATGAATGTGAGAGGAAGGCATGTGGCTGTTTATTTCATCACTTTTATAAATGATTATACTCGATTCGGATATGTCTATTTGATTTCTCATAAATCTGAAGCATTAAGTTGTTTTAAAAGATTTATGAACTTGGTAGAAAATCAATTAGACAAGAAAATAAAAGTATTGAGATTTGATCGAGGTCGAGAATATTTGTCTGATGAGTTCAGAAAGTTATGTGATGAAAAATGAATAGAAAGATAATTGTCTATTCCATATACTCCTCAACAAAATGGTGTTGTGAAGAGAAGAAATAGATTCCTACTGGAAATGGTTAGGTCCATGATGGCGCATGCTAACGTACCTATCACTTTTTGGAGTGATGCGTTGTTAACTGCTGCCTATATACTTAATCGGGTGCATTCCAAATCAGTTACTTCCACTCCATATGAGTTATGGACAGGTAGAAAACCGGACTTAAGTTTTCTTAAGCCATGGGGTTGTGCTGCCTATACTCATGAGCCCTCTCACAAGTTTGGGAAATTAGATCCCAAAGGAAAGAAAAGTATTTTCATAAGATACTCCGAACACTCGAAAGGGTATGTGTTCATAGGTGAGTAGGAAAGTGGAAGTATAACTAAATTCGAATCACGGGATGTCACATTCTTAGAGAATGAATTTCCTAAGAAGGGCGAAATAGGTGAGGATTACTCCCTATTTGAAACCTTGGATCAAGATAATGAACTTAATGGAGTTCGTCCAAGTGGGAGTAATATGAAAAGTGATGAATTGAACTCAACTCATTCTCAATTACAACTACATGATGAGACCACATCATCATTATCTAATCCTAGTGGGAGCATAATGGAAGATGATGTGCAAAATGCACAATCTCCTATACGGCGAACAAGTCGCAAAAGTATTTCCCGTCGATATTTTGACATTGAAGGGGAAACTTTCATGGTTGCTCCGTAAGATGAGAATGAGCCAAGAAATATTAATGAGGCTCTAAATTGCCCTAGTAAGGAAAAATGGATTCATGCAATAAAAGAGGAGATTGAGTCAATGAAGTCAAACCAAGTTTGGGAACTGGTTGATCTTCCAAAAGGACGTAAAACTATTGGGAACAAGTGGGTTCTCAAAATAAAGAGAAAAGCTGATGGCTTGATAGAAAGGCATAAGGCTCGCCTTGTGGCGAAGGGGTATAATCAATAGGAAGGAATTGATTATGAAGAAACATTTTCTTCTGTAGTGAGATTTACCTCGATTCGCATTATTCTGGCAATGGTGGCTAGTATGGATCTTGAGTTACATCAAATGGATGTAAAGACTGCTTTCCTCAATGGAGAATTAGAGGAAGAAATATATATGAAACAACCCACCTATTTTCTTAAAGAAGGCCAATAAGGAAAGGTATGTCGATTTTTGAGATCGATAGACGGCCTTAAGCATATATCGAGACAATGGTATATACGTTTTCATAATGCCATAATGACATATGACTTTACAATGATTGATGAGGATCATTGTGTATATATCAAAAGATCTAAATATCAATTTGTAATCATATATCATTATATGTTGATGATATATTAATTGTCGAAAGTAATATGGAGTTTGTTAACACCGTCAAGAGTTGGTTATCTTCCAACTTTGAGATGAAGGATATGGGTGAGGCTGCATACATTCTTGGAGTTAAGATTTCAAGAGAACGTTCGAATATATCGTTATCTCTTTCGTAAGAAACATATATAAATAAGGTTCTTGAATGATTTCATATGCAAGATTGTAAACCCATAGATACTCCTATTGCAAAAGGTGAAGGATTGAGCCATAGACTGTGTCCAAGGACTCCACAAGAGAAGGAACAAATGAAACATGTTCCTTATGCTAGTGTTGTTGGGAGCTTAATGTACGTTATGATGTTTACAAGACCTGACATATGTTTTGCAGTTGGAATGGTGAGTAGATACTAATCCAATCCAGGTCAAGCACATTGGAAAGCCGTTAAAAGAATACTGAGGTATCTAAAAGGAACTGCTGATTACAAGCTGAATTACCAAGGAAAGGATCTGCGACTTGAAGGCTATTTAGATGCTGATTGGGAAGGAGATTTAGATGAAAGGAAATCTACCTCTAGATTTGCTTTATTATTGAACAATAATGTCATATCATGGAGCAGTAAGAAGCAAACGTGTATAGCCTTGTCCACGATGGAAGCTGAGTTCGTGGCATTATCAGCAGCGGTACAGGAAGAAGTTTGGCTTAAGAGATTTTTGGATCATTTAGGTGTTGTTGAGAAAGCTGCAAATCAATTATTGGTTAATTGTGATAGCCAAGCAGCTATAGCGTACACCAAAGATTCAAAATATCATGGCAAGACCAAACATATAGATACAAAGTATAACTTTGTCAAAGATATGGTTGCACAAAATGATGTGAACTTACAGTAAAAATCTACGCATAGAATGGTAGCAGATCCTATGACAAAGCTAATACCTAGAGATGTGTTTTGTGGTCATGTAAAATCTCTAGAATTGCGTAGAGTTTGATCTACTGAATATTGTAATTTCTCTGAGTTGTTCATATTTATGAACTTGTGTTTTTCATTATTAATGCATATGAATCTTTGTTTGACGTTTATGCATCTTAATGCTCAGTGCATTATATTAAATTGAGAAAGTATGTCGGACAGATAAAAGATTAGCCCACTTACACGGGTAATCGCCTCTATTTATTATGTGATAAATAGAGATGAGACAGTTTTTAAGCTTATTATCTAGGTGATAATCGAGAGCTCAAGTTTAAAATATATATGTCGCCTTAACTAAGTGTTAAGATGATGACATAATATTTACTATGTCCGAAAGTAAAATACCCCACATATTTTACTTTATCTATCTAAGTTGCCAGCTGTGAGTTCTAATGAATTTTGTGAATGAGTAGATACATAAACTCAAGTTAGACATTGGATATGTCTAAACTATCATTTGTATGGTATTGAAGGTGTAGACATACGTTCCATGGGAAAGAAGTTAATATCGTAATACGTATGTCATACTACGTATGCATAAGATGACCAATAAGAGTGGCAAAAGTTTGATCTCAACTTTTATACCGTGTGAGACTTTTGAGGAAAAGAGTTCCTCAATTTTAGTGCCCTCATAACTTTTACTTATTCTTAAGATTTCTATTTAGTGTTTGCTATCTTAGGGTGTTACCAATGGTCATGAGTTGATTCAATCTAATGAGACATTTCTAGAAAAGCAAACTCAACTGAAATTGAGAGTTTGAAGGAAAGAGGAAGATCGAATTTGGAGAATCACATTGAAGTTTTGTATTTACTGGTCAACCAGTTATGACTATCTTTGGTATAATCATAATTGTGAATACAATATATCAATGATTAAAGATAGATCAAGAGAAAGATATAAATGTGATCGATCGATCTACGGTACTACATACTAAATCTACTCAAAGTGTGATGCCTATTATAAGTTGCTATATATTCCTAACAGATGTATAGCAATGAGCTCTTAAAGTATGCTAGTCGCACAGATTATTCACCGGTATAAATATTGAAGAAAGGTAAAGAGGATTCTGTTCGGCACACCATGTGCGAGTGGGAGATGATTGTTTTATTAATTTTGTGATGGGCCTAAGTTGGCTTGTACGCCCATGTTGGGCCTAAAAGCCCGGCCCACAAGATTAGGGCCCATGGATGGAGGGATACGTTGAAGAGTTGTAACTTATGGATGACGTCTTTTGCCGAAGGAATACGTCTTTTGGAGATGACGTATTTAAGGGGAAAAGAGAGAGAGGAACGCACCTTTTGGTTTTTACGTACGTTCCTCCTCCCTCTCTCCCTCGAAACACTCCAAAAAGAACAATAAGAAAAAGGAGGCGACACTCTCTTCCCTTCAAGGCAAATTCACGTCATCGGATCGAACATGATCAGTTTCTCTTCCTCATATTAGCATCGGTGTTTAATCTGTGACTAACAAGGTACATTCGATTCTGTGATGTGCCTTAGGATCGGTGATACATGTGATTTTCCCGGGCTCGTCTTCCGCACTTGTTTTAGGGGTTCGATTTAGTGTCAAATCCGATTTTTGGGAATCCGATATTCCCTTCAGATGCACTTAATAAGGTCAGGATTCACTGCTTGCATACCCCATCACCATGTTGAATATTGCTTTGCATTGGATGCAGCCTACCTCGCTGGAATTGCTTTCCCCAAGCAAGAAAGCCGATGTTTTTACCCATGCTTGCATGTTCATCTTCTCAATTCCACGATTTCAGTAACTCTCAGAGGGATCGTGCTTCTTGCAATGACCTCCTCTCACGTGACCTAATGAAATTCGTAACTATTCCTGCTCTTACTTCAACTAAATTGAGGCGCTCTTAGTTATGATCAAAGTAACCCCCACTAAATCTCGTATCAAGACCGACTACTACGCCTTTCAAGTCGAAGAGAGGGTGGAAAAGCTCTAGATCAAGGTTGAACTTGATATTTACTTGACTCTTCGGATTTTGTTTCCTCCCCCCTTGGATGTACTCCTATCGAGGGGAGTATAAACCATACCTGAACTTTCCAAACATGCACTCTCTACAACACTATTGGAATTTTGACACTTATCGTTATTATCTGCCCTCCCCATCTCTCATACTATGTTAGAAAGCACATTCTAAAAGTTTAAATTGATCAGTATAGAGAGATCACGTGAATATAAAAAACGTATATGACCCATTGTCAAGAGGCATGCGACAATATTTCCGCAAAGGCAAACCCTGACCAAACACACAAAAAGGAGACAAACGAAATTATAACATTTGTTGCAAAACCAAACTTAAGGCAATTCAATTGACTATCTGAGTGAGAGATATATCAAAATCGAACATATATCATGGTTTCCATTGGTGTCAAAACTTATATATAATCAATGAATAGACTCAAGATATTGCATAGATAATAGCTAGTAAAATCTTCCTTTGCAAATATTAGGCCTATTCGGCTCTTTCTCTATGCCGTCCTCTTTGTGGTTGCTCTGAAATCAACACAAGCAATCCGAGAATTTGAATACGAGGTCTTTAACAACACCTCTAGAACTTTGAATGCCTGGTTTAGTAGAGAGGTCGGGGTGAAGTACGTTGTGGAAGCTTTGATAGCTGCCACTGAGTTTGTCCTCAAGACAAATGAGAAAATTGCCATGAAAATCATAGACCTATTGTATAACGGTCAATCTAGTATTAAACTTTTCAATTGGGTTAATTTTTAGTCCTAAACCTTTTGAAAATTTGCTAATATAATCCTTCCAACCAATTTTAATTGGAAATCGATGACATGAAAGCTAGGCGTCTTTCGTGCTTAGACCAATGCTAACGTAAACAATTTCTCCAATTTTGAAAAGAAAGTGAAATTTTAGTATTTTATTTTATTCATATTTTATTTTCAATTCTAGTCTTGTGAGGGTCGTCGACCATTGGACAGGAGGCGTGAAGCTTAAATTTGTTACGATCTGAACACCTAGAGTGAGCTAGCCTGATATGTTCAGGCCAGACTTCAATCTTAGCAACAACGTGACCTGTGCATGTTCCCTTTATTGATAGTGTAGTCATTTAAATCATTGATTGTTTGAGTGCTACCATGGACTCCATATGATCAGCTGCCTATACGGGCTTCTTGCAAAGGGTCTATAGATAATGTTCATTCGGTGGGTCAAAAGGTAATCGAGGATTAAGCTATTTGGAATGTATTTGTACAAACTACCAAACAAATCAACTCAAGAGCAATCTATGCCATTTCACTGGTAAAATTCTCATTGTCTATAGCCACTACAAATTCCTTCGATAAATAGATAATAGAGATTGGCTCAACTATGAACTGTGTTGAAACTTTCTGAGATGTGTTAGGCTTTCATTGTAGTTCGTGTTGTTTTATAACTAAAATTGAGGATTAGCATTGCCAGAGGCTTCATTGGACGGGCACGCTGTCTCTTTACATGTTCAAATGTTACATATGAAATCACAATTGGTTAAATTGGATGTGTATAGCATTACACAAAGTAAGATACTCGCCTAGAGTCTCAATGAGAAAAAAAGAACAAAAACCTAATCCTTAGGAAAACTAGGTATCAAAAGTTGACCCGCTTGGTCAACCGGTGATAAATATGAATGGGCCCGGAAAAGTACAGGGGAAAACAATTAAAATGACAACTAAAAGAGAATAATAACAAAAAGAGGCCGTCGCGTGACCCTCACGAGACCCAAGCGAGGGCCGCTTGCGGCCGCGAGCCTCAAGCGGCGGTTGCCTGGGTCGTGCGGCCCCTGGGTCGAGCGACCTCCAGCGGCCCTCGATTGGGTCGCACGACCCCCGCTGAGGGTCGCCCTAGGTTGGGCGACCTCTGGCGGCCCTCGGTTGGGTCGCACGACCCTCGCAAGAGATTGCCCGACCTTGGGTGACCTCAACCGATGGCCGCCGGCGGCCGTAACCCTTCTCTAGTCCGACAAAGGGTTTAGTTTTTTTTACCAAATGTATATTCAATTCAAAGTGCATTTGCAAAATTTTTTTACCAAATACAATTGCATTTTTTGTAGTAGCTTTGAGTTTTTAGCATTTGCATTGAACTCAAAACCCCTTGCAAATGCTGAATTAAATGCAGCCATAATATTCCAATTTGATTAGCATTAACATAAAAGCAATTTTGAAAACCACTCATGACCCAAATATAAAAATGACACGCACTTTGAATCGAACCACATAGACACTGACACAAATACAAATGTGCTCCCCTTGCTACCTTAAATATATGTAAAGCAAAGAAATTATGATTCTGGAGTCATAAAGTAGTTCAATAATGTCTGATGCTTCCGACAAGGTGGGGCTCCATAATAAAGTCATATGAAAATGACGTCATCCTAGGGTCATGAGTCATGACTATGGCGTAATAGTATTAGTCTATGAAGACCATGGCATTGGCTTCACTTCCACCGACGGAAGACATAAATACTCTTGCCTCATATGACAAAAAGCAAAACGATATGGAAAGGTACTCCCATACCCTTCATTACAAATGAACTACTAAAGTCCCTTTGATGTAGATTCCCTCATTCTACTAACTAGAAAGAATGAGAAATTTCTTCTGCCGAATTTTCTATTACGCAAGAAGTGGAGTGAGAGGCCTGGAGGCATTTTCTTTTAGGACAAAAATGCCCCCATGCACAGCGCAATAATGGCACGCAACATGCATGTGGTTGTCATCCAGCGAACCCGTGTTGCCGGTGAGATTGGGTGGGGGTTCAATTGAGACGAAATCACCAATTATAGAGCTTACTTTGAGTCAAACAATGATATTGGAGGTGCGTTGAGAAAAAGAGTTAATATCACGAAAAAAACCCTATATTGGTACATTTGTGACAAATCTTCTAAAGACTAATTTTTTTTTTTTTACTACCATAAACCCTAAATTGATGCATTTCTGACAAATTTACCAAAAACTAATTTATTGGTAACCAAAAATCCCAAACTGGTACATTTGTGACAAATTTATCATTCATTAGTTTCCTTTAAATTGGATTAATATCGCAAAAAACCTAAGACTAGTAAGCCTGAAACAAACGAGAGGATAAAACTCCAAACCAATATACTTGGCAATTGCTACATATCATCGAATTCAGCAATTTGACAATAAAATTTAATTGAATCGAAATTAAGGCAATTTAATTGAGCAAGAGTCTACGATTGTCACATATAATAAATTTTTGAAAGCATAGTAGTCAACTATATATCTTCCATGGTTTTCACCGGTGTCAAAAATTGTATATAATCAACAAATGGATTCAAGAGATTGCATAGATAAGAGCTAGTTAAGACACCCTTTGCAAAAATTAGACCTACTCAGCTCTTTCTCTTCATTGTCCTCTTTGTGGTTGCTCTGAAATCAACACAAGCAATCTAGGATTTTAAATGCAAGGTCTTTAACAACACCTCTAGAACTCCAGACGCCTAGTTGAGTAGAGAGTTCGGGGTGAAGTATGCTACAAAAGATGTGCTAGCTGCCACTGAGTTAATCCTCAAGAAAAAAAAAAGGAAAATTGCCAAAAAAAAATCTTAAATCTATTGTATAGCGTCAATCTAGTTCTAAACTTTTCACTTTAACTAATTTAATTCTAAAAATTTTCACAATTTGCTAATTTAGTCATTCTAGCCAATTTTAATAAGAAATCGATAATGTGGATGTTGATCATTTTACGTGACTAGACTAGTACTAGCATGAATAATTTTTCAACATCTTTTTTATAAACTTTTTTTTTTTCCTTTTTCCTTTCAACTCTAGGTTGGCGAGGGTCATCAATTGACCCCTTGCCAGCCTCTAGGTGAGGGATGCAAAGCCTAAATTTGTAATAGTCTAGGCTAGTAAGCCAAGCTTCAATTTAAACAAAAGCACGACCTATGCACATTCCTAGTATAGATAATGTAGATTAATATCATCAAAATCATTGATTGTGGAGTGGCTACCATGAACTCTATCCGTATGGCGTCTATAGATGATGTTCTTTCAATGGGTCAAAAGACAATGAAGCAATTAAACTACTAGAACTACCTTGTACAAACTACAAAACAATTCAATTCGAGGGCAATATATGCCATTTTATCGGTGGAGTTCTAGTTGCTATTCGGTTCAAAACTAATGTACGCCCGAACTGAACAAAACTTTTGACACCCCTATTGAAAAGTCTAGGGAAAAAATAATTAAAATGACAACTAAAAATAATAATAATAAGAGGCACAAGACTCTAAAGAGATGTGATAATATTTTAATTTGGCTGGCAACAATAAAAAATCAATTCTGAAAACGAAACAAGACCCTTATATGAAAATGACACTGCAATCTGAACCAAACGACATAAATCGACTCGAATACAGATACAATTACGCCCCATTGCTGCCCTAGATATATGTAAAGCAAAGAAATTATGACACGGGGTCCAGAGCCGTTCAATAATTCGTATGCAGTGACTCCTCAATCTGATGCCAAGATGGATCGATTCACGTGATAATGTCGGGGAGGCACGTGACGTCATCCTAGGGCTTGACTAGGACGTAATAGTTTGGCCTACGTAGACCATGGCATTGACTTCGCTCCCGCCCTCGTAAGATAAAACAAAAAGCATGACCCCAAGAAAAAGAAAAAAGATAACCAAACGACAAGGAAAGGTATTCATTAATAAAGTCCCTGTACTGCATATTTCCTCGTTCTACTAAAAAGAGAGAGAGAGAGAGAGAGAAAATGGGAAATCTCTTCTGCAGAATTTGCGTCATGTAGCCGGTGGTGGGCAGTGGCCTGGAGGCGTTTTCTTTCAGACAAAAAATGCCCGTGTCCATGGCTCGAATAATGGCATGCGACACGTGCACGGTCATCGTCCGGTGAACATCTGTGTTGCGGGTGAGATTGAGGGGGCTTCAATTGAGATGAATTCACCAAATTATGGAACTTAATTTGAGGTGAACACTGATCTCGGAGGTGCTTTGGGAGAATTTCCCCGCCCCTCCCTTTTCTCGGGGAGGGTTTTCGAGACTTTCCTGCTTTTTAATTTTCCACGTGATTAAAAAGCCATTTTATGATTAAAAAAAAACTTACCTTTGGACACTAACGAATGTCGCAAGATTCCAATGCTTGTTTCCTTTTGTCGCGATCAAATTTTCGGGTGTGAACCACCTATGATTTAGTTAATAAATTGTTAAACATAGACTTAACTCGGACTCTCCCAATATCACACCAATTCGCGACTTAAATTTACTCTCCTTCCTTGGTCAATTAGGAATCGCTACTAATCTATTTTTGGTGGGTCGATTAGAAATCCAAGTAAAGTAACGGGAGTTTTACTTTACTTTTACGAATCAAAGATTTATGAGTTCGGAGACTTCGTTATACTAGATTTCTTTAACGTCCTTTCGGTACCTTTCTCTTTTATTTTGAAAAAAATTGTTTGGCAAGCAACTTGAATTGATTTTAATTTCCTAACATATGAGGTGACCATGCAGGTGCGCAAACTACCAATTTAACACTTAAGAAAGCAAATGAATAAATTGCAAAACTTACCTCAAAGCAACAAAATCATCTTCAGTGTTAAACTAAAATCCACATCAACAATCTTAAATATGGTTTCTAATTAACAAGCAATTTCTTTTCTTTTTTTTTGTTTTCACTTATTTAATGAGAATTATGTAATATGCGATGCAATATTAGCTAAGTGACCTAACTCTAATGACATGCAATTTCTAATAAAATGGACCTAATAACAATCTCTATGTGACATGCATTTCATGAATCTAATCCTATATGACATGCAAATGACTTTTTTAAAAAAAAAATTCTTAAAAAAGAATGCAATCTATCACAGGGATTGAAACTAATTTATCTTAAGACATTTTTGTATTTTTTCATGAAATTCGGAATTAGGTAAATGTGAAAATTATCTAGCTAGATTAAGATTCTATTCAATTTGTATTAGGAATTAGGTTAAGCCAAATCCTAATTTAAACTAGAATCTTATCTTAACCAAGTAATCTCTAACCTAAAATGCAATCTATCTAAAAGATCTATCTACATAAAACTTAAACATGCAATCAACCTAATATGCAATGACGTGTCAAAGATGCCATAATTCTACATGATACATGCATGATGATTTTTTTGTATTTTTCTTTGTAAAATTCGAAATTTAAAATTGCCAAATAATTAAACGTGCCATTTAAATTAAAGAAAACTAGTATCCTAAATGAACACATTTTTTTGGATTTTTTTATTTAAAAATTCGAAATAAAATTCCTATCCTAAACATGCAAGATAACCCTAAGACTAAGAATATTCTAAAACAAACCTAATCTTAATTCAATTATTTTTTGGATTTTTTTTTACGAAAATAAAATTGACTCAAAACAGCAAATCAAACAAAATAAGATTGATATTAAAAAATAGACGAACCATATCTCGCGTATGAGATCGAGTTGACCAATTTTAAAATTAAATCGTGAATTAAATCTCAGGCATGAGATCAGATTGTCGATTTTTGCAAGAGATTGCGAGTTGAAAATCGGGCGCGAAAATTGGACTATCAATTCCTAATTTGAGGGGCACTTTCATGTTGGAATCTCAATCAAACATTTAAGACGAACAATTCCACTAAACAAAACCAGATATAAAGGAAAGAAAAACTATAATTGGATAAGCAATAATAATGAAATAAAAAATCTACCTAATTCCCTTTTCCTTTTTTTCCCCACGACTTGTGCTCGTGGGTGCTCAACCAAGGTGGCTGGTCGTCGGTCCGGCAAGGGGAACTTCGGCGAGGGCAGACCTGCAGGAAAGGGGCGACACTCGGGCAGCAAGGACAGCCGGTGGAACAGGGGTGTCGCAATCGAAGCTGCCGGCGTTCGGACTTCGGCAAAGGGCGTCGCGGGCAGAGAGCTGCAGATCCGGCTCGGGTCGTCGCTCGGGTGCTGTAGGGCGTAAGCAGGGATCGGCGCGGCGTCCGGCGGGGCAACAAGCCAGCGATGTGGGCGTTGGTGATGTCGGGCAGCAGTAGAAAGTGAAACTACAGGGGGCGTCAGGTTGTGGCTGCTGTAGGTCGAACAGTAGCAGAGCAGAGGCGCGATCGATCGGAGAGTGGAGGAGCAGCAGGGGAAGCTCGCGGGCTATTGCAACGTCTGGGGCTAGAGGCGTGCTGTGGTAGCTTTAAGTGAGGCTGGTGCGACAGGAACTTAGAGCAGGCATGGTTCGGTGTTGGGCAGTCTCGGATGGCGACCAGCGAGCTAGAGCTTCAGGTGGAAGAGCAACAACAGGTGAGCAGATGCAGGTGCTGGGTGCTCCAGCAGCAATAGGGGGACGATTGGCGTCAACACCAGGGCTTAGGATTTGCAGTGCAGGCGCAGCAACAATGGCTTCTGTCGTCACAAAGGGCTTAGGCGTGGTTGCTGGCGTTGCAGGAGGAAGGGGTGTGCGGCGTCGACGCCTGGGTGCGAACGCGACGCGGGTTACCACGGGTGCGGCTGAGTCGCGGTGAGGTGTGGCTCCGTTGCTGGGGCCGAATAGCGAGGCGAGGGCAGCGTGTTTGAAGGAGAGCCGGCCGGTCAATTGCAGAGGTGGAGTAGCGAATTGGGAAGACAATGAACAGTAAAGGTCAAATCACTCCCCTTCTGTCTCCGTATTCTCTCTTTGCCTTTTCTTTTTACTTTTCCCTTCCTTTTTTCTTTCAATGAAGAGAACCGAAACCCCTCTTGATTTGTCTCTCTCTTTTCACTTGACTTTTGTGTTTTCTTTTTCGACGAAGAGAAGCCCCCTCAAGTCCTCGTAAACTATTGCTTTTATAGGGGTAGGAGATAGGTTTTCGATTTCCCCTTCGAGTCTACATCCATGATACTTTTTCACCAACTTATCACATATTGATAAGAATTCAAGATTATGATAAATATTTTCTCAAAATTCAAATCTTACAAAGATAAATCGTAATATTTTTTGACACATATGCCCTATCCAAAAGATTCATATTCCGAAAAAGTTTCAAAATTTCTATTTTCCCACGAAATAATTTTTAATTGATAAAAACATAGGCTTGGGCCAACTTACTCGTTTCGTGGGCTTAGTTCAACTAATTTGAACCCATCCACACCGGTCCAATAAATAAAATGCTAATTAAAATAAAATAATAAAAATGCACCTAAATTTATATGCTACGCAATTAATATATCTTTTTGGATAAAATTAAACCATAATTTTTAATGCAATAAATGAATAAACATGCCGTCAAAATTTAGATGTCAACACCTTTAACACATGGTCCTACTTGGTTGGATCTATGCTTTGATATTGTCAATATTTTATTGAATAGTTGGGTATCATCAGTGGTTATGTGCATGGAACTTTGCTACTGCTGGTCTTATTTCATCATTCACCCATGAGCTTTCTTGATACTCGGAAACTCTATAAAATGGAACAATAATTTAACAGATGTCCAAGTCTAGAGGTGCCCCAAGAAGAGAGAGAGAGAGAGAGAGAGAGAGAGAGAGGCCATCATTATAGTTCCGATCAAATGGAGCGAAGGTTGTTAGAAGCAGCTCGAAAAGGCAATATCCATGAGCTGGACGACTTGATCAGCAGCAATGAGCTCATCCTCGAGGAGATGGATCTTGAAGAAGCCGATCACATGCCGTTACACATTGCCTGTGTGGCCAACCATTCAAATTTTGTTCGAGCGCTCCTCAAGCACATGCTGAAGCTCGCGGAAAAGGTGATCGCAAGCGGTTTCAGCCCGATGCACATCACGGTAGCTCGAGGTAATGTTGAGATTGCAAGGGAGCTCTTGACAGTGAAGGGATGGGAGAGAAGAATCCCTTTGTATTATGCCGCCATAAAAGGGGAGCTCGATGTGTTGAAGTTATTGCTCTCCAAATCGCCTGAATCCATCAAAGAGACAACTGCCCGAGAGGAGACATCGCTTCACCTCACCGTGAAGAACAACCAGTTCGAGGCGGTGGTTGCGTTGGTGGTGATAGGGCTAGTAAGAACACATAGAGGGGGGAATAGGTATTAAAGAAGTTTTTGCAGAACTTAACAGCTTAAATCGTCTTTTGAGAATAATAGACTAAAGATGTAGAAGACTGTAAACAATTATATAAAAACACGAATTAAAGTAAAGAGTTTAGGCAAAGAGAATTAGAACATAAGGTTTATAGTAGTTCGCCTTAGACCAAGTCTACATCTACTCTCCTGCACTAACAGTCCACTAGCTGGATCCACTAAGAATAAAAAGAGATTTTATAGTCTCACGTCATTGATTTCACAGTGTAGAAACTCTACCACACTTCCTCAAGATCTCACAAGTATTTAATCTCTCTTTTGAGTACAACTTAAGTTCAGTAATTGAAACAGCAAAGAACTAGGAGCTTTAAACTTTGAAATTTTTCTTTCACACACACTCTCGAATAACTTGAGCATCTTTTTTATATACTCCTCGATGCCAATATAACCGTTGGTACCTTCCAAAGGAGTTCTTCCAATCTACCCGTTGGACATAATCAATTAGGGAGATCTCGAATTATTTAAGGAATGTGATGATAGCCTACCAATCATGCTCGCCCATATAATCAGGATCTAAGTTTCCATAAGTAGAACCTTCCAAGTATACTTTGTCAATCAACAAATCTAATTATCTGAATTGATTTCAATAAGAATAATTGATCACAAAATGCTATCTCTAGCCGTGAGATCTTCTTCAACCGTACAAACCAAATCCTTAAAGATATACTCGCATCTAGATAAGTTTTCTTCAATGAATAAATCTTTTCTTCGTCGGTCTGGAAGCTATCAGTGAGGGTAGACTTTAAATCTTGAGTCTAGAGGTCTTTAGACTTTGACAATAGAGTCTGCAAGTCTTCAGAATAGACTGATGGAAACGTTTTGTCAACTTCAAAACAAATAAGAAAGTTTTCTCCAACAATCTCCCCATTTTTTATGGTGACAAAAATTTCCTGCAGATTTAAAAACTTCTAACCTGCAAAGCAACACTTAAGCAAAACAAGATATCTCATAAAAGATAAGTAGATTAAGATATGAATAGCAACAATTCTGCAACCATAGAAAATATGTTAGTCTTGCAAAATAACTATCCAAACCACAACAAAAGATCAAATCAAACAGTCCAAACCACAACCAAACAAAAGATAAGTCCAAAAATCCAAACCAATCCAAAAATCCAAAATAAAAGTCAAATCTGCATCAAACTTCTCCCCCTTTTTGGCAACAGCAAAAAGTGAAGAACAAATAAAAAGTTATTTGAAAATAGAGGGAATCAAAGCTGTTTGGGAAGGCGAACAAGCTGAAATTCTCCCATGGAATTCACTATCTTCTCAAGCTTCCCAATGGTCTCCTTCAGTTGCTAGAAATCTTCACCCTTCATATGATCTTGCACTTGAGTCTTCAGGACGTTTAACTGATCGTGCAAAGACAGTGAAGTGGCCATGAAAACGTTCTTGAGATCCTGCATCTCATACCCCAGAGCATATTATTATTTCCTTACATCCAATAGAATCTCTAGCAGCCTCGAAAAGTCTACTGTATGAGCTGTTGTAGCACTAGGTCCAGCCGAGTTGATTCTAGGAGTTTTGAAAATGGAGGGATCTTTAGCGGATTGTCTACCATGACTATGAGTGGATGCTTCAGGATAATGAGAGGCATACATATCCTTTGGATCTGCTGTAGAATGACTCATATCACTAGTAACAATAGGTGAAGAAATACATTGTTGTCCAACAACTCCCCCTGTTTGGTTGCCTTTAGGTGGAGTAGGAAAGATTTCTTTTTGTTCAACTTCAGCTTCAGAGTGATGCACATCAGCAGTTCCTGCCATATCAGGTTCACTGGACAAGGAGATAGCCAAGGTTGGCTCAAAGGAGTCTTCTTGACCCTGGTCTCTCTCTTCTCCTCTATCTTCTTCTTCCTCTTCTCTTCTTTCTTCCTTTGTCCTCCTTTGTTCTTCATCTTCCTTCTCTATCTCTTCTCTCTCTTTTTCTCCTTCTTCGGGCTCTTCTCTTGTCTCTTGAAAGCTGACAAAACTCTTCAAGTTTCTTAAAGCTAAAAGAGTTATTTCATCCTCATCCTCTTCATCTTGCAAAATGAGAGTTATCTTCCTCTTTACAGGAGCATCCATGGCTCTTTGCCTTTCTTTTTTGCTGTAGTAGAGTCTTGTCTTGCTTTGATGGGAGACTTCTCCTTTATGCGCTCTAACACATTGTTAAGCTTTTTCAACCGTATCTTTGTGACCATTTTAAATCCGATCACCATAGAAGAAATGTTTATCAAACATAATGGTGCATGGGTGTGAATTTTAAAATGTCTAAAAAAGCGCGTGATAAGAGCAAAATAAGGAAGTTGACTCTTATCTTTCACCACTGTCTTGTACCTGTGAAACATGATGGTGTGAGGTAGAGAGAACTTGTAACCAATATTGATGGTATGCATCAATTTTGCTTTAGACTGAGACACATCAGTCTTGGATATTAACTTTGGTCGAATGCAATTGATCACAATTTTGTGTAGCAAGATGTTGGAGGCATTCATCCTAGAGTAGGATATATTGCCTTCAGCATCCCTGTCTTTCACCAATGACAGAGTAGCATGAGGAACAGATACATTAATTGGTTGGAAATACGCTCTTTCCATCCTAATTAGGTCAGTCAAAGTGTCCATATCTACCAAAAACTCCTTATCCCTCACTGTGAAAGAGAAACTGTTTGTATTCAAGAAAGATAAATTCGAGTAAAAGTAACTTGTGAGTTATGGATAAGCAACAGTAGATTCAGAACAAAAACACTCCAATTGCAGATTTACTTTCACCGAATCAAGAAAATCAAAATTAACACTCCTAGGATTCATAACCCCTTTCTTCATTAGATTCAAATAAACCCTCTTGTGATTCTTCGATCTGAATAGACTTGATTCATCACCAACAACATTTGCAGCCACTCCCATTCTAGGCTGAAAATGGGTAAACATACGTTCATTGTCGTCTTGTCCTTGTGGTTGATTAGCAGTGCCAAAGCGCGGATCACTAGGAAAATTAGCAAAGGCTTTTTTAGCCAATCCCTTTTCTACAATATCCATCTTCTCCATATCGCGCAGAAATAGAGTTTCATTCTTGTAGCCTCTCTCTCTCAGGAATTCATCAACCAAAGACATAGTAGTTCCTCCTCTTTTCAAACAAGAATAAAGCTTAAAAGCAACCTTAGGAGTCAACGTTCTTATAGGTTTCGACTCCTTCCAAAATTTCTTCTTCTGGTTGAGTTGGTGGAGGAGACTAATGCTGCTAAGAAGGTTATTGCTGACTTGGTCGTTGTGGTGGAGAAGAATCTTCTTCCTCGATCAGATCGAAATGCATAGAACCCCCAGGCATGTGTCGTGATCCCCTACTTGCGATTCTCGAAAACTTTCTTGAAGACATTGTCGCTTCAATGGAGAAATTCATAGACTTGCTCGAAAATGTGAAAACTTTTTGAATTAAACAACAGTGAAAGTGAGAGCAAGTGGGAGTTCAGTAATTTAGGGTTTGAGAGTGAAAAATGAAGAAGACGGATTTCAACAGTATATAAAAGCAAGTGAAGCAGAGTAAACGAATCATCACAAAGGAAAATTTAGAAATGCCTTTTCGAAAAATAATAACTGCATTTTCGAAAATTAATAACTGCCTTTTGAAAATAGATAATTGCCTTTTTGGAAATAGATAACTTGCCTTTTTGAATAACTGCCTTTTTCGAAAATGAATAAATACTATAAATTCAAAAAACTTGGAAAGATAATTTCAATCAATTAGCGATTAATAAATAACCGTACATTTTTCAAGTCTTTAACCAAAAAATTAAATTACTAGTATTGAAATAACTTACAGTTGTAACTCTTGGTCTTCTGAGTCTGAGCACCTTCAGACTTTACCTCTGAATTTGAGCACCTTCAGACTTTAATGGATAAAAGTTTTGATGTTTAGTCTGGTGCGAATAAACTCAAATAAGTTTTTCTCCAGTGGCTTTGTAAATATATTGGCTGGTTGATTCTTTGAATCAATGAGATGAATCATAACTTCTCCATTTTGAATATGATCTCCAATCAAGTGATGTCGAATCTCTATGTGCTTTGCTCTTGAATGAAGAATTGGATTCTTTGTGAGATTAATTGCACTGGTGTTGTCACATTTGATCTCGGTGCATGAATCTTCGATTCCAAAGTCTCTCAGTTGTTTTATCCATAGGATTTGAGAACAGCAACTTCCAAGGGCCACATACTCTACTTCTGATGTTGAAAGAACTATAGCACTTTGCTTTCTTGTGAATCATGATACTATCCTGTTTCCCAGCAATTGGCAAGTACCGGAAGTATCTTTCTAACAACTCTACAACCTGCTAGATCTGCGTCTGAATATCCAAGGAGAGTAAAGTCTCATTCTTTGGGATACCATAACCTAACTTTGAGGTAGTTGCAATGTATTTGATGATGCGTTTTGCAGCACTTAGATAATATTCTTTGGAATCAGATTGAAATCTAGCACAAATGCAAACACTACTCAAAATGACAACTCTAGAATCAGTAAGATAAATAAGTGAACCAATAATACTCTTGTAGAGCTTCTAGTCAACTTTCTTTCATCCTTCATCTTTATCCAGCTTCGAAGAACTTGACATTGGTATTTTAATCTTATTGCAATTTTCCAATTCTAACTTTTTAACGAGTTCTTTTGTATATTTTTCTTGGTGAATGAAAATTCCTTCATTCAATTATTTCACTTGTAATCCGAGAAAGAAAGATAGTTTACCCATCATGCTCATCTCAAATTCATTCTGTATAGACTTAGGAAACTTCTTGCACAGGTTTTCGTTAGGTGATCCAAATATAATAACATCAACATAGATTTGAACAAGTAGAAATTTTTTACCTTATTTCTTAATAAACATGGTAGTATCAACTTTTCATTTGACAAAATTGTTTTGAATTAGATACTTACTTAACCTGTCATACCATGCTCGAGGTGCTTGCTTTAATCCATATAGAGCCTTTTTCAGTCTGAATATCAAGTCTGGTTTCTTTGAATCTTCAAATCCGGGAGGTTGTTCGACGTAGACTTCTTCTTGGATAAATCCATTTAGGAATGCACTCTTGATGTCTATTTGGAATAACCTGAAATTTTTATAACAGGCAAAAGGAAGTAATAATCTAATTGATTCTAACCTGGCTACTGGTACGTAGGTTTCATCATAGTCTATCCCTTCTTATTGCGTATATCCTTTGGCAACGAGTCTTGCTTTGTTCATGACCACTTTTCCTTTTTTGTCCAACTTGTTCCTGAAAACTCATTTAGCTCCAATAATAGATTTACTTTTTGGTTTAGGAGTTAATTCTCATACATCGTTAATGCTAAACTATCTGAGTTCTTCTTGCATTGCTTCAATCCAGCTTTCGTTAGCTAAAGCTTCTTCTATGCTTTTGGGTTTTATTACAGAAATAAGTGCCACGGCGCTAGACTCTTCTTGCTTTTTGAATCTGGTGTGAATCCCTTCATCAATATTACCAATGATGAGTTCTTTGGGATGACTAGATTTGTGCTTCCAGTTACTAATCGGTCTGACGGTTTCTTGATCTTCTGCTTCAGTTGATTTTTCATATTCCGTCCATTGTTGATTTTCAGAGGTCTGAGCTGCTTCAGGGTAGGTAGACTTTGTAAAGTCTAGAGTAGATTCAGATTCTTCAGGTTGAATCTGAATTAGTTGATTTTGCAAAGAGTCTTGAAATTTGGCATTCATAGATTCTTCCACGGACTGAGACTTTTTGTTGAATACTTTGTAAGCTTTGCTTGAGGTTGAGTAGCCAAGGAAAATTCATTCGTCAGATTTTTCTTCAGACTTACCAATTCGATCATTTGCATTTTTCAAAACAAAACATTTGCAACCAAACACATGAAAGTAAGAAACAATTGGTTTCTTTTCTTTGAATAACTCATAGAGAGTTTTCTCCAGAATAGGCCTCAAGAATATTCTGTTAATAATATAGCAAGCTGTAGAAACTGTTTCAGCCCAAAAAAGAGAAGAAATATTACTTTCTATTAAAAGAGTTCTTGTCATTTCTTGCAGAGATCTATTCTTTCTTTTCACAACTCAATTATGTTCTGGAGTATGTGAAGAGGAGAAAACATGCTGAAAACCTTATTCATCACAAAATTTTGTAAAGTCTTGGTTTTCAAACTCACCTCCATGGTCTGTCCATATGCTTGAAATAACATATCCTTTCTCATTCTCAACTTTCTTGGCAAACTTTGAAAAGTAAGAGAATGTTTCAAACTTACTCGCTAGAAAGTGAACCCAAGTAAATCGAGAATAATCATCCACAATTACTAGGTAATATCTCTTTCCACCAATGCTTTTAGTTCTGGTTGGTCCAAAGAAATCCATATGCAGAAGCTGCAAAACACGATTAGTAGAAACCTGATTTATTGGTTTAAAAGAATTTCTAACTTGTTTTCCAACACACATGGAGTGCATAAGTCAGATTTTTGAAACTTCATGTTGGGCAGCCCACGAATAAGATTCTTGGAAGAGATCTTGGCAATTTGCTTCACGTTGACATGGCCAAGCTTTCGATGCAAAAGATTTGCTTCATCTTGAATTGAAATTGGACATTGAGAATTTTTTGGTTTTATATCCATAAGATAGATGTTCCTATGTCTTTGTCCAATAAAAGATTGATAAAAAATCTTTACTAGTTCCCGAACATACTCCTTGGAAATTGATTTTGAATCTAGTGTCGCACAGTTGGCTAATACTGAGTAGATTGTAATTTAGTCATTCCACCAAGGAGACATTGTTGATTGTTAGACTTCCAATCTTTACAGTTCCACATTTAGCAATTTTTCCTTTGTTATTTCCACCAAAAGAGACTTTTCCACCATTCATTTGAACAAGTTTTATAAAACAACTCGAATCTCTAGTCATATGTCTTGAACAGCCACTATCCAAATACCATTTAACCTTTTTCTTGATAGTGACCTGCAATTAAAAAAGGAAACTCAAGTTTTCTTTGGTATCCACATTTTCTTGGGTCCAGAGGAGTTAGTGCAATATGTAGTCTTTGCCCATTCCTTCTTAACAGGTCTCCAAATCATAGGGCATTATTTCTCAAAATGTTCTGAGTTGTTGCACTTTGAACATTTGAGAGCACTTCAGCCAGCATGTTTTACATAGACTTTTTGAAAATGATTTATGTAAAAAGTTTTTGTGGGTCTTTATTTGATTCGTTCATTTACTTTTGGAAAATCAATTAGAAGAATAGTTTCTGAAGTCATTCACAATCACAAACAGCAGCTAGTTCAGGACTCCATTTGCTAGCCTCACGGATAATTTCATTACCCTCACGAGCAAGATCACGTCCCTCATTATGAGCTTGTACACATGCTTCTAGAGCTACTCGATTAGCTACGGCACCCAGTGCATTTCCCCAAGGGTGTGCCTGACTTGTTGAAATAAGGTCTTTGTACTGAAAGAATCATTTCCAACTTTTCATATCCTATTGAAAATCTTTTTGAAATATTTGAAATGTCATTTTTCAAAAATGTATTTTCTTTTGAAAGACAGTCTGCATTTTCTTTTAAAACAACAAAACTTTTGTCTAAATTTTCAAATTTTTCTTTCTAAGAATTTTTCTGTTGCTTTTGTGTAGAATTCTCCATTTTTAGTTCATAAATCCTCCTAAGAGAGGTTTTAAGACTAAGATAAAGCTCATCAATGTATTTCGAGACTTTAGTAGGAATTTTTAGATTGCTTACCTTAATTTCGCTGTCTGAGTTTGAGTCTGTATCTGTCTCAGAATCTGAGTCTAATTCTGATTTTTACATAAGACAAATGTTGATATAATTTTCATCACTTTCTTTGTATTTAGTATCACTCCATGTCTCTACCTTGAGAGCCTTCCTGTATTTCTCAGCTTTTCCTTTCTTTTTCTTCAATAGAGGACAGTTAGGTCTAATGTGTCCCTTTTTCTTGCATTCAAAATAGATCACATCTTTACTGGCTTCATCATCCTCAATTGATTTATTTTGAAACTTTTGAGTGCTTTGTTTATTCAAATTGAATCTTTTTCCCTTTTTGTTCAGTTTCCTGAACCTCTTTATCATAAGAGCTAACTCTTCATCGTCCATATCATCTTCAGAATCTGTGATATCAGAATCATCATTAGATTTCAAACCAATTGACTTCTTACCTTTAGGATCTTTCTCCTCGTTGATTTGCTCCACTTCATAGAACTGAAGTGTGCCAACCAATTTATCTACAGAAAGCGGCATGATCCTTTGTGTTTCCCTTATTGAGATCTTTACGTGGTTCCAGTCCTTAGAGAGTCCACGCATCAATTTGTTGACCTTCATTGATTCAGAAATTGGCTGTCCTTGATACTCTAGACCATTTACAATTTTAAAAAAACGACTAAACATATCAGTGATAGATTCTCCTGACTTCATCTTGAAGGCTTCATACCGTTTGAGTAGAATATTAATCCTTGTTTCTTTCACTCCATGGATGCCTTCATAGGTAATATGCAGCCTATCCCAGACTTCTTTGGCTATTTCACAAGAAGATATTCTGTTATACTTAGTCGAGATAACGCACAATATAAAAAGTAAATTGCTTTAGCATCAAGAGCTTGTCTCTTGGTTATTTCTTCTTGAGTCATCTTGCTAGCATCTGCAACTTCTTTTCCTCTTTCTGAAACTGATACAGCTTTAGGAATGATTCCTTTTTCTACCACATCTCAGTGCAGAGGATTTTTCAATCTTAGGAATGCTTTCATCTTGTTTTTCCATATACTGTATTCATTTCCATTGAAGTAAGGTGGTCTGGTGTTGCTCTGGCCTTCAACCAAACCTAGAGCCAACATACTAGTCATAGATCTTTAACTCAGAAGTAAAAACACTTCATTCAAATGAGTACATAGGCTATGATACCAATTGATAGAGCTAGTAAGAACACCTAGAGGGGGGTTGAATATGTGTTAAAGAAGTTTTTGCAGAACTTAATAGCTTAAATCGTCTTTTGAGAATAATAGACTAAAGATATAAAAGACTGTAAATAGTTATATAAAACTACGAATTAAAGTAAAGAGTTTAGGGAAAGAGAATTACAACACAAGATTTATAGTGGTTCGGCTTAGTAAGCCTACGTCCACTCTCCTACACTGACAGTTCACTGGCTGGATTCCACTAAGAATAAAAAGAGATTTTACAGTCTCACATCATTGATTTATTAGTGTAGAAACTCTACCACACTTCCTCAAGGTCTCACAAGTATTTAATCTCTCTTTTGAATACAACTTAAGCTTAGTGATTGAAACAATAAAGAACTAGGAGCTTCAGACTTTGGAATTTTTCTTTCACACACACTCTCGAATAACTTGAGCATCTTCCTTAAATACTCCTTCATACCAATATAATCGTTGGCACCTTTCAAAGGAATTCTTCCAATCTACCCGTTAGACAGAATCAATTAGGGAGATCTAGAGTTATTTAAGGAATGTGATGATAGCTCACCCGTAACATCCAGATTTTTCAACCCTGTCTTCTACTGAATGAATTAGGAATCTCATTGACGCACTTAAAGGGCTATTCTCAGAATTGATTATTCTTGAGATAACTAGACTATCTAGGAAAATTATTAAGGAATTTTAAGGCAATAAACATGAGAACTCGATCAAGAATTGGCTTCTTGACCGTGTCCATCTTTAGAGGTCATTACGGCACAGTTAAAAATCGATTTGAAATTAGAGATAGATTGGATCAATAGAGATGTGTGGCTAATTGTGGGTGACACCACTAAATTGAAAAATTCTCGTCGACCGACACCAGACTGATTTTCTTATTATTTTGATACCCTATGTCCGTATTTGGATCATCGAGATTTCACGACAACCGAGAGTTGCCAATGAGTAGAGTGGGTTAATAGTGGCTCGAAGAAAATCGACCACGGGTCATTTGCACTTTAAAATTTATGAAAGTTACCCGGTAGCCTAGATCATGCTAAAAACACGCCAAGTGAAATTAACCGTGAATTCAAGTAAGATTTCAGAAATAGAAGTTCCTGTCATGTTACAATAAATTCTAAGAATGTCGACTCAGTTTCAGACGATTTTTCAGTGATTCTGACATTTTTACGGAAAATCGGTTCAGATGTTGTAGAAAATTAGCGGAAATTTGTATGGGCTGAATTAAAGGAAATTTAAACTTTCAAGTTGAGCGTTTGAGTGTTGGGGACTTATAGAAAATTATTTGGGATTTTTCTCGGTCGAAACCGGACCTCAATTTGGGACTTGCAGTTCTTGTCAAGACCACTCAAGCACCATTGCCTGCCGGTCTTCATCTCTTCGTGCGCCTCATCTTCACGACCGACTCCACCAAGTTCTGCTTCAATTTCATTTCCTTAATTTCCTTCACTTCTCTCCTCATCTCTGTCCACTCACTGAAACCCCACTTGAGCCAGCATCTCAGTCTTCTCTGCCCACAAAGACCGAAGCTCCACGTGGCTTCAAAATTTCATGAAGCCTTGCTGATCGAAGGCCCTTGCCAGCGACGTCTGCTTCTCTACGTGTTCATAGCCTGCTCTTTCACGGTCAATTCCCGCAAAATTGTTTCACTTTGTTGACCGCGTGCAACTCCGCTGCTTCGTGTCTTTTCTAGCAGCGAAGACTCCACCGAAGCGAAGCCAATCAACGCTCACATCTCTAGCTCGGTCAGCCCAGCAGTGTCAATGGAAGTAGCTCTTTTGTTGATTGTCGTTACTCTAGTTGCCAGCGTCCACCGAACTCTGCGTCACCTTCAGCTCGTGTCTTCATCTCCACGAAGACAACCCCTTCTTTCGACACCACCTACTGAGGCTGTTAGTTGCCGTGTCCTTCGTTTCCTCGAGTTCATGGAGCCAGTGAGAGTCACGGCACAGCTCCATTGAAGAAACCTAGCACACCGAAGTCCATCTCCAGTCACAAAGTCCAAACCATTCCGTGTCTTCATCGGCCTAGCTCACAAGAAGCCCGTGTTTTTTCCAGCAGCCCAAAAGTCCAGCAATTCCAGCTCAGAAGCCCACGTGCAGCAGCCCATCTTTAGCAGTCTTCAGTCCACAATTTCAGCCCAGTGAAGAGGACAAGCCAGCCCAAGTGAATGTCATCTTCAAGCCTAGTTTTGAAGCCAACAAATTTAGCCAATTCTCGGTCCATTGAAGTTTCATTTTGGCCCCTTTGATTCAACCCATAATCCAGTGAAGTTCAGCAAGTTCTTTTGAAGCCCAAGCCCGCGAGGCAAGTTCTTTGGGCCTGGCCCAAGGGTCCATCGATGCCGTCAAAATTTTGGAATTCAGCTGCCATCGCGTCGTTGCCGCAGTGTTTCGGTCCCCGCTTTTAATCAGGTGAGTTTTGCTCACTAATGTTTTCTTAGTTTGCTAATGATGCTTAGGAGTTGATTAGATTTAATTAAGTGCAATTAGGTGGTTATATTAGTTTAGAACAATTAAATTATTAACTTAATGATGCATGTTAAGTGGTTAGACTTAGTCATTATCTAGTAGAGAGTTTCTAATATTTATTGAATGCATCTCGAATTTTTCCCACCCATCTCAGGTTCCAATTATGCATTATGGGCTTAAATTAGATTTTTAGTATTTATATATTAATTTTCAAAATTAATTTAAATTTAATTAATTATTTTTCGAAAATTAGGCTAGGATAGCCAACAACCAAAATTTTGTTCTAATTGTCGTGGTGCAGCCCGTTTATTTATTTTAGTTCTACGTTGTGTGGAATTTTAGGATTTGTCCTAAGTTTTTTGATATTGAATATTTGATTGGTAGATGGCTGAATATGGTTATTTAACCTTTATAATGCTTTGATGAGTTGTAAAGCAGAAAGAATCATGAGAGTGAACTGGGAATTCTCTTGGCTAAGACCAATCAGTTATGAAGTATAGATAGGCGTGGTTTGGTGATTAAGGATATCACCGTGCGAAAATGGCGCCTTAAAGAACACACGTAGACTATCTATGACTTGTGATAGGCGTGTTTTGGTGATTAAGAATATCACTATACAAAAATGGCGCCTTAAAGAATGCACGTAGACTGTCTATGATCTATGATAGGCGTGATTTAATGATGAGGATTATCACTGGCAAAAATGACGCCTTAAAGAACGCACATAGATTGTCTATTACCGATATCACCTTGGCGAAAATGGCGCCCTAGAAAGGACACATGGTTCGATGATTAAAGATATCACTGGTGAAAACGGCACCTTAAAGAACACATGGTGTTGGTGATCGGTATATCATTTGGCGAAAACAACGCCCGGGAAACACATGTGATTTGGTGAATAAGTATACCATTTGGGAATCATGGTATGAGTGGGGATGACTTAGAGATGATCCGACTGACACGTAATCGACTAAGTCGATTGATCTCTGATGGAATATCCTATGTGTTATGTGAGGCATCTGTGTTTAACCTTAAATTGCAGGTTGGGACTGAGGCCAAGGTAAGTTCTTTGACTCGTGGTGTGCTTAGGCAACTGTATGGCGTATTGGCTTACTAATTGGGTTTTAGGGGGTAGAACTCGCTGAGACGTAGTCTCACTGGTTATTGAATTACCATTTCAGGTCCGTAGAGGGACTGGAGGAGGATCACCTGTTGGATGACCTTGATGACGAGCTAGCAGAAAATGAAGAGCTTGAAGAAAATGAGCTTAGTGAAGTAGAGTCTAAGGAGGATCGGAATGATGATCCCGAGTACGACCCGGATGAGGACTGAGATCCCATCCCGTTTTGTGAACCTTGTATACTTGTGGTTAGGTGTTAAATCAAACCTATGTTAATAGTATTGTAAGATACTATGAGGTGCGTGTGTATAAAAGTGTGGTTGTGAATTTCAATATGAAAAATATGGCCTACTTTTCTATCCCATTGTTTTATTGTTTGGGATTTATAACTACTTTCGCATGTGTAAATATAAATGAAAGGGTCGGCAATACATAGTTCTGGGATACTGCATTTTAAAATCAACCAAGTAAAAGGATGGATGCGTTCCCAAGAATCAGGGCGTGACATCCCCTTTTTGTGGTATTAGAGAGAAGTTCAAGATTGGAGTGATAAGGAGCGTTAACCATGGGATAATTGGTAGGAAAAGTCTTTAAATTCATGATGGTGCATGTCTGTGATAGCTGAGTGTTATAATTGTTTGTTGTATGAATCGCTCAGCTTCTAATTCGGTATGGAATTGGAAGTAGGTTTAAGTAAAGAAGACTGAACCATGAGTGATTGGGAGCTGAGGACTCTTAGTAAGAGGGCAGTAGCCTCTGTAACTCCGGGTAAAGCACCGACAAAGGTCAATACCCGAGGTGGTTGTGGTAGAGTGTCAGCTCTAGCTAGCTCAAGTGTAAGAATACTACTGCAGGTCGGTACTAATGTAGCAGCACTGAGCGATCCTAGGTTCGACGGGATCATTCAGGTGCTAGTGTTCCTTAGTAACTGGATGAGCCAACAAGCTCAGGATCAAGTTGATGTTTGTTTCCACCTTTGTTGAGGTCCAACCTAGAAGGGTGATTAGGGAACAGATTTCAATATCTAAGTCAAGAGTCAACTTAGGTAGATTTAGAAATTGGTCAAGGAAAAGACCGATGCCGGGAGAAGAGTATTCTATCCCACCCAATAGGAAGGGTGGGAAAGTCAGGTCAGCATCGAGACAATATGGAACATGTTCCCTTAGAAGATGATATGGATAAATCTCATGTACTCCGAGGACAAGAATTTGTGGCAGATGTCACTAGCACGGACATTAGTTTATGGATTGTTTGTGTTGGCAGATGGAACCTCGGTAATGGTTATTGTTGTCACCGTAGATGTGACACATTAAAAGAAGTGCGCCATAGAACACATCGTAGACTTTTGGAATAGGTCTCTAGTACGAGAAATAGTGCATGCTGGCACCTGATAGGAGGTAGAAGACTCACCAAATAGGTGTCGAATTTGTGGGAATGAATCATGGTCATGGAGTAATACAACTTAGTCCAATAGCATATGAAAGTGTTGAGTTTATTGGGAGTCGAAATGAATCTTCGATTTCTTTAATCTCGTTGATCGAAGGCAACCCACTTGTTAGATGAAGATTGCCAAGATTACTTGGCGATGGTCATAGATAAGACAGATTGGAGAACTGGAGATGAAAGACATTTCAGTGGTCTAAGAACTATTACATCGTTGTCAGAGAAAGAGATAGAAATTGCAATCGAACTAGCTCTAGGAATAGAACCGATCTCTAAAGCCCCTTGTAGAATGACGTTATCTGAGTTAAAAGAATTGAAGGTGCAAATGCAAGAATTATTGGACAAGGAATTTATTCGTCCTAGTGCATCATCTTGGGGAGCACCAGTTCTGTTCGTTAAGAAGAAAGATGGTTCGTTACGTCTGTGCATCGACTATCGACAACTCAACCAAGTAACCATTAAGAATAGGTATCCCCTTCCAAGGATCGATGATCTGTTTGATCAGTTACAAGGAGCGTCAATATTCTCGAAGATCGATTTGAGGACGGGATATCATTAGTTGAAAATTAAGAAAGAGGATATTCCTAAGTCAGCATTTTGTACTCGGTATGGTCACTATGAGTTCACAGTGATGCCATTTGGGTTGACGAATGCACTAGCTGCCTTCATGGATATGATGAACCGAATATTCAAGGAATATCTAGATCAGTTTGTGATCATGTTCATAGATGATATCTTGGTCTATTCAAGAAGTGATGAAGAGCACGAGAATCATCTGAGATTAGTACTCCAGACTTTAAGGACGCATCAGCTGTATGCTAAGTTTAGCAAATGCGAGTTTTGGTTGACTCGTGTTGCGTTCTTAGAACATGTGATTTATGGAGAAGGAATCTTCGTCGACTCGAGCAAAATAGAAGCCGTAATCAATTGGCCGAGACCAACATCAGTGACAGAATTCATAAGTATTCTGGGGTTGACATGTTATTACAGACGGTTTGTGGAAGGTTTCTCATCATTAGCATCGCCTTTGACAAAACTCTTGAAGAAAGAAGAGAAGTTTGTATGGTCAGACAAGTGTGAGTGTAGTTTTCAAAAGTTGAAGGAAAAGCTGACGACTGCACATGTGTTGACAATATCATTTGGTCATTGAGGTTTTGAGATCTACAATGATATGTCATTTAAGGGACTGGGTTGCGTGTTGATGCAACATGGTAGGGTTATTGCATACACTTCTCATCAGTTGAGACCTCATGAACAGAACTATCTGACACATGACATAGAGCTCGTGGCGATTATCTTTACCTTGAAGATTTGGAGACATTATCTGTGTGGGGAAAAATTTCAAATCTTCATGGACCATCTAAGTCTCAAGTATTTGTTTACTCAGAAGGAATTGAACATGAGACAACGCTGATGGATGGAATTGCTGAAAGACTACGATTGTGATATCTTATATCACCCATGAAAGGCAAACAAGGTCGTCGATGCATTGAGTCGAAAGTCTTCAATAGCTCTGTAACATCCCGATTTTCCAATTCTATTTTCAATAAATTGAGACGGGCATTTTGTTGGCACGCATATAGTTCTTTTCCTTGAGTCGGCCACTCACGTGAAAACTAGTCTATCGGGTGAAGCCGTTAAGAGTTTCTAATGCATCCGACTCGAGAATTTGACCAGGAAGCGATCTTTTGACCGAGCTAATTTGCAAGGGTCATTACGGCACAATTAAATATCGATTAGAGATCGGAGATAGGTCGACTTGATAGAGGCATGTGATCAGGTGTGGGTGATTCCACCAGATCGCACAATTCTTGTCGATCGGCACTGGACCGACTTTTCTATCGATTGGGTACCCTCTGTTCGTATTTGAAACCTTGAGATTACCCCGACAACTGAAAGTCGCCAATGTTTCAAAGATGTACATTGTGGCTTGAGATGATCAACCACAGGTCAAATGCATGAAAATTTCTAAAGACTGCCCGGTAGGTTGGGCCGCGCTAGTATCGTGCCAAAGTGAAATTAACCGTGGAATTGAGATTGAATTTAGAAATTGGAAGTCTGGTGTGTCACAAATCATTTTAGGAATATTAACTCATCTTTGGAAGATTTTTCATGCAATTAAAGTTCTTTGGCAAATTAAATCCGAGAATGGCTATTTTAGCTCGAGAAATTAGTAGGCTGCTTTTGGTCGCGCTTTTGAGACTTAAGTTGATTCTATGGACAAGTGAGATGTGAATTGAAATGTGGTGACATTGGATTAATTTTATGGACTTCAATCGGACTCAATTGGAAGAGAATTGAATGGAATTGAAGAAATTAATGTACAAGATTTTATCTTAATGAAAAATAAATTGCACCTATTGAAGATTGTTGTAGGAGGATTGGAGATAGTGGAATGTGACATCATCAAGTGATGTCATGGTTGGGCTTGTGCGGCTAGGATCTTGACACATGGAGGGTGAGGATTTGTTCTTCAAAAGGTGGGATGTCACCTCCAACCCATCTCCATCATCTTCTTCATTTGGATTTTTTCTTGGATTTTGGAGGAGAGAGCAAGCTCCGAACGAACCAGCAGCTGCACGCCCCTTCGCCGCTTGCTCGGTCGCTCGACGCCGCCGCCCATCGCCGGAGCTCGCCGCCTCGCCGTCGCGCCGGACCGCCGTTGGCTGACCCCTCTCTTTTCCCCTTCCTCTCTTCCGTCGACTCTCTCTCCTGCTTCTTTTCGTTCGTTGCCTGGCAATGGAAGAAGCCGAATGCAGCAGCCCCAACCTCCGTCCGTCACCGCCTCACACCGCGCACCATCGCCATTCCGCCTTGGCCGCATGCCCTCCGTCTTTCCCTTTTCCTTTCTGTCCATCAAGCAGCTCTCTCCTCCCTCTTCTTTCGGTTTGACGCCCAGAAATTTGCAGAGGAAGAGCTGCACGTCGCACGCCTCTACCTGTCCCCATTTGCCACTCGCTCGATGCTGCCGTGCGTCGCCGTTGCTACCCGTCCGCCCGCCCTCGCTCGCGCTTGGCCGACGCCCAGCCACCTCCGTCTGCCCCTGTTAGCGCAATCTAGAAGCTGCCGGAGCTCGTCTCCGCCGCCGTGAATCGCCGTACACCCCCGCCTCAGCCCACCAGAAGTCCCTTAGCCCATCTCGGCCCTTGTGCACCTCAATCTGCGCCGGATCCGCCCCCAACCAGCAGCCATCGGTGAGCAGAAAAATGGGTATTGCAGCCCGCTCGTGGCCCGTTTTGGCTGCCTTCCCGAGCCCAGATGCTCAGCCCGCCTTGAGGAAAGTCGATCCTCATGTCGTCCTCGTCGTTTTGGTCCGCTTGGCTCGCTAATCCGGTGAGTTTAGCTCACTAAATTCAATTAGACGGTTAATGATGCCCTAAGTGTGCTTAGTCTAAGTTAAGTAAATTTAGGTGGTTAGATTAGTTTATTTGATTGATGATTAGATTATGATGTTTAATTAAGTTAAAGTGTGTTTAGTTTAAAGTTAAGCATGTTTATTTTTAATATAAAGCCTTGATGTGACATAATAGGGTTTTATTTTTGAATTATTTAATGATTTCGAATTATGAAATTTATAATATTATATTATATTTCGAAATTATTAAAATATTATTATTAAAAAAACGGAAAAATTATTTTTGATCCCTATTCTTAGAATTTCGTGTCGATCGCTGTGTAGTCAGATTTTGAAATTGATGATTGGATATTATAAATTGAGTGTGGATTGTGAAAAATATGGATATTATTATTTAATTAATTTTCTGAATAAATTTAATTATTTAATAAATTCCGAAAAATTATTTTGGGACCTAAACTCTCAAAATTTCGTCTTAGATCGCTGCTGTGCATTTAGAATTTGATATTGATGATTGGTTGTGGCAAATTGAGTGTGATTAACGATATATATGGATTCTTTATAAAATCCTAAGTGTGGAAATTGATGGGCGATTGACCGTGATTAACCACCTATTAGAGGTTAAATCGATAAGGCGTGAATTGCCACCTGATAAAGGTTGCGCCCAGTGCGGCCGTGAATTGCCACCTGATAAAGGTCGCGCCCAGTGGGGCCGTGAATTGCCACATGATAAAGGTCGCGCCCAACCGGGCCATGAATTACTGCTTATTAGAGATCGTGCCCATTGGGCCGGGATCTACCACCTTTTAAAGGTTGTGCTGAGTGGGGTCGTGATGCCACTAATTCTAAAATTGGCCGAGTGGGGCCGTGATTGAGAGCAATGATTGATTTGCTAGAATGACATGTAATCGGCCAAGTCGATTGATCGCTGAGACGATCCCAGTTATTGAATTGTTGTGATGATGTGATTGTGTCATGGTTGTTTGGTTATCATAATTGTATGTGGTTAAATTATATAAATTGTGCTAACCCGCGATGAAGGCTAATGCGAGGTAAGTCTTACGTGTGATGTGGCTAGGCCACCCGGTGTATTTTCTTTCTAATAAGGGTTTAGGGGGTTGAACTTGCTGAGACATTGTCTCATCCCGGTTTCGGGATTACAATTTCAAGTCCTTGGTGGACGGAGTAGCTAGATAGCTTTGGTTGGCCTTGAGGAGTTGCAGAGGCGAAGTCATGAGGATTGGAGAATATGTCTGACTTGTAGATCGTAGGACAATTCATTTTTAAGAGCCGGTCTTTTGTAGACTGTTGGTCATAGACCTCTATTTGTAATTCTATAGAATTATTTCCTACTTTTCTATCTCGTATTTCATTGTCAGGGGTTTTATAATACGTTCCGCTTGCGCAATAATAAATGAATGGGATCGGCGACACTACCTGGGAATGTCGCATTTGCATGACCATGGTGGGATGTTGGCACGCTCGAGGTTCGGGGCGTGACAAGCTCACATACTGATTAAGGAGTGAAACTTAATCGAGAAAGCTTGGGATTTGGTATTCAAGTTTGAGGTAGGCCACCTTTCAAGTTTTATGGCCACCCTCGAATTGAATCGGATGTTCAAGTCGAATTAAACAACTCCAACCGATAGATCTGGATGTACAAAAAATTCTTCAGGAGGATACTGAGAAAAGAAAGGCTGACTTTCAGATTGCTGATGACCGGACACTAAGGTTCCAAGGACGTTTGGTTGTACCTAATGACGTAGAGCTTAGAGAAGAAATTTTATCTAAAGCACATCGTAGTAGTTACAGCATTCATCCTGAAAGCACTAAGATGTATCGGAATTTGCGTCAACATTATTGGTGGTCAGGTATGAAGGCGGACATCGCCAAGCATGTGGCAAAGTGTTTGACATGTCAGCAAGTAAAGGCCCAACATTGCAAGCCGGGAGGACTTTTGCAACCTCTCGCAATCCCATAATGGAAACGTGAGCATATCACAGATGGACTTCGTGACTGGACTACCAAAGAGTCAGAGAGGAAGTGATTTAATTTGGGTAGTAATCGACATATTGACAAAATTGGCTCATTTCATTGCAGTTCGAAAAGACCTGAGTCTGGATAGGCACGCAGATCTATACATTCGTCAAGTGGTTCAAATGCATGGAGTGCCGGTTACGATAACGTCAAAAAAGACCCAAGATTTACTGCTGCTTTTTGGAAAAGCTTGCAGAGTGCTCTTGGTACAAAGTTTCAGTACATTACGGCATATCATCCTTAGACAGATGGCTAGTCTGAGAGGACAATTTAGACCTTCAAAGATATGCTGAGAGCTTGTATGATAGACTTCAAAGGAAGTTGGGAGGATTAGCTTCACTTGGTGGAGTTTGCCTACAACAACATTTATTAGCAAAGCATCTAGATGACTCTATTTGAAGCAAAGTATGGCAGAGCATGCAGAACACTAGTGTGTTGAGATGAAGTTGGGGAAAGGAACATAATAGGCCCAGAGTTGGTGCAATAGTCAGTGGATGCTATGGTAGTAATTAGAGGCAGATTAAAGACTGCATAGAGCAGACAGAAAAGTTACGCAGATAAGCGTCGAAAGTCTTTAAAATTCCAAATTTGTGATCACGTTTTTCTAGAGGTGTCACAAATGAGGGGAACTTCACGCTTTGGGAAGAAAGGCAAATTGAGTCTGAGGAAGGTAGGTTCATTCGAGATTCTCGAGAGAATCGGGACCTTAGCATATCATCTTGCGTTGCCACCAAGATTGGCGTAAGTGCACGACGTCTTCCACGTGCCGATGTTCCACGTGCCGATGTTGAGGAAGTACGAGCCTGACCCGACACACGTGCTCAATTTTAAGGAATTGGACGTGGATGACAGAGTGTCATACGTGGAGAGCCCGCTCTAGATTGTAGATAGGAAGGAACAAGTGCTGCGTACAAAGACCATTTCGTTGGTCAAAGTGATTTGGCAACACTACAATAAAGAAGGAGCAACTTGGGAGATTGAAGAGTCGATAAGAGAATTGTACCCTCAATTTTTGCTTAAGTTTTATAAGGTTTAAATTTCGATGACGGAATTTTTATAAGAGGGGAAGAGTTGTTACATCTAGATTTTTCAACCCTATCTTTTACTGAATGAATCAGGCATTTCATTGATACGCCTATAGGGCTATCCTCAGAACTTATTATTCTTGTGATAATTAGACTATCTGGAGAAATTATTAAGAAATTTTTAAGCAATAGACTTGAGAACTCGATCAAGAATCGGTTTCTCGACCGTGTCCTTCTTTAGAGGCCATTACGACACAGTTAAAAATCGATTTGAAATCGGAGATAAACTGGATTGACAAAGATGTGTGGCTAATCGTGGGTGACGCCATTAAATTGGAAAATTCTCGTCAACCGGTACTAGATTGATTTTCTTATTGTTTTGGTACCTTGTGTTCGTATTTGGATCCTCGAGATTTTCACGACAATCAAGAGTTGCCAATGAGTCAAGTGGGTTCATAGTGGCACGAGTTATTTGCACTTAAAATTTTTTAAAAGTTACTCGGTAGGTTAGATCACGCTAAAAATGTGCCAAGTGAAATTAACTGTGAATTCAAGTCTGATTTCAGAAATTGAAGTTCCTGTCATGTCACAATAAATTCTAAGAGTGTTGACTCAATCTTAGAAGATTTTTCAGAGATTCCGACATTTTTACGGAAAATCGGTTCGAACGTTGTGGAAAAATAGCGGAAATTTGTATGTGCTAAATTAAAGGAAATTTAGACTTTTAAGCTAAAGCATTTGAGTGTTTTAATTTATAGAAAATTGTTCGGGATTTTTCTAGGTCGAAATCGGACCTCAATTTGGGAAATTGAGTAAGAAAATTTAATTTATTTGGGCGAATTTTGAAATTGGAAAAGGGGCAGAATTTGGGGCTTCAATTTGGATAATTTGGTAAATATAGGTGCAAGAAAGTATTGGGGACATAAGTGATAAGGTTGGAGGCTAAAGGGGAGACCAAGCATTCAATTATAGGGATAAGCTTGATTGACTTTGGGGCCCCTTTTCGCAAGACCACTCGAGCACCATTGCTTGCCGATCTTCATCTCTTCGTGCGCCTCATCTTCACGGTCGACTCCACCAAGTTCTGCTTCAATTTCATTTCCTTAATTTCCTTCACTACTCTCCTCATCTCTCTCCACTCACCGAAACCCCATTTGAGCCAGCATCTCAGTCTTCTCTGCCCACGAAGACCGAAGCTCCACGTGGCTTCAAAATTTCATGAAGCCTTGCTGACTGAAGACCCTTGCCAGCGACATCTGCTTCTCTAAGTGTTCACAGCCTGCTCTTTCATGGTCAACTCCAGCAAAATTGTTTCACTTTGTTGACCGCGTGCAGCTCCACTGCTTCGTGTCTTCTCCAGCAGCGAAGACTCCACAGAAGCGAAGCCAATCAACGCTCACATCTCTAGCTCGGTCAGCCCAACAGTGTCAACGGAAGCAGCTCCTTCGTTGATTGCCATTACTCCAGCTACCAGCATCCACCGAACTCTGCGTCACCTTCAGCTCATGTCTTCATCTCCACGAAGACAACCCCTTCTTTCGACACCACCTATTGAGGCTGTCAATTGCCGTGTCCTCCGTTTCCTCGAGTTCATGGAGCCAGTGAGAGTCACGGCGTAGCTCCATCGAAGAAACCTAGCACACCGAAGTCCATCTCCAGTCGCAAAGTCCAAACCATTTTGTGTGTCTTCACCGGCCCAGCTCGCAAGAAGCCCATGTTTTTTCCAGCAGCCTAAAAGTCCAGCAATTCCAGTTAAGAGGCCCGCGCGCAGTAGCCCATCTTCAGCAATCTTCAGTCCACAATTTTCAGCCTAGTGAAGGGGACAAGCCAACCCAAGTGAATGTCATCTTCAAGCCCAGTTTTGAAGCCAGCAAATTCAACCCATTCTCGGTCCATTGAAGTTGCATTTCGGCCCACTTGATTCAGCCCATAATCCAATGAAGTTCGGCAAGTTTTTTTGAAGCCCAAGCCTGCGAGACAAGGTCTTTGGGCCCGGCCCGAGGGTCCATCGATGTCGCCGAAATTTTGGAATTCGGCCGCCGTCGCGGCATCATCGCGATATCCGGGTCCCCGCTTTTAATCAGGTGAGTTTTGCTCACTAATGCTTTCTTAGTTTGCTAATAATGCTTAGGGGTTGATTAGATTTAATTAAGTGCAATTAGGTGGTTAGATTAGTTAAAACAATTAAATTAGTAACTTAATGATGCATGTTAGGTGGTTAGATTTAGTCATTATCTAGTAGAGAGCTTCTAATATTTATTGAATGAATATCGGGATTTTTCCCGACCCGTCTCGGTTCCAATTAGGCATTATGGGCCTAAATCGGATTTTTAGTATTTATTTATTAATTTTCGAAATTAATTTAATTAACAATTTATTTTTCGAAAATTAGGCGGGATATCCGATGACAGAAATTTTGTGCTTGATTGTCATTAAGATACAGCCCATTTATTTATTTGAGTTCTACGTTGTGTGGAATTTTAGGATTTGTCCTAAATTGTTTGGTATTGAATATTTGATTAGTAGATGGCCGAGTATGATTCGTTAACCTTTATAATGCTTTGATGAGTTGTAAAGCAGAAAGAATCATGAGAGTGAACTTTAAATTCTCTTGGGCGAAATGATCAAGACGGAAAGTATAGAGAGCTGTGGTTAAATTGATTAAGGGTATTCTTCAGTACAAAACGGAGCCTTAAAGAAAGCACGTAGACTGTCTATGACTTGTGACATGCGTGGGTCGGTGATTAAGGATATCACTGTACGAAAATGACACCTTAAAGAACGGATGTAGACTGTCTGTGATCTATGATGGGCGTGGTTTGGTGATGAGGAATATCACTGGCGAAAACGGCACCTTAAAGAACGCACGTAGATTGTCTATTACCGATATCACCTTAGCAAAAACGGCGCCCTAGAAAGAACACGTGGTTCGGTGATTGAGGATATCACTGGTGAAAATGGCGCCTTAAAGAATGCACGGTTTCGATGATCGGTATGTCATTTGGCGAAAATGACGCTCGGGAAACACATGTGATTTGGTGAATAAGTATACCATTTGGGAATCATGGTATGAGTGGGGATGACTTAGAGATGATCCGACTGACATGTAATCGATTGAGTCGATTAATCTCTGCTGGAATAGCTGATGTGTTATGTGAGGCATCTGTGTTTAACCTTAAATTGCAGGTTGGGACTGAGACCAAGGTAAGTCTTATGACTTGTGCTGTGCTTAGGCAACTGTATGGCGTATTGGTTTACTAATCGGGTCTTAGAAGGTAGAACTCGCTGAGATGTAATCTCATTGGTTAGTTAATAACCATTTCAGGTCCGTAGAGGGACCGGAGGAGTATTACTTGTCGGATGACCCTAATGACGAGCCAGTAGAAGATGAAGAACTTGAAGAAAATGAGCTTAGTGAAGTAGAGTCTGAGAAGGATCGGAATGATGATCCGGATTACGACTAGAATGAGGATTGAGATCCCATCCCGTTTGTGAACCTTGTATACTTGTGGTTATGCGTTAAATCAAACCTATGTTAATAGTATTGTAAGATACTATGAGGTGCGTGTGTATAAAAGTGTGGTTGTGAATTTCAATATGAAAAATATGGCCTGCTTTTCTATCACATTGTTTTATTGTCTGGAGATTTATAACTGCTTCCACATGTACAAATATAAATGAAAGAGTCGGCGATACATAGTTCTGGGATATCGCATTTTGAAATTGACCAAATAGAAGGATGGGTGCGTTCCCAAGGATCAGGGCGTGACACTACCAATCCCGCTCGCCCATACAATCAAGATCTAGATTTCCATAAGTAGAACCTTCCAGGTATACTTTGTCAATCAACAGATCTAATTATCCGAATTGATTTCAATAAGAATAATTGATCACGGAATGCTATCTCTAGTCGTAAGATCTCCTTCAATCGTACGAACGAAATCCTAAAATATATACTCGCATCTGGATAAGTTTTCTTTGACGAATAAATCTTTTCTTCGTCTGTCTAGAAGCTATCAGTGAGGGTAGACTTTAAATCTTGAGTCTGGAGGTCTTCAGACTTTGACGATAGAGTTTGCAAGTGTTCAGACTAGACTGATTGAAACATTTTGTCAACTTCAGAACAAATAAGGAAGTTTTCTCCAACATGTGGAGCATCTAAAGCAGCACAAGAAGGAGCAGGTGATCAATTAGAAGGACCACAAAGGCAACACCGCCTTGCATCTCATTGCCGCCGGCAAAAATTTCGAGGCAAGTCTCGCCGTTCCTTTATTTTATGGCACTTTTCTTTGTTCATTATTTCAGTGAGGGTTTTAATTAGGTGTCCCTAACATATGCAAAGATCTTCAAGGCAAAAAGAATTTATTGATCGGGTCTGTTTTGATTATCACTGGAATAAAGGATGTCTCGTCTATGTCTGAGTCTTTCCATATTATCTTAATGTCTAGAAAATGGAAAAGAGTTGCAGGTGATTAACTTCCTGCTTTGTGGGCATGCCATGGAGTCCGACATCATAGAGGTGAATGCCTTGAACGATAGTGGGTCAATGCCCCTAGATGTCTTGACTCTCTCGTGAAGCAGGGCAGAAGATAAAGATATTAGAGAAATTCTCGCACGAGCTGGAGCCCTACGTGGAAGAGGAAGATCAAACTTGCGCGCTTCAAGCCCAGTCTCAATGGACGATGACGATATCGAGGGAGGTAACGGTTATCAATCAGATGGGGAACCAGGCCCAAATGCTCAGTCATCATCATGTTTGAAAGGCGATATACTCAACGCCCTGCTGGTCTTCGCCACACTCATCGCCAATGCGACCTACCAATCCGTGCTTCAGCCTCCAAGCATTGTAGAAAAGGACAATGTCGAAATTACTGTTAATGGGGGGCAACTCATCGGGGGATCCAAGAACATTACTTCCAAGGAGGATATCATTTATAGCGCGGGCCTGGTGTACATCCTTTTCCTAGGCGGCAACTCATTCGGATTCTTGGTGTCAGTCTAGATGATCATTTACCTCACTAAAAAGTTCCCCCTCAAGTGGCTGCTTAGGCTATCTATGACCGCAATGGTTCTAACTTACTTTTGCTTCACGTTATCCCTACTGATCACATCAACGAATGGTATGGCAACCACGACTGTGCGCACGTGCTGCCTCTTGTGATAGCAGTTTTTTTTCTATTGATACAAAATTGGCTGAAGATAGTCTTAGATTTTTTCTCGCATCGGCTTTTTCGAATGAAGATCTTTGGTGATCTGTACAACTTTTGAGGTGGTGGATCAGAGTCGTGGTTGTAAATTTTGAGGTGGTGGACCGGTGTCGTGGTTGTAAATGATGATGGCATCTCAAGCCTTTAGTAGTAGAGTATTGGAGTTTGTTTGACGAGGTCAGCTATTAGATTTATGCGCCTGATTCTCTGTAGTCGAGTGTGTGATGTCTGCAAGTGATTCGCTGTATTGTATCTTCCTAATAAATTGTGTTGTTAGTTTATATGACATTTGTAACTTCATGGATAGCGGTTGAGATGTGGTTTTGCGACCTCTATACTAAGTACTCATTTGGTCTTTGCTTCTTCAGATGGATTGGCCATGAAGTAAAACATCTTTGTGAGGCTGAGAATGAATTTATCTATTAGAGCATGTGGAAGAATTGATGGAGGTCCGAACAAGGAAATAGAAAAACAAGAACATCATGGAGGTGGCAAAGAAGAAAGAAGAAGAAGAAACAGAACATAAAGGAAATAGAAAGAACAGATTTTTCTACAAAAAGTATCTAATTGAGCTGAAATTGCACATCATCAATGACACGTTATGGGAGAGAAGTGCATATAGTATTGACACATTGAATTTTAATGGCAATATTGGATGGAGAGTTAACGAGGTCAGATTTCAATAAAAAAGTGGAAATTGATGTTTTTTTTATAAGATTAAAAAAAACAAAATTGGATCCGACTAAATTTTGATACTTCGTAAGTGAATTGAGGTTTTAAAATAGGTGGATTAATAACCTTGTAAACAAAATCACTCAATAATTCCACGAGATTTTCGAATCTAGAAGAAAATAATCTCTCTATCCCTATAATATAAAATAAAATGAGTCTCACGTTATGATTGCATATGAAATTATCTTATGTTTTTTTCCTTCCTTGCAAAAAGACGTGCTCGAACTCCATCAACCAAAGAGAAAGGTGCTTCCATAAGTGCCGTTCATTCCACAACTTTAGGAGTACAAAATCAATTTTCACGAAACATGAACTACTAAAGTACCTATAGTGTTTATCTCCTCATTCCATTGAAACGAAAGGACAAAAATATATTTGGTGTCCCATCACCTATTTGATGTGATGAGAGGAAAGTTTTTATAAAGGACAATCATTTCTACCTATTTAACACTTAAAAGTTCGGAGTTTGGAATTATCGTCAAAAGCCAAATGTCGTTTCCTTCTTGTGTTCCGTGTACATTTCACTTTTTGTGTTTTCCCATTTTCTAACTCTTTGGCATCTCTTCTCCATCCGATTTGCATACGCGAGAAGTTCCGAAGTTATCTTAGAAGATCTACCACCGAGGTGTTTGATTTAGTGATGAAGAGGTCAGATGTCTTTCCCTAAATTACGAGTTCGACTCAAATTGTTAATAAATCTTTGAACGGCTTGTGATACTTAATTATAACATACCTCGTGGGGAAGACTTTTTAACTATTAGTATCTCAATGAGGTTCAAGTCATGAACATGATAAAATAATTATCATTCGATACAAACAATAGATAAGAAGTGTGAGATTAATGCCACAATGTGAAGAAGACATATCATAATTACATAGAGGCAATTGATGACATCCTAGTGTCACGAGTCGACAAATCGAAGTGGTGGAATAGCCCATGTGATGCATGGTGAGTCGAGATCACCATACCAATTTTCTTTCAGTAGTTGTTTATAAGAACAGTATGGAGAATTACTTCCTCATGCCATATCGTATCATGTTTAACGTAGCTTGGACATTCAATCCCTCAAGCGAGACATACATTCAGTATAACAACTAATTTTGGCTTGCCATTGCCCTCATCAGGAGAGCGGCATTAACTCTTACCCAATTTGTGCCCGAGAGGCCAAATCCCCTTAAGAGCTTCTTGAAGTAATAATCATTCTATTTTAGAACTCCTAACACAAATGTCCTTACGCTAGTCCAACGAACCAGTTGCATCATGACTTCTGCGTTACTCACTCTTCAAAGCTCCATTCATAAGATCAGGAGAGTATGGGAGAATCCGTTTCGGGACACTGGGGTCATCACTATGAGGCACTAGTTAATAGTTTTTAAAGATTAGGACATCGACCTTATTTCCACCAAAAAGAGATACTTAAAGAAAAAAAGACATTGCCGTTATAATATATGAGGTGAGCCAATGAATAAACAAAAGTGTATGCCAAAAAAATTGGTCCAATTCCTTTAATAAACCAAAACTTTAGATGGGATCTCCGTTTTGGCCCAAATTCTTTGTCTGTGTGTCAATTGGTAATGTACATCTCTCTCTCTCCATGTGTCATTGGTAATGTGAAATTTCCACTCAGTTCGATATTTCTTTAATAAAAAAAAACTTATTTTTTCTATTTCCTTGTGAAATTTCCTTACCTTTTTTTTCTTTTTCTTTTTTCTTACGTTCCTTGTAATCTCCATTAATGGAGGTGGAGCTGAAGCTGCTCGAGCTTAAATCTGTACGGACAATGTTCATCGCAACTCTCTGCTTTGCTTTCAAGCTCACCGGCTGACTCCTCAATTTCGCTTGACATAGAACAACGGGTCACAATCACAACAGATCTAAACGTGCCCTTTGTGAACAGAAATCTCAATAGCCACAATGTTAAGTTACATTTCTGTTCTGCATATTGACAACCTAAGTGATTTTACCTTCACTAACCACATCTATTCCATATCTCTCAAACAGGTTCCTTCGGTCCCTATAGACATAATGTGGATGCATAAGTGCAGGCTCTTAATGATGAAAGAAAAAGATCAAATGTTCAGCTGGCTAGCACTGAACTTCAGACTCTGAGCAGGAACGGCAGCATGGATGACCTTGTGTATCACGTCGACCCCTCATCTCTCGTTCCACTTGACTCAGAGATGTATCTAGGAGATTTTGTATATCTCTTTTGATTCTGCAAATCACTCTTGATTTTCCATATCTCTCAAAATTGTATATATATCTCATTTGATTACTCATACCCTTTATTGATTCTAATTGATTGTAAATCAATATTATTATATCTTGTTAATTTAGTCATCTTCCACAGCCTAAGAATAGACTAATATAGTCTTCATTATGGAATACACAAAAATAACACAATTCTTTCTTTTGCATATTCTTAATATGGTATAGAGCCAAGCATTGCCTTAATTTATTTCGCATATTTTCACATGCCGTTTTTAATCTGACTTGCACATGATAGAGGATATTAAAGTATTTCACAATATTTATCAACGAGTTTTATACTCTTTCTGTTTACACATGATCTCCTGCCACGTGTTGATATAGGCTTTTGGGTAAGAAACTTGCTTACGAGGTATCAAAGCAGATGGATCATTGTAAGAAAAGATTGATCATCTACGAAATCCAGATTGATAATCAAGCTCATACTCCTCGTCAATGTTTATCATCTTCTTCACACGGTCTCTCTCGGCCACAGCTTAATTGGGCCTCACCGATCGCCACCAAGACTTCCAATGCCACGCCGCGACCTCCAACAACCCCTCCAAGATGGTTGGCAGTTGTCAAAAAAAAAAAAAAAAAATCCCTATGAGCTAGGCCGAGACCCTTATTTCTTGTTCCAATTTTTCTAGCTTCAAGAAGGCATTTTTATCGGCCACCAGCTTCATTTAGCTATCCTCGAAGCCTTATAGACCCAGCCCACTCCCGAGCTATGACAAAACGAGCCCAAGCTTTCCATGGAACCACCGCCGCTGAGAAGGTTCAGATCGTTTCTTCCACTCCGTGCCCTACGGTCCACCTCTACCAGGGGAGGTTGCCACCCGCTATTGAGGCACGCGACCTCAAATTTGGGGTCATGCAACTTGAATCGAAGATCATGCGACTCCACTCTGAGGTTGCGCAGCTCTATTAATGGAGTTCGCAAGGAATGAAGAAGGAGAAAGGAAGAAGAAAGGAAAAATTAATTGTCGACGAAGGGCAATGCCACACATACTAAGAAATGTTTACTAAATGACCTAGCAATCTGTGGCGTATGTCGTGTCATCAAGTATCTGTACAATAAGCAAGAATGATACGAAGGAAAAGGGAAGTAAATTTACGATAATACGGTTTACAAAAAGAATCAAGGACGATTCCTCAGCTATTAGCAAATAATGATAGCAGGGGACCATACGTAGTATCCACACTCAGCAACCTATTGTCGACCCGTTTGAACAATTTCGAGTACAGGAAAATTTAGATTTCAGGGGAAAAGTTATGCGAATAGGGATAAGATCAATGTAGTATGTCATAAGTTGCTCCGAAATGATTTCATATGGTTACTTGAACAACAATACATGCACGAATAAATGGAACTCATTCAACTCATTTCTTAGGCCATTGATATTGCATTGACGTGTAAATAAATAGAATCAACGCTAGAAAGGCTTTCCCTCCCTTTTCTATAAATAATTATAATCCATTGCAGTATTGGGATTAGTTAACATGCACATTAGGTACTTTGACACTCAATATATGTTTGTAGTTTTTTTTTTTTTTGTCGGTCATACTCTATTCATATTCTAACTCTCACTCTCAGACTTTTGTCCTACCTCCTTGTAGGGCATGAGAGTCGAAACCCACACCCGAAACTATATTATCCCTACCCCAACCCCTTGAGAAGGTGGGGGATTCGAACCTCCCACCTCCTTCTTCCATCATTGATACTGGAGCAAGTTCCTCCATTCTGGACACTAAAGTTCTGCCTGAAGAATATTGGACTCCTCATATCCGATACTTCAACTCTGCTTCTGGAGATACTTTTTCCACAAACGTCAGAACTACTTCAGTTACTGTCCAGTTTTTTCCCGAGTGCTCCATAAAGGCAAAAATCTTTGGATCAAACCTCCCCAATAAAGATTTGCTAATTGGGTGGGACATTATGACTCAAATCTCTCAACTCCGCATCATTCCTGGAAAGGGTCTTAGGTATAAAAATCATTTCTCTGAGTTTGTTGATATTCAGAGACTCTTTTCCATCCAGATGAGTTTGTTAGATCCAATCATGCAAAAACTGTTAGAATCATGCTCGGAATCCCATTCAGAATTTGCTCAAAAATGTTCTCATCCTTTATGGGAAAATCCAGAATTCTTTGTTCGCCTCCCCTTCAAGAAAAATGAAGACATCAACCCAACAAAGGCGAGTCATGCGGGAATGAAGCCAGAACACTTGGCTTTAGCTCAAAGAGAATGCTCAGAGTTATTGCAACAAGGACTTATTGAAGTTTCTGATTCTCAATGGGCTTGTGAAGCCTTTTATGTCAATAAGCGCGCCGAGCAAAACAGAGGGAAAATGAGATTGGTAATCAATTACCAACCTCTTAATCTTTTTCTCCAAGATGACAAGTTCCCCTTACCATCCAGAGACTCTCTTTTTAGTGGTCTAACCAAGGCCCATATCTATTCCAAATTCGACCTCAAAGCCGGATTTTGGCAATTGGATATCCATCCCGAAGACAACAAAAAAGCGGGATTACTGTATCCCAAACCAGCACTTCCAATGGAAAGTTCTTCCTTTTGGCTTGAAGGTTGCCCCATCCCTTTTCCAAAAGGCCATGTGCCGTATTTTCCAACCCATTCTCATCAGCTGCAGCGGTGTATATCGACGATATTCTGCTCTCTGACCACGATGAATGAGCCCTTTGCCAACTCCTTGAGAAATTTGCAGAAATCGTGAAAAACATGGCATTATGCTTTCCCAAAGGAAAATGAATATTGCCCGGACAGAAATTGAATTTCTTGGTATGCACCTCAACAAAGGTACATACTATCCCGGGCCACACATAGCACAAGAATTATTGAAGTTTCTGAAAAAGGACTTCACGAAAAAACAAGTTCAGCAATTTCTTGGGATAATCAATTATCTCAGAGTTTTTGTCCCAAACATTGCAAAGCTTCTGATTCCATTGCAGTCCATGTTGAAAAAGAACTCCCCACCTTGGGGAAAGATCCAGATCAAAGCGATTCTTTGAGCTTAAGGAGATTATGCGGAGAATCTCCCACCACGCAAATACCATCAACGGAGCAAAAGAATTCTTCGGACGGACGCCGCTGATGAATACTTGGGCAGCCATCCTATTTGAAGAAATTGATGGTAAGAAACACCCTTGTGCTTACAAAAGTGGAAAGTTTTCTCAAGCTGAAATGCATTACCACTCCACTTTTAAAGAAATCCTGGCAGTTAAAAATGGAATCAAGAAGTTTGAATTTCATCTCATCGGTCATCACTTCCTAGTTGAACTAGACATGGCATCTTTCCCTCAGATGACCAAGTTTAAACAGAAGCAGATTCCAAACCCCCAATTGCTTCGATGGGCTGAATGGTTTTCAAAATACTCTTTTGAAACCAAACATATTCTGGGAAAAGAATGTCCTTGCTGATTTCTTGTCAAGACCCAAAGCACCAACGAGATCAACATGTACATCAAGAGGCACGCCTTTCATATGCTCCATTATGGTGTCAAATACAAAATCGAGAAAATTAAAGACTCGCCAAGCCAGGCATATCCCCAGGAGATTATTCAGCAAATCCAGAATGACAGTCTTACTGAGAACATGGAGAATCTCATGTGGCAATGCCACACGGACCTTTTCAGATTCAATGGAGGTTCGATTCTTTATCCTTTCGGGTTAAATTCAAATTATCCTTTCATTCATCCCCTAATCTAGAAGGAAGATGATTTCCCTGATCAGCTCAAAACGCTGCTATGGTACTTAACCAATAAGTACTTGATAGCCATTGAAATCCCCACCCCGAAGATTCATTGCCAATCTCACCAGGATATTCATGCTCGGGAGAAACATCGAAAAGGAATGTGATAGGAATCTTTTAGATTTTCTAAAGGGTTCTATCATCCCACTTTGAAACAAGACTTGGAAAGAGAACGAGAACCACGACACCAAATCCTGAAGTTCACACCATCCATTCTTTAAACGTCCATGGAATTTCTTTAGAAATAATGGCGGTATTCTCGATGCACCACTCGAAATAGGAATCACAGCCTATAAACCTCATTCGAACAACCGAGAAGCTCGGATTCACAAATCTTATCCAAGATCTGTTAGATTTTGTGAACATGAATATCAAGAACTCCAGAGAATCCTATGCCAGGAAAACAAGACCATTCCCGAAGACATCTGGAATAATGTACCCACTACGTGGGATCATTATGATCTAGCACCAGAGCTAAGGAAGCACTCGAGACGGTACGGACAAGCCGCATCGTCCCAAGAGCATGAAATGACAAGTGAAGATGACATTGTCCGATCCACTCAAGACCCCTATGCACGCTTTGGACGTCCTTTGTCCCAGAACCCCTACGAACAGGGACCCTCGTCTTCATTCCAGCATATGGACCTATCCTACTATGCACTGACCCTCAAACCGGCCTCGGCCAAGTTTTCCCGACAACACTACCGACGAAAACACGGGGCGACGGAAGAAGCATCCCATTGGGCTCATGAAGCATCCTCATCCCAAAGGCTGAATCAAATTCTTTCTCCACAAGACCTTGAGGCTCTCCAGGCGAAGTATGAAGCACATCTCCTAGAAGACGAGTTCGATGACGACTCGGTATGTAGCTACAATGCACGAGACGGACGAGACCGTTGAGTCCGTACATTTTCACCGTAGCAAAGTCACATTCACTTTTCTTGTAGCACTAGGCTAGGGAATGTCTTGTTCACGGTACGATTCTTGTTCATAGTGTGCGAATAATTCCCTCCCCCGAAAGTTCCGGTGCCTCTTGTTGTATCTCGACCCGTGAGTTGGTCCTGTGTGTCCTTATCTCCCTTTATCCGCCTATATAAGGCATTGTTGTTGTATCGTTTTGGGCGAGTCCCCGAAGTAAAAAGTGTGCTTTGTGAAAAACCTCTATGGCTTTCTAAATCCCTCTTCTTCTCCCGGCTGGTAGGATCCTTCGAGAAATGCAGCTTGGGTAGATTAGAAACGTTTCCATCCCGGCATCCTCACGAGTGTCTCTAGGCTCGGATTAAAGGGCCGAGTGGTTTTACGCTAAGAGGCCGTCCCTTCTGGGGCTTGAACGGGAGTTGTTCGCCCAATGTGGGATGCATACCTGCGGAAATTTACTCTCCTTCCCCGATCCTAAGTCTAGGTCCATTTATGGTATCGGCTTGACTTCTTATGGCTGTGTGATCTTTTCTTTTGCGTAGGTATCTCCATTTCTTCTTTTTCCGGAAATGCTTGGAGCCATGCTTGGATTTTTTTAATCGAGTACTTCTTGTAGTGCTTATTCTTCCGGAATAATGGCCGCAAGTACCATCACAATCTTGTTTGGAACATTTGATCTTTAACTTTTGATGGGAACAGGCTGATTCAAGACGCTTGTCATTTGTGATGTATGTTCGGACCATTCGGCGCTTTAAGCATAACTCTTCCAGGCATAAATGGATTTCTTGCTGAATTTCTCCCAAGGGAACGTCTTGTATCCTTCTTTGCTTTCCAAAGAAAGATCTTTCCACCATCCGGGTGAGCTACATTGGAATGGAAGTGAGGAAGACATGCTTTAGGTTTGGATCTGCGCCAATCGGTAAAAGAGTTGAAGGATTAATCGGTAATGCTTATCAAGATGCTTTTTCGAAGGGAGCAGCATCTTCTTTCAAAGAATTCCTTCTTTTGAGTTCTTTGAGATCTCCGGGTGTTCCCACAAAAACATGGTATAGAAAATTAAGAGCATGATAGAAACTGGGTGATAACAAGAACGTATTTGGTCTGTTTTGTGAGTGATTGCCACCAAAATTTAAGGCTCCCTGTGAACCTTGTAACAAAATTGTAAAGGACATCATTCATATCATGGTTGGTGATGGACTGTGTACTCAACCAAGTATGAAATTCTTCAAGTCTGTGTGGCCATTTTGAATAGGGAATATCATCAATGGAGAAGAATTGTTTGGATGCCATGGATACATGTCTGGTTGAATTGTTTCTGGTGGGATTACTTGTCTGTCCGAATTCTGGATCAGAATAGTTTGATTGCATATCGTAATCCGAAAAAGTATCAGCCATGAATATTTGTGAATTTGGTGGAACAGAAGGGGGGGAATCAACTGGTTGATTTGAAAAGGATGAAGAGGAATAAGTAGATACTGAATCTAATGAAGAGGAGGAAATTTGTTCAGAAAACAGACCTGCTGACAGATCGGATCAATTTCATTGGGTAATGGGGTCAATTTCTTGCTTACCCGGATCCTTCGAAAGGATTCTAATGGATTTGATAACATCATCCGTCTGGCATTTCTCTTATAACAATTGAGCTTGATTCTGTAGGTGGTGTCTTTTCTTTTCCCTTTTCCTTCTTCAAGGCTTTGAGACGACTTCGCAAATGTTTCTCTTCTAGAAGGATCTTACGGGATATTGGCAAAAAAGATACTTGAGGTGTTGGGGATACATACCGGTTTGAACAGGAGGTGCCAATGGATCGAAAGGTCTAAACCTTCCTTCTTCAAGAAGTTGAATTTGCTTCTTGAGTTTGTCTATTTCTGGTTTTGGACTTTCAAGATAGTGGTACCCAAGTTTGTCGATTCCAAGGCTTGAAGCCTTTTCTCGGAACTCAAAGTATCTTCTTGGTACTTTCATCATATCTTCGGAGATCTTGTTGCACATTTCCGATCTTGGAATCAATAGCCTTAAAGGCATTGTTTTGTGCCAACAAAGTCTCGATTGCCGATTTAACGGCTTCAAGAAATAGGGGTTTTCTTACGCCTTCCATGTTCATCCACATCGGTGGGGTAGGTATTTTGGGAACATGGCGGTACCTTGTGTGGATCAATAAACTCTTCTCGCAGCGGGGAACAAGAGTTTAGAACTTTCCTTGACAAGAGGAGGAAAGTCAGTATCTTGGAACATGGCAATGGAAGAAGTGGTGGTGTTTCTGCTGGGACTTCGAGGGGGTAAGAGTGTTTCTTAGCCCATTTGAGGATTGGCTTATAGAATGGGGAGAGAGCTTGCTTTTTCTGGGGAGGAGAAGGTGGAGGTGATTTTGGTGGATCTGGTGAGACTTGGGATGTGGTACTAAACTCTGGTGGTGGAGGTGGTGCATAAGATACCATGAACTGGTATTTATCACACTCACCAAGAGTATCTACGGAGGTATCTCCGTCTAAGTACCTTTGGTATATCTTATCCTTGGACATTTTCCGTCGGCGGAGAGATCTGGCATGTGGGTCTACCTCGTCGGGAGAATTTATACAGTAGGAACATTGGCAAAAAGGATCCCAAAAACAATGACCATGCTTGTCTTTATAGTAATGAATGGATGTCCATCACCATCAAAGTGTCGGACATGCTTTTTGGGTCTGTTCAGAGATGGATTCTGGAACACAAGGTTCAATCATGAAGAGAGTTTGGAAGATAGAAGGACTTTCTTCCTTTTCTTTGCCAAATTTGATGGAAACAGTTCCATCTTTTTTCCTTACGAACTCTGAGTCCGTAGACTGGAACGGCTTGTTATGCTGGTGTAGCTTTTCATAGTTGGTAATCCAAGTCTCTGGAAGGAGCTTGGCCAACGTATCCTTTGGAATCTGTCGGGGAACATGGATGCAGGATGTCTGATCATTCTGCATGGAGATGAACAATGCGTCTTCATTACCATTGTTGAAGTTGAGGTCGAGAGCATGATTCTGCACTCGATAAACCATCTGGTAATGCAAGGTTGCAGCTACAGATTCAGCAGTTTAAGGGGCTCCAGTGAGCTGTACTTGAACTTTCATAAAGGAGAGAAGTTGGGGGTCTGAGAGAGCGATGTTGAAGTTTGGATACAGAGTTACAAAGACTGTTCCAGCATTCAGAGTGGTTTGGACAGTACCGATGCAAGCATGCTGGTATTGTAAAAACCCGGTATCTAACAACGCGATTCTGCCCTTCTTGGCAAGCCTTTACGACCATGGAAGGTGAGAGCAAGACGAACAGCTCCATAGTGAACATGAGAATATCCCTGTTGGACCCATTGTCCAGGGGAAATTCTTGAGGGATTTGAAGAGTAACAAAGTACTCCTTTTCGTAAGAGCGGGATGGGATCTTTGGTCGAACTTGGAGGACCGAACGTACTCCTTTACTTGCTTGGAGTCCGTGGATGAGTTGTCGAATGGAGCGGATAGGTGAGAATGATGAGGTGGGTTTAGCAAAAGCTGAAAAGGGGTTCATAAGAGGAAGCTGAGTTTCTGAGATCTTGGTTTCATCGCTAAGAGAGACTTCATAGAGATAGTCTATCTTAGAAGCATTTGAAACACGAAATTCTGAGAGAGCTGACGAAGAAGAAGAAGGAGCAAGAGAAATGGGTGCTTCAAGAATTTCTGGATCTGTCATGGGATGTGAGGATCTACTTTGTCATAAAAATCCATTGCGATATTAGGATTAGTAGATGTTTTGTTGCAGTCTGGGCCGGGGTTTTAGATTTAGATATGCTCGGGCCAGGCAAACTTGACAAAATCCTGGTCCATGCAAACCCCCACTACAAATCATGTAGGCTAATATCTCATCCAAGCTATTAATCATGTGGATGCTACTGTACATCCCATATGATCAACGGCCGAAATGGCTTGATCTTCATTCGATGGGTCAAATGACAATCAAGTGATTGAACTATCAGTATGACATCCCAGATTTTCAGTCATGTTTTCTATTGAATAAATCGGGCATTTCATTAACGCGTCTATAAGGCTATTCTCAGAACTGATCATTCTAGAGATAACTAGACTATCGGGGGGAAACCATTAAGAATTTTAAGGCAAATAGACTTGAGAATTCGACTAGGAACAGGCTACTCGACCGTGCTCATCTGTTGAGACCATTACGGCACATATATAAATTGATTTGAGATCATATATAAGTTGGTTTGATTGAGATGCGTGGCTAATCGTGGGTGACACCACTAAATTGGAAAATTTTCATCGACCGACACTAATATGATTTTATTGTCATTTTGGTACCCTGTATCCGTATTTGAATTATCAATATTTACACGACAATCGAGAATCATCATTGAGTCGAGTGGGTTCATTGTGAGTCGAAGAAAATTGACCACGGGTCATTTGCACTGAAAAGTTCTGAAAGTTACCCAATAGTCTAGGTCATGCTAAAAATGCGTCGAATGGAAATTAACCGTGAATTCGAACCCGATTTCAGAAATTGAAAGTTCTGTGGTATCACGAGCTATTTTAGAAACGTTGACTCAGTCTCAAAAGATTTTTCGGAGATTCCGGGATTTTTACGGAAAATCGATTCGGACGTAGCGGAAATTAACGGAAATTCGTACGGGCCGAATTTAAGCGAGTTTTGACTTCCAAGCTAAGCCATTTCGCGATGGACACTTGCAGAAATAGTATGGTCATTTTCTTCTACGACAATGGACATCAAATTTGGAAAACTTGATGAAGATTTGAAGCTTAAATTGTGAAATTCGCATGATAGGATTAGGGCTGCAATTTTGGACTTTAAATTAGTTTATTTGTGAGATGATAAGCTTGAAAGTGATTAGGGGGACAAAGAGGATTGTATTGTGGGCTTGTGGGGGCCAAAACATTCAATGTATTGGATTGAGTTGCTTGACTTTGGGGCCCTCCACCAACTGCTTCTCCCGCACACCTCGACAGCCGCCTCATCCTCCTTCGAACTCTCTCTCTCGGATCAAATTCCACAGTGCCGGCAGCTGCTCATTTGCTCTCTCCGCTTACCCTTTTTCTCGAGCAAAACCCGCACCATCTGCTCGTCTTTCTCTCTATCTTGTTTGCCTTGAAGATCGAAACTCCACCAAGTGCAGCGCCAACGGACGCCTTTTTCCCCTTCTCCACCGAAATTCTCTCTCCCCGTGTTATTTCTCTCGCCTATCCCTCTCACCCACTCACTCTCTCTCTCGGCCACAAAAGTTACAAACGAAGCCAGCCGATTTCCTATTTTGTTGACCTTGTGGCCGCGTGTCTTCAGCTCCATTGAACTCAACTCCAGCGACGTCCAAGCCTCCGCACGTCCCCGCCACTTGTCGCTGCGCCGCGATTCTTTGGTAAATAGCCGTAGGTTGCTCCCATTTGGTTGACCACCGAACGAAGTCAAAGCAGCTCCGTTCTTCACGGCGTCTTCTTCAGCTCGTGCGAAGCGGCCCAACCCAGCAACTTCACGTGCGACACCTCCTGCCGTTACCTCGAGCAGCACCGTTCAAAGACCACCCGCCAGCTGCTTCCTCATCCGTTGATCTTCGTGAAGTGGACTCAACATCTTCGAGAATTCCAGCGCCCGCATGCCCTGATCTCAGCTGCCAGCAATTGCGCGAAGCTGCACACGTGCAATCGAGCGGCCCATCAGCCCAGCGTCTTCAGGTTTCGGCCCAGCTCCTTCAGTCTCGCAGGCCCAAAGAATTGAGTCCATCCAGCCCATAAGTCAGTGAAGTCAGTCCAAATTCGGCCCATCTTCAGCAGTCTTCAACCCACTGATCAGCCCAGTTTTCTTTGTGCAACTTACTCGGCCCAATTTCAGCAAATCAAGTGAAGACCGGCCCGCGAAGAAAGCCCATTTGCAGTCAAGCTCAACTCCAAGAGCGAACCTAGTCCGAGGCAAGAACAAACCTCAGTTGAGCTGAGATTTGTTGGGCCAAGGTCAAGGCCCGATCCAAGCCTGCCGATGTCGTCGAAAGCCCGATTTCAGCAGCCGTCGCGTCGCCGTTGAGGTGATTCGGTCCCCGCTTGTACCAAGTGAGTTTTACTCACTAATGCTTTCTTAGTTTGCTAATTATGCTTATTGGTTGGTTAGATTTAATTAAGTGCAATTAGGTGGTTAGATTAGTCTAGAACAATTAAATTAGTGACTTAATGATATATGTTAGGTGGTTAGACTTAGTCATTAGCAAGTAGAGAGCTTCTAATATTTATTGATTGTATCTCGGGAGTTTTTCCGATCCATTCAAGCGTCCAATCAAGCAATACGGGCCTAAATTGGACTTTTAGTATTTATTTATTTATTTATTCGAATTTATTTATTTATTTATTTATTTATTTTTCCAGAAATTCAACCGGGATGGTCGGTGACCAGAATTTTATCTTGATTGTCGTAGTGCGGTCTGTTTATTTAATTGAACTTTATTTTGTGCAGAAATGATTTATTTGGGATTTATTCCCTAATTTAAATAATCTTGGGAAATTAATTGGAAATTAACGGGGCATCAGTTAATGATACCAAAAATGTTTTAGTAGACTACAGAAAATGGTGGGATTTATAAAAAAGAAATGATTATATTTTGGCTAGGGCCGATCATGTACCCACATGCGTCATTTTATCAGAAATGATAAGATTGGTTATTTGATTGTTTGCTTGGAATGGCATGTATACCGGCTCGATGACTCCACGGAGCATCTTGAGACAGTACGCTATGATAAATTGTAGAATCTACCGGCTCGATGACTCTATGGAGCATCTTGAGATAGTACGGTATGATAATGATCTACCGGCTCGATGACTCTACGGAGCATTTGGAGACAGTACGGTATGATAAATTGTGTGTATACCAGCTCGGTGACTCTACGGAGCATCTAGAGACAGTACGGTATGATAAATTGCGTGTATACCGACTCGGTGACTTTATATGTCATCTTGAGACAGGACGGTATGAGCTACCAGCTTGGTGACTCTACAAATTATCTTAAGACAGTACGGTATGATATACCGGCTCGATAATCCTCTAAATCATCTTGAGACAGTACGGTATGGTTTGAGAGCTCGATGACTCTATTTGTCATCTGGAGATAAGATAACATACTATCTATATATTACCTAGGGTGAGTAGTCTTGGATGTTGATCAGACTTATAGAAAGTATGGAAGGGGTCGATCAAGAGATAATTTGGATGACATGTAATCGACTAGGTCGATTGATCGATGATTCGATCTGATTGAGTGATGTGATGTGATGATGTATAGTTGATATATATATTAACTTGCAGGAATGAGCTGAGGCCAAGGTAATTCCTCTGACTCGTGATGTGCTTAGGCAGCCTAAGGTGTATTGGTTTACTAATTGAGTCTTAGGGGGTAGAACTTGCTGAGACGTGGTCTCATTGGTTATTGAATAACCATTTCAGGACCCTAAGGAGAAGCTGAGGAAGAGGAACCTAAAGAGGAGAAAAACTTTTAAAGAAGAATATGATCCAGAGAGGGATCTTGAGTATAACCTGGAAGTGGATTGGGATCACATCCCTTTTGTGAACCTTGCCTTAGTCTAGATAGGTGAGACTTGTTTATTGTAAATAGTATCGTAAATATACTATGAGTTGTGCTATTAATAAAAGTGTAGTTGTGAATTTCAATACTTAAAAATATGGCATGCTTTTTAACCCCATTGTTTTATTGTTTGAGAATTCACAACTGCTTCCGCATGTGTAATAAAAAGAAAGGGTCGGCGATACTTAGTCCTGGGATATCACACTATAAAATCGACCAAGTAGAAGGATGGGCGGGTCTCCGAAGATCGGGGCGTGACAACCAGAACATCTTTGTACAAACTAACAAAGAAGTTAGCAATTTGTCATTTCATGTCTAAAGTTCATTGTCCATAGGTGCATGGTATTCCTTTACTCTATAAATAATATTGATTTGCTCAACTGTAATGATATTGAACCTTTTCGAAATGTTTTGATTTTTATTGTACTTCGTGCAAAACGATTGCCGGTTTTGGCGTATTTCCTCAACTTTGCCATTGAATAGCCAAAAATGAGGATTACATTGATGAAAGGGTAAAATGTACTGGTGGCATAAGCATAATGTCCCTCATCTTTTGATAATTATTTATCCAGTAATTGGTTCCAACGAGATTTGAATTTAAGAATCCTTAAATTGGATGTGCGTGGCATTACACACGCAAGGAATTTGCCCAAAATTTTCATTAAGGAAAGAAAAAAAGATAGGAATCTAATCCAAAAATAAATGTTGATAAGAAGTTGACCCATTTGGTCAATCCATAATAAAGTTTGACTGAGATTGGATATACTTCATTTGTTTTATGAAAGATATTATTAGCAAAACATTTTCCTTATTTTTTAGTGTTTGGATTGCTTAGAAAAATAAGTTAACGGAAATTTTTTCCTTGATCAATGGAAAATCTACACTTAAATTCAGAAAATTGATTACTTCTTTAAAAATTTGAAAATAACTTTTCAAAATATGACTATATATCAACGCTTACGCTCAAGTACAAGAACTCTAAAACTCAATCCCAAGGCTCTAGCTTCAAAGATCGGGTGCCTAAGCTTGTGTCTGCAACTCCTGCGACTCCTGTGCCCATGCTTGGGTCCTCGTGCCTAGGATCAAGTCCCTAACACCCATGCTCGGGTCTCCAATGCCAAGCCTAGGACTATTGAGACATTGACACCAATATAGACATCAAATCAAATGCAAGTACAAACATGCCATATTGCTCCTTAAATGTGTAGGAATTAAGATATGGGGTCCCAAAGCAGTTCATCAATTTATATAAAGTGTCTCCTTAATTTGGTGCTTCGAACTAAAATGGAATTTGATAAATCAAGTCCCGATTTGAAGAAGTCAAGGTAGGATTCATACAGTGGCATGTGACAACATGCTAGTGTCATGGGTCAATCGATTTCGATCGATCAGACACTGTGCGGCCTTAGGATTAGGGATCCTAAGTTAGCCTTCTCAGACACACGCACGACAGAAGGGTCGGTCACACAAAGGAGCAAATGTTTTTTACTATTAATAAACTGAGCTCAAATGAGAAGGAGAGACCCTTATTTATACATGTTTGGGTTGTATCTCGGCCGTGGCTCATCCCTCCAATCCAACAGCTATGTTTGAATGATGACCATCATTACAAATCTACTCAGTAGGCCACTCAACGGCTGTAGGCATTAGGAAACAGCCACAGGAGCAAGTCAGAAGCAAGATCAAGGCCAGTATGGATGAGCATAGGTGCTTGACACGGAGCAGGTGAACCACTCCAGGTTTGTGCAAGGGCTGGCCGAGCATTGATCAAGAGTTGGTCGCTAGTCGTGCACGGATCGTCCCCCGTATCGTGCACGGACGGATCAAGCACGATCGATGGATTGTGCAGGACTGATCAAGGATTGATTAGGGACTGTTGAAACATAATTTATATTTTTAAGTAAATATAAAAAAATTTAATTAAAAAAACAAACAAACAAAAACAAAAAAAGGGGTGTCAGTGGTAGGTGAGGTTGGATCTGGCTTTTGGCTTGGCCCGCCCCTTTTTCCTTTTTCTTTCCCCACGCGCGGCCCACCACGGCCGGTTGTCCTCCTCCAGCAATCCTTCATGCCTAGACCTGCAGAAAGAAAAAAGTAGCAACAATAAAGTAGGGGATAGGTAGCAGCAAAAGAGAAAAGATAGAGAGCAAGAGTAGAAAAAGGAGGAGCGGGGGTAGAAAGAAAAGGGGGAGAAGGAGAGAAATCGAGGGAGGTCAGCTGGAGGGAGAGGGTTGGGTCTGAGCAGAAGGTTGAGATCTGAGTCCGGAGTGAGGAAGGCAGCTCTGAGCGTTAAGGTTCGGATTTGCGAGAGAGGAGTTTTGATCCGGGAGGGAAGGCTTTAGATCTAAAGGAGAGAGGGTTGATCGAGAGCAAGCCAAACCCCTGCCGCCTGTTGCTGCCGCAGCATCGCTGATCACAGCCCCATCGAACGGGCGACTCTTGCCGAGCTGAGCTCACAGGGTCGACGCCGATCGGGGTTGCTAGCGCTCCCTCATAACGTAGCTCCACTTCACCATCGCCTGTCGCTGTTATTTTGTCACCAGACGTTGCTTTGCCATCGCCTGCCACTACTGTTTTGCCACCAGCTGCCTCAAGCCAAGCCACCGTCCTCCGACACCGCTTGCCACCTTGCCGTCGCGACCACCGGTCCTTCGACACGAGCCTCACTTGCTTCTACCATACTGTGATGCCACCGTGTTGAGCGGTTCGCCACTGTACCACAACGCCGTTGAGCGGCTCATTGCCATCGTTGTCACCATCCATCCACCCAGCAATGCCTCAAACTGCGAGCAGAGAGGGACGTCCATCGAGTTGCGGCTAGGTAGGGTTTCAGCGAAAAACCGGGTCGGGCGTGGATCTCAATCGAGTAGGGCTCCAGTCATAATGGGCCAAGTCGGTGGGCTTGGTTTATGTTTTTAAAAAAAGGAAAAGAATCTCGGGCCAGGCCTACAACGTAGGCTCGTCCGGGTCTTTAGCGGATGATTTGGGTCATCCCAACCCGAGAACTTGACTTAGGTCATTTTTAAATATATTATATTAATATAATAATAAAAATAATATTTTTTAAAATTTTAAAAAATAAGAAAAAAATATTATTTCTTTTTAAAGAAAAAAAATTTAAAAATTCGAAATTTTTTTAAAAAAATGTAGAGTTTGGTTAAGAATTGCCATGTCTTGCCTTCTTAGTATAATTAGGCCTTTATTTGCTCGTATATTGGTTATATCGCATGTTTAATTTGCATCTTTTATTATGTTTAATTGCACGTGCTAAAGTTTGCTGCAATTAGGATTTTGGTTGCAAATTGTTACTTTAATGATTGGGTACCTGCATGATCACATAACATGTTAGTGGATAGGTATAAATCAATTTAAATTGCCTGACAAAAATCTTTTTCTTTTAAAATGAACAAGATTATGTACCGAAAGAGCACTAATTGGATTAATTAGTGTAAATCAAGTGCCCGACCCTAGATTTTCTGGTTGCGTAGGAAGTGAGGTGTACTCCCATGCCTCGCTTGATTTCTAGCTGACCCCAATAGGCTAGTGGCAACTCTTTTTTACAAAGTTCTTAAAAATACCCCAACGTCACACGAGGTATGGGCTTAGAAGAGCCTGCGCCTAATCATGGGCCTTAGGTCCGTCCTTTAAGCAATACCCCTAAACCTATTCCCTTCACCCAAGGGGTAGGTCGTGATAGTTTGGCGACTTCGCTGAGGACTTGATTTTAGACCTTAGAGGACTTAGGCCAAAATTGATCTTGTTCAAAAATATATATAACTGTTTGTCAGCAAGGATCTAAGGTACGTCCTAACATGTCAGGTGTTTAATGTTCATGCAGAATGGGAGGTATAGTGGGAAGTGATTGCTAACCCTTGTTTTGTAGGGAGTGTAGGAATGAATAGTTTATTTACGCATGAAGTGCTGCTTGCTTATTAATTGTCTCATGCCTGTGTTCCCTGCATTGCACTACACCATGGCACATATTTCCTACCGCCGGACCTAGGCTACATAGGGTCACCTAGGATGGTGTTGAGGTGGATACCACTCCGACTACAACCATGTAGTACGAATCGCCCATCTCAACTCCGAAATTTCCTTTCTAATGCAAAGGTCCCCACCCTGGTCTGCAACTATGCGACACGGGTCGGCTCTTTGATGAAGCCGGAGTCATGGGTAACACGACCTAACCACAATTTTGTTGGTTTGGTCCAGGGATCTTATGGCTCCATTTTGAGCAACATAGAGTAGAAATCGAACCACATCTCATGTGCATGTCTATATAATTAAAAAAAAAAAGGAAGAGAGAAAAGTCGTCCCCCACTATAAGTATCATGCTTCTTTTTTATTCTTTTTTTTAATTGAATTTTCATTTTGAAATTTGCGGAAATCAATCGAATGCCCTTGGTGTTGTAGGCTTATAATTAAAAAAATTGGCAATCGTTCTTGATAAGTGAATATTGAATGCAATTTCTAAACACTTTGATTTGGCCCTGTTGAACACATTGTTTTGTTTAAATTTTTAGTTATGGGCTCAAAATCACATTTAAAAAAAACCGTGCCAAAAAGAAAAACTTTCAAGTTGCAATTATATATTGGGGCACAAAAATTGAAATTGCACTTTTAATCAAATTCTCTCATTCTCACATCTTGGGACTGAAATGCAAATCATTTTGTGTACAAATTTCTCAAAATAAAAGTCACTTCATTTTTCTAGGAGTAAAATCACAAATCAATCTTTCAAAAATCAATGCCACTTTTGCATATGAAACTTTTGGAATAGAGTGGACATTCGATTGATAGCCATCGATCGATCTTTTAATGATGTCTGTTCGCTTGTGATAAAATCTTGGTGAAATACTAAAACCCCGTAATAAGAACTATGAGGCATGTATCATTGCCTTGATTTTGTTGTAAGAAATGACCTCATTGAGAGATCATTTTCTCTCATTCACGTACTGATTTGCAAGTTATGCACAATACTTCTTAACATTCTCGTGTTTGACCACATAGAGAAGTGAATTTTAGAGCTAGGACAAGAGTTGTTTTTTACTTTTATCTATGCAAGAATTTCTTGTATTTTATCATTGTTTTTATTTTTGTTAAGAATCATGTTTTCCATTTTGGGTTTTTGATTGCGAATCCAATTGGTGCTTTTGTAAATCATGCGACTCACATTTTTTAATGATGGAATTCAATTTCATGAAAATCATCCTTTTAAAAACAAACTCAGAAGTGTTTCAACGAACCTTTACGTCTACCTTCAAAATGTTTTGAAAATGAATTTCAAGAAAGCTTTGCTTAAGGCCCTCTCTTCGTGTGGTCGCTTTCTCAGGTAGAATGAGGAGTTTATTTGATATTGGCATTTTCCCCTTCTAAAAGATAAAAGTGTAGGCTTGTGGAACTTGAGGAGCAAGCATGCGTAAAGGCTTTGTCGGCGCCAATCTTCCATAAAGGCGGAACGAAGTTGAATTTTGTTCGAGGAAATTTCTTTATTTGAAGCTTGCATGATGAGACAAATGAAGGGAGTTGCTAAGCATCCAAAAAGGCGAATTCAAAGGAAGAGTAAACTGTATCCATTTCAATTATCCATTTCTGATACCGTTTCTGACATGAATTTCTTTTCATTGTCAAGGAGATATCAAGAGTATCAAGTGTTGTAACGTTCCAACAAACGCGATGGAGCATTATTAAGTCATGTTCATCTTAAACAAAGAAAGATTCAAATGAAACAAAGGGGCAATATTATCCCTTCCTCCATAAGAGATACCTTGGGATGTTGATCGCCCGACTTTGAAAAATGATGTATTTCGTTCCTAAACTTGATTCTTTTTAGCATAAAAAATAACATATCATTTTCTTTGGTACATGATGGACTCGAACTGAACAAAGGTTTGTCAAATAAAGAGTGGGAGAGCAACGTTTGATTTAGAAAAAACATCTCTCCTTTCCCCACCAATGAAAAGTGTCGGAACAGCATTGTCAAATTCATCAAGAAAGGATGTATTGTTCCTCAATTGAACCTAATTAAGTATATAGATAACCCGTTTCATCTTCTCTTCTTACAGGGTGATAAATGGGGAAAAGTTGCACATTGACCGTAGAAGTAGTGCCTTCCACCAAAGAATCAGGAAGACATCAAACGCTTAAAGGCAAATGCAAGTGAAGGGTAATGTCGAGTTACCAAATATCCACAAGGGTGAATCCAAGAAACACTAGCACTCAAAGGATAAAAGCGAGTGAAGGGTAATAATGTATCGTTTCCCACATTTCCATCCCTAAATATTTTTGCACTAACGTATTCTTTCACATTTTTCATAGGTTTACCGAGTCGCTACGTTGTAGGTAAGTACAATTCTTCTCAAAATTAAATGAAAAAAAAAAATGGAGAATTTCCATTACAAAAAAAAGAAAATTTGGCATTTTCCTGGAAACAAGCACAAAAATGAGTAATTGAGAAAAGATAGAAAAAACTTTCTACAAACTTTTTGAACATCCTTTTTATTTCAAATTGTTTTCTCGTTTTGTGAGTTATTCATTTTGAATCAAATTTTCCTGTGGAGATTGATCTACTCAAATTATCTCAGCAGAGTGAAATTGATACGTTAACCATGCCAAACAAAAAGTACTTAGGATGAAGAAATGCAAGCCATTTCCAAACACATCATTCAAACACTTTTGAGAGTTGAGTGAAAAGCGACATTCTTTTAGGATAAATGATTCATTCACATTGAGCACGAAGATCGAAATGATAAATGTGTTTCCTTCATCAATCCCAAGCACCGTACTCTCTTACCAGCCCTTTGGGTCGAATAAAGATGATCATTTAAAGTACTCATGTCGAGAACGACCCTACATTAGGGCAGCATAGGAGGTTATGGTTGTGTTGTAGGGCGAAAGATTGAGAAATATTCTATTACTTTCACTTGCATCAATCTTCTGGTGATAGCTTCAGAGGAATTCTCATCAAAGCTTGACTCATCTCAAGGTGAAGAAGAGCATTTCTTTCTCTACCCAAACACTTATACCCATTGCTTTAACCAATTTGAGCATGATTTTTCATTTCTGAACCCCGAGCGATAATCATCTCCCTTCATTGAGGCAAGGCATAAGAATTGACCAAATACAATTGATAGTTACGAGAAAACATGAAAAACATCTCGAAAGTCATAAGAGCTCCAAAAGTTCAAAGAGCAAAAAGTTTGACAAATTAAGGGACATGGAAAAGTAGTGTGCCTAGTAAAAGTAAGGCCAATGCCCATCAAGAAAAAGAGCCAAAAGGCTGCATCTTATGTGAAAGAAAAATTATCAAAGTCCAAGTGCCTGCGTAAAAAAAAAAAAAAAATCATTGCAAGTGCAAAGGAAATTAGAGAAAATAGTAAAGCTCCCATGCAGAAATAATTAGTTAAGGGACTTTTGAGATGTGCTGTGTTTCAAAAGCCAAATATTTTCGAAAGGTTAAGTGACCTAGTCATGAAGCCGTGATGATCATCGACTCTTAAAAACCCTCTTGAAAATTTTAAGCCTTTCGAGTCTTTCTCGAGCCAACATTACAACCCTCTTCCGAAGTCTCTTCTGATTGGGATGGTTTGAGTAAAAATGAGAATGCCACAAAAATGCTACTACTTGAAGGAGTGAAAGTAATTCTATCTTGTCTTATCTTCCAAGTTCTCGAGTTGTAAACCTGATGAAGATAGCGATAAATGTTTCTTTATTGACCTCAAAGCAATAATCCCTTTGTGTAAGCCCATGACTAAATATATATTGCATTCCTTTCAAAAGACATTTTTGATCGATCAGATTGTACTCATCATGAATGTTTCTGAAAGCCTTCGACATGGGTTATGTGAGATACCCTCAGCAATCAGTTACTTTCCACACGAATGGATGGGATCAAGTAACCATTTTATTGAGAGTGTGTGAGAAATCCTTTCTGACTAAGAAGCTTTAGTTTGACATGCTTAATGAGCATTTTTTACGAGTTGTAGCCATTCTGATAAGAACTTGACTCCTAAATAATTTATGATTAATGATACATCCCCGAGCAAGATGACAGTTTTACGTCATATGATGCTGATTGACATCGAATGTTTTTTTAAAGCAATTGGACTTAGCTTGATTAACTTGTTCAATTAATGCTGCAATATTACCAATATGTCTCTTGATGACGTCTCTAATGACATTTGCTCAAGTTGAGTTTGACAGGATTCCTCAATGAAGCCATGCAGTTTTCAAGGGGTTAGCGGGTGCTTCATGATCAGCCTTAAATAATGCCGTCTTCAAAGGTTCGTGGGTCTATCCTTAAACCACAAGGTTCTTGAGTCATCCTTAAACCATATGGTTAGTGGGTCTATCCTTAAACCACACGGTTAATGAGTCTATCATTAAACCACACGGTTCGTGGGTCATCCTTAAACCACAAGGTTCGTGGGTCATCCTTAAGTCACACCATTCGTGAGTCATCCTTAAACCACACGGTTCATGGGTCATCCTTAAACCACAAGGTTCGTGGGTCATCCTTAAGTCACACGGGTTGTGAGTCATCCTTAAACCACATGGTTCATGGGTCATCCTTAAATCACAAGGTTGGTGGATCTATCCTTAAACCATGGGGTTCGTGAGTCTATCTTTAAACCATGCTTTTAAAATGTTTATGAGTCTATCTTTAAATTGCGATTTTCAAAATGTTCATAGTTAACCTTAAACCATGTCATCTACAAAGGTTTATTGATTTTCCTCAAATCATGCATTTTCAATCCGGTTGAAACTCGTTGTTACACGGTGAGACCTCATGTCTTTCCTTCTTCTTATGACACGGCGTGCTTCTATAGCCCAGGGTCTCTTTTTCTTCTTATGACACGGCGTGCTTTTATAGCTTGGAGTCTCTCTTTTTTCTTATGACACAGCGTGCTTCTGTAGCTCACGGTCTTGCTTCTTCTTATGACATGGCATGCTTTCGTAACTTTAAGTCTCTCTTTCTTCTTATGACACGGCGTGCTTCCGTAGTCCGAGGTCTCTCTTCCTTCCTATGACACCGCGTGCTTCTATAGCCCGGGGTCTTCCTTCTTCTTATGACACGACGTGCTCTCGTAGCCCGGGATCTTTCTTTCTTCCCACGACATGGCGTGCTTCTGTAGCCCGAGATCTCTCTTTCTTCTTATAACACGGCGTGCTTCCATAGCCCAGGGTCTTCCTTCTTCTTATGACATGGTGTGCTTTTATAGCTTGGAGTCTCTTTCTTCTTATGAAACGGCGTGCTTCTGTAACCCGGGGTCTTTCTTCCTCTTATTAACAAGATGCGCTTCCATAACTCTAAGTCTTTTCTGTCGACTTGACGCGTGCCTATGCACCCAGGGTCTCTCTACCGCCAAAATAATTCATGTGTCTTCTATCTTTGAATGTAACATCTTCGAGGCTACATTCAAAGAGGGGCAGCTGTTGACACATAATTTATATTTGTAAGTACATAAAAAAATTAATTATTAATTAAAAATTAATTATTAATTAAAAATTAAATTTAAAAAAAAAGGGACGTTAGTGGTTAGGTCGGGTTGGATCCGGCTTTTGGCTCAGCCCGCCCCTTTTTCCTTTTTCTTTCCACACGCTAGGCCCAGCTTGGCCTTTTTCTCCCTCGCACCGCCCACCAGCCCAGCCCACCACGGCTGGTCATCCTCCTCCAGCCATCCTTCATGCCCCAACCTACAGAAAGCAAAAAGCAGCAACAGTAGAGTAGGGGACAAGGAGTAGAAGAAGAGAAAAGATAGAGAGCAAGAGTAGAAAAAAAGGAGGAGCGGGGTCAGAAAGAAAAGGGGGGAACCAGAGAACAGAGAAAAGAAAAAAGGGGGAGAGGGAGAGAAACCGAGGGAGGTCGGCCGAAGGGAGAGGGTCGGGTTTGAGCAGAAGGCCGAGATCTGAGGTCGGCCGGAATGAAGGAGGCAGCTTTGAGCGTGAAGGTTCGGATCTACAAGATAGGAGTTCTAATCCGAGAGGGAAGGCTTTAGATCTAGAGGAGAGAGGGCTGATCGGGAGCAAGCCAAACCCTTGCCGCCTGTTGCTACTGCAGCACTGCCGACCGCAGCCTCATCGAACGAGCGACTCCTACTGAGCTGAGCTCAAAAGCTTGACACCAGTTGGGGTCGCTGGCGCTCCCTCATAACACGGCTCCACTTTGCCGCCGCCCGTCGTTGCTGTTTCGTCACCAGACGCCGCTGTCGTTCGGCCACCAGCTGCCTCAAGCCAAGCCACCATCCTCTGACACCTCTTGCCACCTCGCCGTTGCGACCACCGCTCCCTCGACACGAGCCTCACTTGCTACTGTCGTTGTTATCTTTATTGTTCTTTTACATATTTATATTTTTACATTTTATTTATTGAAATTTTTTAAAATTGACTTCATTAGTGTTGGAATCATATGTTGAAATTTTGAATTCGCAAGTCAAAAAGTGTTGGGAGGGTTGAGTAGGTGACGGATTTCCCAACACTTGTTGACTGAATGTTAAAGAGTATCGAACATGTATCGGAGTGTCTGACATAACAAGAAAACTCTTGAAGAATATTGTTATTTCATAGTTGGGAACTCTAGACGCCTAGTTCAGTAGAGAGTTCAGAGTTTAGGGTCAAGTATGCTACGAAAGCTTTGCTAGCTTAACTGCCATTAAGTTTGTCCTCAAGAAGAAAAAGGTAAAAATTGCCAAAAAAAAAATCATAAATTTGCTCTACCCGAGCCAATCTAGCTTTAAATCTTTTAATATTATCAATTTAATCATAAACATTTTCACAATTTGCCAATCTAGTCTTTTCAGCCAATTTTGCTAAGAAATTGATAATGTAGAAGCTGATCCTTTTACATGGCTAGATTGGTGCTAACGTGGATAATTTTTCTAAACTTTTAATTTCTTTTCTTTTCTTTTTCCCTTTCAACTCTAGGTCAGCGAGGGTTACCAGGTGACTCTGGCCAGCCTCTAGGGGAGAGGCATGAAGACTAAATTTGTTGCAGTCTGGGCTATTGTATTGGGTCGAAGGTGAGTAGGCTCGATATGTTCAGGCCAAACTTCAATCTAAACAAAAGCGTGACTTGTGCACATTTCTACTACAAATAATGTAGATTAATATCATCCAAATCATTGATTGTGTGAGTGGTTACAATGGACTTCATATCATCAGTGGCCCAAATGAGCTTGCTGCATAAGGTCTACTGATAATGTTCTCTTGGTGGGTCAAACCCAAACAATCTCTATAGAAAAGTTTAGGGGAAAAACAATTAAGACGACAACCAAAAAATAATAATAACAATATAAAGAGGCACAAGACCCTAAGGAGATGTGATAATATTCCAATTTAGATAGCGCCAGCTAAAAAGCAATTTTGACAACGACACAAGACCCATATATGAAAATGATATGCATTCTGAATCAAACGACATAGACAAACGACACAAGTACAAAGACACCCCATTGCTGCCCTAAGTATACGTAAAGCAAAGAAATTATGACTTGGGGGTCCCAAAGTAGTTCAATAATTTGTATCCAGTGGCCCCATCTGATGCTTCGGAACAGGAGGATCGATTATTCACGCGATAATGTTGTGGAGGCAAGTGATGTCCTCCTAGGGTCATGACTATGACGTAATAGGTTTAGCCTACAAAGACCCTGGCATTGACTTCACCTCTACCGCCGGGAGACGGCAGGCACTCTGCCCTCCTAAGATAAAACAAAGCACCTGACCCCGAAAAAAGAAATATAAGATAAAATTGCCGTTTCGTTCCACAACTCTAGGACAATATTTCCTCGTTCTACTAATGAAGAAATGAGAAATTTCTTCTACTGAATTTTCTGTTATGTAGCCGGCAGCGGAGAGTGGTGTGGACGGAAGAGCAAGTGGAGCGGGGAGGCCCAGAGGCAATTTCTTTCGGACAAAAAAATGCCCCCGTCCATGGCGTGGACAATGGCACGTGACACACAAGCAATCGGCGTCCGGGCGAACATTTGCGTCGCTTGTTGGGGGGTTTCAATTGAGACGAAATCACCAAATTATGGAGCTTACTTTGAGGCGATCACCGATCTCGGAGGTACTTTGAGATAAATGCCCTCCTCTTGAGGAGGGTTTTGGAGATTTTCTCGCTTCTTGACTTCCGATGTATTTGAAAAGCCACTTTATGACCTAAAAAGCTGACTTTCCGGCTGCCGCACGATTTCAATGCTGGTGTTCCTTTACTCCGTGGTCCTACTGGTTGGATCTGTGCTTTGATATTGTCATTATTCTACTGAAAAGCTCAGTTTTCGCGAGTGGGAATGTGAATGGAATCTTGCTGTTGCTCGTCTTATCTCATCATTCACCAATGAGCTTCTTGACGCTCGGAAAACTCTATAAAATGGATCGATATAATTTAACAGATGTCCAAGTCCAAAGGTGTCCCAAAAAGAGAGAGAGGCCATTATTAGTTCTGATCAAATGGAACGAAGGATGTTAGAAGCAGCTCGAAAGGGCAATATCCATGAGCTGGACGACTTGATCAGCAGCAATGAGCTCATCCTCGAGGAGATGGATCTTGAAGGAGCTGGTCACACGCCGCTGCATGTTGCCTGTGTGGCTGGCCATTTGGATTTCGTCCGAGAGCTCCTGAAGCGTATGCCGAAGCTCGTGGAAAAGGTGAACGCAGATGGTTTCAGCCCGCTGCACATCGTAGCGGCTCGAGGTGATGTCGAGATTGCAAGGGAGCTCTTGACAGTGGGTCTGCACCTCTGCTCTGTGAAGGGACGGGAGAGAAGGGTCCCTTTGCATTATGCTGCTGCGAACGGGAAGGTCGATGTCATGAAGATACTGCTCGCCGCTTCACCTGAGTCCGTTGAAGAGACGACCGCTCGAGAGGAGACTGCGCTTCACCTTGCCGTGAAGAACAACCGGTTCGAGGCGGTGGTTGTGTTGGTGGACCATCTGAAGCAGCACAAGAAGGAGCAGGTGATCAATTGGAAGGACCACAAAGGCAACACCACCTTGCACCTTGCTGCCGCAGGCAAAAATTTCGAGGCAAGTCTCATGATTCCCTTATTTTATTATGCTTTTCTTTGTGCATTACTTCAATGAGGGTGTTGATTTGGCATCCCTACCATATTCAAAGATCTTCTAGGCAAAGGAATTTATCGAACCGCGTCTGTTTTGATCATCACTGGAATAAAGGATGTCTCGTCTATGCCTAAAGTCTTTCCGTATTATCTTAACGCTTGGAAAATGGAAAATAATTGCAGGTGGTGAACTTCCTGCTTTGTAAGCATGCTGTGGAGTCTGAGGTCGTGGAGGTGAACGCCGTGAACAATAGTGGGTCGACGCCTCTAGATGTCTCAACTCCCTCGCAAAGGGAAGCAGGAGATAGAGAGATCAAAGAAATCCTCATTCGAGCGGGAGCCAAACATGGAAGAGGAAGATCAAACTCACCCGCATCAAGCCCAGTCCTGGCGGACGAGAACGATTTCGGGGGAGGTAACAATCATCAAGCAGCTGGAGAGGAACCAGTCAAAGATGCTCCTCAGTCATCACCATGTTCGCAATCGAAGAATTCAAATGCGGAAAATGAATCGTTTGGCGACATCCGCAATGCCCTGTTAGTCGTCGCCGCGCTCATTGCAAGTGCGACCTACCAATCTGTGCTTCAGCCGCCAAAGTTAATAGAAGATGAGACCAAGAAATCCATAACTGGTGTGGGCTTGGTGTACTCTCTCTTCCTGGGCGGCAACACCCTAGGATTCATGGTGTCAGTCCAGATGATCATTTGCCTCACCAGATTTGTCCCCAACCACGCCAAGCTGCCGCTTAAGCTGCCTCTTAGGCTATCCCTGGTCACCATGATTCTAACTTATTTTTGCTTCACGTTATCCCTGCTACTCACGATAATGGATAGAACGAAAAAAAGCAAGAAAGCTCTATGCATGCTGCCGCTAATGATATCATTCGTTCTTCTGCTGATGCAGCAGTGGCTGGCACGCACTATAGATTATTTCTTGGAACGGCTTGTTGGATTGCACCTTCTAGGTGATATGTACCAGCTAGAGGACAAGAACTTAGGGAATAGGACTTAGAGAAGAAGGGGAAAAGTAAGGGTTGTAAATGATGATGGTATCTCTCTTTTCTTGAGGTTGAGGTGAGACACGCAAGCCTTTAACAGTATGGTATTGTAGTTTGTTCGTCGAGGTTGGGCATCAGACTGATGTCCTTAGATTCTCTGCAATTAATTGTGTGATGTTTGCCAGTGATCCGTTGTATCGTACTCCCTAATAAAGCATGTTGGGGGCTTATACCCCGTTTTGTAAATTCGTGGACAATGGTTGAGATTTTGCGATGTGGTCACGCAAGTTCCAACCTGAGTACTCATTTGGTCTTTGCTTCTTCAGATGGATCGGCCATGAAGTTAAACATCTTTGTGAGGTTGAGAATGAATTTCTATGCTCGAGCTAGGAAATAGACAAAAAGAACATAACGGAGGAGGCAAAGAAGGAAAAAGAACAAAAAGAACAAAAGCAAAAAGAAAGAACAAAGGTTTTTCTTTTAAAAATATCTAATTGAGCTGAAATTTCACATCATCGATGACGGTTTGAGGGAGAAAAGTCAATATGGAATTGGCACAATGAACTTTAACGGCAACATTGGACATAGAATGACGGGGGCTGGATTTTGATAAAAGTGAAAGCCGATAATTTTTTATAAAAAAAAAAAACTCAAGATAGAATTAGGATCCAATTAAAAGTCGGTGTTTTTAAGTGAATTGGAGCATTAGAATAAGGAGACTAATAAACTTATAAACAAAAGCATTCAATCACTCCACGAGCTTTTTGGACATCAAAAGAAATAAATACCCTGTCTCTATAATATAAAATTAAAAATAATCTCACGTCACAATAGCATATGAACTTTTTTTTGTAATGATTTTTTTCCTCACTAAAAATGAATTACTAAAGTCCCTATAATCGTCCTACTGATTTAAAAAAAATGAGAAATTTCTTTTATTGAATTATTTATTACTAGAATGTGATAAAATTAGGATTGGCAACTTTATAAGGTCAAGATCAATGAGACCATAGGACAAAAAGATATATGGTGTGCCCACACCTATTTGATGCGATAGAAGAAAAATATTATAAAGGACAATACTTCTGCCTAGCTAATATTTAAGAATTCGGAGTTAGAAATTATCGCAAAAAGCCTAATGTCGTTTTCTTCTCGTGCTCCACATGAAATTCCACTTTTTTTTTTTTTTTTTTTTTTTCTATTTTCAATACTTTGTTGTATCTTCTTCATCCGATTTCCATGCGTGAGGGGTTTTTAAAGTTATCTAATACAATCTACCATTGAGGCATTTGGCCTAGCGATAAATAGGTTAGTTGTTTTTCCCTAAATCATGGGTTCGACTATGAATAAAATATTAACTTGTGATGCGTGACTGTAGCATATGTTGTGCGGAAAGACTTTTTTTTTTTTATCGGAAAAGGTCATATATTGATAATAAAACGTCACATGGGAAAAAAGGAACAACCCTGGGCAAGGGTGTCGTTACAAAGGATGTCGAGCATAACTTGAGGAGGGGAGACAAGCCAATTTGAAGAAAGAAAGCCTCGTCCGTGGGCCTTAGCGGCCCAGTCCGCTAGGGCATTGGCTTCCCGACGGCTGTGTTGCACGCTGAGATTGCAGAAGCGCCAAAGGAGATCAAAGCATTCGACGAAGAGGTTGCGGCATTCCCACAGAGGCGGGCGGCATCGATTGAGGGTTTCGACCAGGATGATGCTGTCGAACTCCACGACCAGGTGAGATTCGGTTAAATCTTGCTGTAGCAGATCCTTGAGAGAGAAAACTAATGCTTGGATCTCTGTCTCGAGAGCAGAGGACGCGGAGACAGAGCGTGTGAAGCCTTCGATCAATCTACCTGAGTGATTGCGAGCGATGCTAGCAATCGAGCCCCTTTGAGTCACTGTGGGGAACGCACCATCCAGATTGATCTTCAACGTGCCCTGTTGCGGAGGTTGCCAAGACTGATTAGGGTTCAGCCAAGAGGAATTACCCGTGAAGTCCTGCTGCTGGGTTTTTTTCTGGAGAGAGGCCAGAGCGAAAGCTGATTCAACAATCTGATCCGGGGAGATGCGATGGCGGCGAAACACAAAATGGTTCCGAGCCTTCCAAGTTTCCCATAGAAGGCTAGCGATTTGCTCAAAATCCGGTAAGCCCCTTCCCTGATTGAGGATGTTTGCTATCCAGGAGTCCATTCAGTTAGAGTTGTAAGCATAAACATTAATATGAACTTGGGAATGGTTCCATATACGTTGTGTCCATGGGCAATGCAAAAATAGGTGTTCTGTAGTTTCTGGGGAGTTAGAGGAACAGAGTACACATACCGGGTCTAGGATGATCCGTCGACGAAAGGGATTGTCCTTCGTAGGTAACGCATTTTGGCAGACAGACCACAGAAAATTTCGTATTTTGGGAGCTGTTTGAAGTTTCCATATCTGCTTCCAGACATGCTTGGGTGTTTGATACGAAGAAGAAGCGTGAGTGTGTACCTGCTGGCATGCTGACTATTGAATAACATTATATCCACTCTTCATAGTATAAATACCATCCTGAGTCCCTGTCCATATGAGTTTATCTGCAGTTGATATTGGCCAAATTTTTAACTGAGTGATATGCTGTACAGTGAGATCATCAAAAAAGCGATTTAGAAGGTCAACATTCCAGTTATTCAACGTGGGGGAGATAAAACCAGCCACTGTTTGAGGTTCGTCTCTGAGAGCTGGACCTCGCAGAATTCCGACAAGTAACCATTTATCCTCTCTAACCTTTATCGATTGGCCATTTCCCACTGACCATTGAAGCTTTGGACTAATAGAATCTCTACCTAACAGGATGCTCAGCCAACCCCAGGAAGGTCTGTGACCTCTATCCGCATGCCAAAAGGTCTTGGAAGGAAAATACAAGCCTTTAAATACACGGCTCCACAACGACGAAGGATCTTGGAACAGTCGCCAAGCCTGCTTGCCCAAGAGGGCCTTATTAAAGGTCAGAAAGTCTCGGAACCCCATACCTCCACAATCTTTTTTTGCTTTCAAAAGATCCCTGTTTTTCCAATGAATGCCAGATGTGTTGCTGTTGTTTTTCCACCAAAACCTGGATATTTTCTATTCAATAGATTTGCATATAGAAACCGGGACCTTAAATATAGACATAGCATACTGAGGTAGAGATTGAACAATTGATTTTAAAAGAACCTCCTTACCCCCTTTTGAAATGAAAGACTCCTTCCACCCCTCCAATTTTGCATTTACCCTATCAAGGATCTAAGCAAACATGTTCTTTTTTGATGAACCCCAATCCGAAGGTAACCCTAGGTATTTACCTGATTTGTCCAAAATAGGAACCCGAAGTTCTTTAGCCAGGTTAATCTTAAGTGGCTGAGGGCACGATTTCCCCATAAAGAGACTAGATTTATTTCTGTTAATGGCTTGACCAGTAGCTAGGCAATACTGATTTAAGGATATTATCGAGATTTTGGCATTCGCTAGTTCTACCCTCCAAGAAAAAGATGGCATCATCAGCAAAAAGGAGATGAGATAAAACAGGGCACCATCGGTTGAGTTTAATACCCCTAAGAGAGCCCATTTCAACAGCTTGAAGTATTAGAGAAGAGAGCAGATTTGCCACCAGGATAAATAAATAAGGGGATAGTGGGTCGCCTTGGCGAAGTCCCCGAGATGGCTGAAAATAAGGAAGCAGTTCGCCATTAAGTTTGACAGTTAGAGAGGTGGAAGAAACACAGTGCATTATCCATGAAACCCATTTATCTTGAAAATCCAGTTGACGAAGATAAGCATCCAAGAAATCCCACTCCACTCTGTCATAAGCCTTCTTCATATCTAATTTCAATATACCCTGAAACTTTTTCTTGCTGTTTCGAGTTTTTAATTGATGGAGAACCTCCTGAACAATGAGTATATTGTCTTGTATTTGTCTGCTTGATACAAAGGCACTTTGTTCTTGGGAGATTAACTTAGGTAGACAAGTTTTCAAGCGATTTGCTAATGTTTTGGATATGATTTTGTAAATAAAGTTACATAAGTTAATGGGGCGAAACTGATCTAACCTTTCAAGGTTTGAAATCTTGGGGATTAACGAGATGGAAGTCCTGTTTATTTCCGCTGGCAGCACTCCTGATCTCAAGAATGTGTTCACCATCTGAAAAACGTCCTCGTGAATAATATCCCAAGTGGTGATGGTAGAAAAGGCCGTTCAAGCCGTCAGGACTTGGAGCATTTGTAGCACCCAGTTGAAAGGTGGCATGTTTTACCTCCTCCCTTGTAAGTTCAGCAGTCAGAAAAGTATTCATTTCATCTGTAACTATTCTAGGACATTGAGCTAGAATAGGACCAAAATCCCTATAGCCCACTGAAGTATAAAGATCCCGGAAAAAGTTGAAAGTAGTGTTTTTAATCTATGTGGGCTCTCGGATCCAATTATCATTACTATCCTTGAGGATGCTGATGGTATTTCTTTTTCTGCGTTGGATAGTCGTAGCGTGAAAAAATCTCGTGTTTTTATCCCCGCATCTCATCCATTTTATGCGGGAACGCATCGCCTAGTAGTGCTCTTCTTGTAACCATATGTTCTGAATTTGAGCCTTCAAAGAGTTGATTTGGTCTTTGTTATGATTGACTACAGGTTGGTTAGTACATTGCTGGAGCTGTTGCTGAAGGAGCTCTATTTGACGATGGCCTGCTTTAAATTTCTGTCTACTCCACCGCATCAACGCCACAGAGGTAGCCCGAAGCTTCTTGGAGATTGTAGAATTAGCAAGAGATGAAGAAGACCAGGTCTCGGAAACTAGCCTATGACAGTCGACGTCTTGCAGCCAGTAGGATTCAAAGGTAAATGATTTGCTCCTTTTTACTGACTTGAGAACAGTAGTAAGAATAAGTGGGCTATGATCCGATCCTATGGCCGGTAAGGCTATAACTTCGGTATTTGCATAGGCCACTCGCCAAGCCTCTCTTTGATCACTGCATCGCCACTTCGCTGATTAACCCATGTATAGGCACAACCCTTAGTCTCCATATCCAACAAGGCACAATCATGTAGCATTTCTCTGAAGGAGTTTAATCTATACTGTTCTGCTAGTTTCTGCCCTAGCTTTTCCCAATGGTGTAAAACTTCATTAAAATCATCTATGCACAGCCAAGGCAATGTGTGTAAGAGGCTGAGTTGCCTCAAATCAGCCCAAAAAGTCTGTCTCTGATTATAAACAACAGGTGCATGTAGATAGGTAATACACTTAGGGGAAACGCAGCTATCATCAGAGCATATGGCATCAATAAAGAAGAGACTGTGAGCATTAACTGATAGGGAAACATTGTCCTGCCAAAAAAGCACCATACCCCTAGCCAGACCGATCGGGTTCACAACGAAACTACTAGGATAATTCAGCCTCCTCTGGATGTTCAAAATGACATGTTCCTGGTTATGAGTTTCCATCAAAAAAACAATATTAGGCCTTTCTTGAGCCACTAAGGCCCTTAGAGCTTGAACTGTCAGGGAATTGCCCAATCCCTGACAGTTCCAACTTAGTATCCTCATTTGTCCATCGGTGGCTTCTTTGGGCAAGCCACCACAGCCCAATCATTGGCCCTCGGGGCCTCTAGTATTGGGGTATCCAAAAGAAGGCTTTCATCTTGTGTGTCATTTAAGATAGAGCGAGAGCCATACGGAGAAAACCGCTTAACCTTTTTCTGGGGATTTGTCTTCGTGTGCAATCGAGAATGTTTTGATTTCTTAGATGAAGAAGCCCCAGCTGTAGAATCTGGATAATCATATTTCTGTTCTGGTGCAGGGATCTGTATAACCTGTAGTTGAGTACCCTGGGAAGTAGCAGGGAGAGGGGAACTCAACACTCTATTCTCTGATGTGGTATGCATTTGCTGAGTTGATTGAGCCTCCATTGGAAGGGATTGCTGGTGGACCTCACAAGGGGCAGTAAGGAGTAGAAGTGGTCCAGATGGAGGAGTTTCAGGTACTGTTTCTTCGAAATTTTCTGTAGGAGTTTGTGATTCATAAAAAGCCTGCCAGAATGGGCTGTGTTCTCGAACATTAGCCCGAAGCCACTGTCCATAGTAGAGTTGATCCCTATTATCAAATTTAGCATCGTCATATGGAATTTCCTTGCAATATGATGCATAGTAATAATACCGCAAGAGTAACAATAGTGGGGTAGACGTTCATAGCAGAAGTCTAGCCATATATTTTTCCCCGCTATTCGAATAGGTTTACCAGGTTAAGAGGCTCCTTGAGGCTAATTTCCACTTTAGCTCTCACTACCCTAATTGGTGATTTATCCTGGGTCTCAATTTTGACCTCCAGAACCTTTCCCACTTCGCTAACAGCCTTGGTAACTAGTTGTTCTGTACATCGCTCTAGGGGGAGGCCAAAGACTTTGACCCAAAACGCACAACATGTGAAATCATAACAATGAAATGGAGTATTCGGGGTCCAGGGTTTAAGAATAACCAGATTGCTAGAAAATAACCAGGGACTGTTATCCAACACACGTTGTTTTTCCGCTTCTGAGTTAAATTTAATAACATATAGACCTTCCTCCCTCTATGAAATCTCAACATTCTCTGTGCGCCAAATGCGATTCATTATGTGCTGAAAAGCAGGAAGATTTACAGAAGAGTTGGTAAGAACTTTCCCAATAAGACTCAACTTACATTCCTCAATCTTTGCTGCAGGGGGCTCTTCTTCCCAGACTTCATTTGGCTTGGCAGTCCACAGACGGCCTAACCAATTGCAAAGAGCAGCAAGTCGTGCGTCGCCTCCGTGACCCGAAGGCTCCATCCGAAGAGAAGAAAACGCTACTGGAGGACGCTATAAGCGAATAACAGAGCGAGCAACTACAGAGATATCACCCATGCGAGTAGATGATGGGTGATCATAACATGCAAAGGTAGAGTGGGAGAAATTGGGTGAGACAACCCTATGAGGACATGCCGGAAAGGACCATGAACCAAAGACGGAGACAATGAAGAGGAAAAAGGAGATAGACGGTGAAGACCCGGATGATAATGGGTCTACATCCAAGACGGAGGAAACAGACGGCATCGAAGAGGTGGTGCGGCAGTGAGACCAGCTCCCGAAACCCCACCCATAGGACACGCGAAAGAAAACCGAAGAAGCTAAGGGACTGGCAAGAAACCCAGATTCAGTTAGAGGAAGAAAAACTCTACATGGGCGAGAGAGTCGGGGCCATATGAGGAAAGACTTTTTAATCGTTAGCATCTTGGTGGGGTTTAGGTCACAGACGGGATAGAATAATTATTGATCAATGCGAACGTTAAATAAGCCACAAAGGGTGATCATCTGAAGAGGTCACAGAGGCAATTGGCCAGGGCATTGACTTTATTTCCACGGAAAAGAGTTAAAAGAGAAAAAAACATTGCATTTATACAATATGAGGTCAGCAAACGAGAAACGCGAGCGTATGTTACAAAATAATGGTCCAGTTCCTTCAAAAAGCAGTCCTTTAATAAGCACAAAATTTAAGTGGGATCTTACCCTCTTAGAGTTTTCATCCAATATTGCCGCTGAAGGTCCGCGCATCAATTTCACGTGTGCATGTCTCTCTCCCTTCATATGTCATTGGCAATGTGAAATTTCAATTCAATTCAATATTTCCTTAATAATGAAAGAACTTGAGATTTTTTATTTTATATATTTCCGTATTTTCTTTTCCTCGTCCGACGTTCCTTGCAACCTCCATTAATGGCGGTGGAGTTGCTCATGCTCAAATTTGTAAGTCTTAACTCTCTGTTTTGCCTCCTAACTCAGCTCCTATTTAATCTCACCAGCTGATTTCTTAGTTTCACATGGCACAAGACTATGGATATTTGTCCAAGAAATCCTAAACTTATGGTACGACAATCAGTTCAATCCTAAACATTTTAATTATGCCAAGTTAGTCTTAAGTCTTTTGAATATTTTCCATTTTATTCCTAAATCTATTATTTGGATAATTGGCCGGAAAGATTGCAATGACAAATCATCAAAAAGTTTAGGACTAAATTGACAAATCGTCAAATGGTATAAGACTATATTGACACAATTAAAAACTTTATGACTAAATTGACAAATTGTTAAAAGGTTTAAAATTAAATCGGTATAATTGAAAAGTTCATGACTGAATTGATCACCGTGCAATAAGTTTAGGACTTTTTAGATAATTTTTTCTAGGACAATGAGCCACAATGATAACAAATCTAAACGTGCCTTTTGTGAATAGAAATGTCAAAAGCCATAGCGTTAAGTTACATTTTCCCTCTACTCATCGACAACTAAAGTGAGTTTAGCTTCACTTACCACATCTATTCCACATCTCTCCAACAGGTTCCTACGGTCCCTATAATCATAATGCGGATGCATAAGTGCGCGCTCTTAATCATGAAAGGGAAAGATCAAAAGTCTGATGGGGCAGCATTGAACTTCAGACTTTGAGCAAGAACGGCAGCACGGATGACCTTGTGTATCACATGGACCACTTGACTCTCTCAGAGATGTATCTAGTAGATTTTGTATATCTCTCTTAATTATACAAATCTAACTTAATTCTCCATATTTCTTAAGATTGTGTATATATTGCATTTGATTAATCATATCCTTAATTGATTGTAGATAAATATTGTGATATCTTGTTAACTTGGTTAGTCATCTTCTATAGCCTATAAATAGACTAATATAGTCTTCATTATGGAACATGCAGAAATAACAGATTTCTTTCCTCCGCATTTTCTTAATGTAGTATTAGAGCCAAGTCATGCTTTAAATTTTTTTCACATGAGTGGCTTCACGTGCCATTCTTAATCCAGCTTGCACATGAGAGAGGATACTAAAGTATTTCACAATACTAATTTATGAGTTTTTTACTCTCTTCATATACATGTGATCTCCCACCATGTATTGATTTAGGCTTTTGGGTAAGAAAGTTTCTTCTGTGGTATCAAAGCAAATGGATCATTGTGGGAAAAGATTGTTCATCTAGGTCATATTTCATGCGCACCCAAATTGATCATCAAGCTCATGCCCCTACTCATCGATGTTCATCATCTTCTTCACATGGCCTCTCTCAGCCTCAGCTTCATCGGACCTCATCCATCGCCACCAAGACCTCCGATGCCGCACAACGACCTCCAGCAACCCTCCATGATGGTTGGCAGTTGTTAAAAAAATCTCCTGCGAGTTCGGCAGAGACCTTATTTCTTGTTCCAATTTTTCAAGCTTCAAGAAGGCATTATCATCGGCCACCACCTTCACTCAGCTATCCTCGAAGCTTTATAGACCAAATCCGCTCGGAGCAATGACAAAACAAGCCCAAGCTTTCCATAGAACCACTGTTGCTGAGAAGGTTTAGATCGTTTCTTCCACTCTATGCCCTATGGTCCACCTCCATTAATGGAGATTGCCACCCGCGATTGAGGCCGGCAACCTCAAATTTCGGATCATGCAACTCAAATTGGAGGTCACGCGATCCCACTCCGAGGTGGTGCTAATCTGATATGAGCTCGATCTCCTCTATTAAAGGAGTTCGCAAGGAACAAGAAGGAGAAAGAAAGAAAAAGGAAAAATGAGATGGGAAAATTTATCGTTGACCAAGGTGAATGCTACACGCACTAAATTTTTTTTATCAAATGATCTGGCAATTTGTGGCGTATCCGTGTCATCAATTATTTGTACAATAAGCTAGCATGATACGAAGGCAAAGAGAAAGAAAATTACAAACATACGGCTTACAAAAGAATCAACAGTAACGATTACGGACAAGTAGCACATTAATTGTCGCATCCCTTGCCAGGCTTGGTCCCTCTCTTCGTAATAAAACTTTATGTTCAATGCTTGCCTCATAAACAAGTTGAGCCAGTTATATTCGTTGGAAGGGCGATCTAAGATAATCATATCTTACTTAGGACAAGCATATCAAAGTCATTCAACAGAGCGTTCACTGAACCTTTTTGAGATGTTTAGGTTCTCATCGGACATCGTATAAAAGATTACGGCTTTTGACAAATTTTTCCAACTAGGTCACTTAATAGAGGATTAGTATACAAAGGCTACAATAGAACGGTGGTATAAGCATGATACCGCTTTAAATGTTTCACATCTTTGCAGAGATTTTTATATCGCACAAGGTTCCAACGAGATATGATTTTAAAAATTCTGAAATTGGATGGGTTTAGCATTGCAATGCAAGATATACGCTCGAATTTCATGTTTGAGACACTAGATATATTTGGAGATTTCTCTTAATTGATTATGATTTGATGTAATTGATATTTTGCTATTTTAGATAATTAGCCTCTAAATCTTATAAATAGGTTCATGGAATATTAAATTTTTTTGTCACTATAATTCTCAACTTGGTTTTGGAGCCATTCTTTTCTAAGGGAGCGTCCATTCAATCTAACGACAGTTGCATTGGCCGCGTCACTTTGATTTCACCCTCAATTCTGCAGTTGATCGAGACTCTTCCGCTGCTAATTTTAGAGAATAGACATCGCTATCAGGATCTTGAAAATTTGTTTTCCAAGAATGCCAGAATCCTCTCTACGCACTGCCACATCTCGGATCCAAGAAGCCCCCATTGTTCTGTGCTGATTTGGCACCTTCCATCGAGTATTTCGAAAAACCAAGACCCACCCACAAGCCACCATCCTCTACGAGTTTGACCTAAAACTATCAAGAACGAAGATTGGATGCTGTAGCACACGCCAATACCCCGGCGAACCACCAAGCCCAAGCCTTTAGGAGTTATTTCATCCATTTCCGTTGTTCATATTCACCAACAACCACCACCATCAGCCTCTTGAAGCTTTGGTGAGTCGACTCAACTCAACCACATCGCCTGCAGATGCAAAACGTGCCTTGACATGCCACATTCGCTCTCTGCGCGTGAAATCCATGCACCTGCTGTCACCTAGACACTCCCATGCGGCTGGCGTAATTTGTAACATCAGTTTGCCAACCCGACCCATTTAACTTCATTGATCGGATAGGTTTAATCGAATTTCAAACCTCTTCGTCCTTTTTTAGATCAGTTCGGTTCTATTTAGGCCGGTTCATACTGGTTTGTCTGTATTCCAACCGGTTCAATGTTATTTCCAACTAGTACAATCCTATTCCCAACCGGTTTGACGTTATTTCTGGTCGATTTGATGCTATTCTGATCGACTCATGCACTTTTAGGCCAATTGTTGGCCATCTCAAATCGATTCCCTGGGGGATTTTGAAATTATGAGATCGTTTTTGGCCTTATATGCTCCAGATCAGTTCTTGAGGTACTAGTTTCTTCACATTTTTTTTGTTTAATCTGCTGTGTTGAAATCTGTATAGTGCTTATTATGGACATATTAGAAGTTTTGATGTCCAATTTTTATCTAGTATGACCTAAACAACTTACAAGGATGGCTAATCAACCCCAAAATTGAGGTCTACATGTAAGTTCATCTGCTACTACAACTAGTGTAAAGACTTCTCCTAATGGATTTTTTGTCACTCTTTCATTAGAGGATCTTCATTTTGTTCTTGGAGAGCTTGGTACTTCTAGCTTCTCTGTTCCTTTTGTTATGTCTATCTCTTCAAGTACTTCTAATTCGTGGTATTTTGACTCAGTCTGCTACAATCATATGACTTCAAATTTTGATTTTATTAGGACAATTGTGTGAACTTGGCTTTGATGTCTACTTCTCTTCTCATGATTGTTATGTATAGGATCCACAGATGGAATAGACTATTGGGACAGGCCATAGAGTGGGATGCCTATTTAAGCTTGTTTCCTTGAATATTCTCAACTCATTTGCTGGTTGTGTAGCCACAATGTCATATGAAACTTGGCATTCTCGATTTGGTCATGCTTTATCCTCTAGATTAAAATCATTAATTTCAAATGGTCCTTAGCTTCTATTGATAATAATCATTTTGATTTTCTACCTTGCCAATTGGGAAAATGTCATGCCTTGCCTTTGATTTTAGTGAATTTGTCTCTCTTACTCCTTTTGATCTTATTCACTTTGATATTTGGGGCCATCTCCATCTTTCACTAGGGTTTTATCTCATGAAAAATTGTCCAGAATTCACTCATATCACCGTGATTTTTTGCCATGATAAAAACACACTTTTCTCAAGATATCAAGATTTTTCGTATTGATAATACCATGAAATTTAGATATCATAGTTAACAATTTGAAATGAAAGATCTAGGATAACTTAGCTACTTTTAGCTACTTTTTAGGCTTGAAGGTTCATTCAAATTCCTTTGATTGTTGTCTTTTACAAGCCAAATATGCCACTAATCCTATTTGTGGAGTCAAACTCATTAACAACAAGATTGCTATAGCTCCTGTTGAGACCAATGCTAAAGATAGGGCTCCTCTTTTGAATCTTTCATTCTTTTGACAGCTTGTCAGCTGTTTTATATATCTTACTGTTACTCAACTTGACATTGCTCATGTTGTCTATATTGTTAGTCAGTACATAACTGAGCGCCACATGACGCATTTTGTTGTAGTACTTCAAAGTCTTTGCAACATCAAGGGTACGTTATTTCATGACCTTCACTATTCTTCTCAATCTATGTTGGATTTGACAACTTATTCTGATGCTGACTAAGTTGGGGACCGCAAGATTGTCACTCCACTACAGGCTAACATTTATTTTTGGGCACCTCACTTATCTCACGTGTTGTGAGAAGCAAACTATTGTTGCTTGATCTAGTACAAGAAACTTAATATTGAGCTCTTGTTGATACGACATCAAAGTTACTATGGTTGCGATGGCTACTAGAAGACATGAGAATACGTCAACACAGTGGAACAGTCATTCATTGCGACAACCAAACTGCTATTTCAAATAGCACATAGTGATGTTTTCCACGAATGAACCAAGCACATTGAAATAGAATGTCATTTCATTCAATCTCATGTTCTTTGTGGCATTGTTTGACTCATCTCTACTTCATCCACTAAACAAACTGCTGATGTCTTTAGCAAGACACATTTGCCTAGGCGTTTTCGATCTTTTCTCCAAACTCAAGTTGACCTTTTTCAATTCATCTTGAGTTTGAGGGGGAATGTTAGATATATATACGAGATTTCTCTTGATTGATTCTAATTTGATACAATTGATATTTTGCTACTTTAGATATTTAACCTCTAAAGCCTATAAATAGGCTAATGTATTCTTCATTAGTAATGTCCAAAGTATTACATTTTACTTCACTACAATTCTCAAATTTTCAATGAGAAATATAGTAGAGATCCAATGCAAAAGCAAAACAAGGATATGAAGTTTACACATTTGGTCAACCGGTGATTTTTGGCAAGGATGGCCTCATGGGGCATCGCCTGTGCAAGGGTTGGCGCCTACAAGGCTAGGCGTCAGCCACCCTCACAAGCCATCGGAAAGAGGAGGAAAAAAAAAATATAAAAACATAAAAATTAGAAAATTATATATATATTAGTAAAAATGTCCACATCGGGTCGACCATGCTAAGTAGGCCGTTCGGCATCCATACTAGCAATATCCAATCCAAATTAGTTAGAAAGACTGAATTGGCTTTATGTCAAAAAATTTAGGACTACATTAACATAATTAAAATATTTATAACTAAATTAGCACCAATGGAATAAGCTTAGAACTTTTATGATCGTTATTTAAGCTACCCTCTAAGTTGCTTGGAGTTCCTACAATGTTGAAGTTCACTTGTACTACCTCATCGAGCTACCTTTAAGCTCCAAGAATGTTGGGAGCTCACATTTACGTTCATCTCTCATGCTAAACTCAAGCTTAAGCTCCAAAAAGTTTAAAACTTCAATTTCAAGCTTATCTCTCTTGTCAAACTTAGGTTTAGGCTTATTTTGCACACTAAGCTTAAGTTTAAGCTCATGCGCCACGTCAGACTAGGGGTGAGCGTGGTTCTTAGGTAGAACCGAGAACCGGTTAGGTTAGGGTTCCTAAAATTTAAAAGCCCCCAAATCATTAACCCTCAATTCAGTTGTCCTCTCCCGTTCTCTGCCTCTGCCCCGTCCCCAACGCTGCTTGCCCTCGACGCTACTGCCAAACGTCGCTCGCCCTTGACGTCGCCACTGGATGCTCGTCCTGTGACACCCCTCGATGGCCCCCGATCTGTTAGGGTTGCCACAGATCATGTCCTTTCTCTTTACCTTAAAGTCTATTACTCTGATATCATAAAAATTTGATAAATCCATAAATCCTAGGAGTTTATATCATTTAGATTGGTCCCAGCATAGTTCATATAGCGGAAGCAAAATCCAACATCTCCCTATTCCAAATTCAGAAACAATGCACACCAACTAAAACTTTTATAAGATAAAGCCGAACACTTTTTTTTATATAAGCTTGATAGACATCATCAGTCGATACACCAAAATTTGCCGTGGTTTTCTATACCCAGCTACATACTCAAAAGATGACTGACTCCCTTTTTCTTTTCTTTCCAAACAATCATATACATAAGTCTATCAATTAGTATCAGAGGTCCAAAAATGCTTCATCTGCTAACCGTCACTCTTGATCATACCCAGCCTGGTCCGTCAGCTGGCGGCGGTGGCAACATCCCCAGCATGATCCCACCACGGCGAACGTGCACAGACAAGAACTCCTGAATGACTGGGCCGGAGGGTGAACCAATGTCATACATGACTAGAACCCGCACTCGAATAAAAACTAACCCTCGTATTTCGAGGTGATGATGCTCCGTACACTCACACTCAACATCGGCTGGTATACCATAGAATGTGCCAGGGGTGACGGGTAGCAGAGGCATATCTCCTAGCCTAAAATGTTAGTCCTCAAACGTGGTGAGTACAACCACTTAACAGTAAAAGATTCATTAAGCTATATCACGCAGTACCATCAATATCCAAATTCATGCAAGATAGACAAAAATGGGTAGTTAAAGGATAAGCATGCATCAAAATCATGAAATTCTTCAATGCAATGACAAATGCAGTTTCAAATGATCAAAATACATCATGTCTAGTTACACAAGTCCCAATCATAGGGCCAAATTATAATGACACGTCTCATTCCATGCCATACAATTTAGTCTCATAACTAGACCACACTCACACTTAATATAATCATCAAATTTAATCATTCAAATGGTTTTATCCCCCCAGAGGACCAATGTTTGTGTCCTTCTAGGATTTCGCATCCACCCTGGCATCACGAAAGCCTCTGGCATTCAACCACTTAGGGCCACCAGGCATCCGGAGCGTATCACACCTCCAGGCATCTTGTACCACACCTGGCATCACGAGAAATACCTCAGAGGCTCACCATGAGAATGGTTACCCCGGCCCTCCGAATTTACATACCAAGTAGCATACAATCGGGCATCCTGAAGCTTTCGAGGAAAAACCTCTGGCATTCAGCCACTTAGGGCCACCGGGCATCCACAAGGCATCGACTCATTCGATCCTTTGGGCATCCCGACTCTTGGGGCATCGTTGACCCGAGGGTCCAACTGCAACAATTAACATCTTAATTTCCAAAAATACTTTCAAATGCAATGACAAGATGTCCCAAGAATCCTTCATCAAATCTCAATATTGCATAATATGACAATGCTAGTATCATCATGTCAAATAGCAATTTAAGATGCATTCACCTTTGGGACAAATTGAGCAAATTCGGAACAAAACAGCTCAAACATCACAATGCGCAGTTTTAGTAATAATTTCGGAATAACCTCTAAATGAACTCAGAAAATTCTGAAATTTTGGTATGTTATAGATGAGACCTAAAGGAAGAAATTTTGTAAAGGACACTAAGTCAGATTCGTTGTGTAAAAAGAGTACTAGTTTGCTGTTTCCTTCGAAATTCTGCAGTAACTTTCAGGTTCAGTACCTACAGAAGGAAATTCATTTCACCACCTAAATCTTGACCGTTTGTTTTCAAATTTTGATATGTTATTCCTAAGGATGTGCCCTACCACTTTCATTTAAGGTTTGAAGTCCAATTATATGTATAAAATTACAAAAAATTTGTGGAATCATCAAAGGTCAAGTTGTTCTCTACAAAACAAACTACTAATTTCAATAGATTCACTCCTACCCTCATGATTTCACATTCATATGGCTATATTTAGATGTCTAACTTAATATAATGGGTGTTATATTATGTAAAATGGTTCCTTTTCTTATCTTCACCATTATAAATTAGAGCGATACAATTAAAAAGACTTTCTATCTAAATTTCTCTAAAATAGAATTGGTACATACAGTTTTCTTCATTTCTAATTCAATCAAACCATTTGTTTCTCTACCAATCTATCTTACAACACTTCAAGTCTCTTCCACAACATCTAAGAACACTTTCAGCAAGTTCTTATTAATAGAGAAACTTTCCATGGCTTGGCTCAAAGCATATATTCATCCATAAGCTCACTCATCTCAACATATACCACATCTTTCCACTCAGCAACCATTTCTTCACCTTGCTTAATCAACACAAACATCTTTCACTAAATTTTCGAGACAAGCAATACTCAAAGGCAACATGCAATGATTTCTAACTTCAATCTAGTTCCCGTCGAGCTCAATCCAACACAGCACAACAATAATACATTTAGTCCTCCATAGAACAGCACTCAATCTTCATTTAAATCATCCAAAAATTCACATGTAGCTCCCAATTCTGCATTTTCTCACTTCTACCGGCATTTCACAGATAATTGTAGCATGCAAAGACATAGATTAATGAACTTCCACTTGCCTCAAGCTCTTCTACTCAGTTGCAATCAAAAAAGGGGCTCCAAGGGTTGCGGCTTAGCTCAACAGCGATGAAGACCGGCAGCGTCGATGGCGGCGGCTCAATCACGGGCACGGGTGGAGGGTGGCCTTCCTTCTCTACCCTCACTCGCTCAGACCGCTCGCCGCTCACTCTCACTCTCTCTTTTGCTCTCTCTCTCACTTGCTCAATTCCAAATGCTTTTGTTTCTTTGATTAACTAATTAGTGAACTTTTGCATGCAGGTTAATAGGTGGCTTCAAGGGAGAGACAAGTGGAGAGTGGCATGGCAGTAGTGGCCCCCACCCCCTTTCCGGTTTCCCCTCCTCTTAGTCAACAATTAAGGGGGTTCTTGGGCTTTTTGGGCCTTAAAATTGTAGCCAAAAGATCTGAATTAAATGGCCCATAATCTTCAGATATAAGCCCATAGTTTCTGCACAAATATGAAGCATTTTAGTTTTCATAGAAACCAACTATTATTCCCTTAATCAATTTGCTTCATGTACAAGTACATGACCGAATTCCATCAATCGATCGAAGTCCAAAGATTTTCTCTTGTTGCACGATTGATGAGTCCAATAGATAAAAAAAAAAAACATGGCCGTTGCATAATTGAGGGTCATTGGAATTTTCGGATGCCACACGTCCCGCCGCTGAACACCAATTGCTCCCTCCTCACCCCGCCCTTGCCTCCCTTGACGCCGTCACCCCCACTCACCTCGCTGCTCAGCCACTAGACAACACTCGCCCTCAATGCCGCCGCTAGATGCCGCTTCCCTCGACATCGCTGCTGGACGCTACTCAATCCCTCGGTGGACGCCTCTCGTCGCTCGCCGCTAGATCCCTTGGTGGATGCCACTCGCCGCTCACCCAATCGCCCCCGACATCGCTCGCCGCTTGCCTAGCTACCCCCAATGTAGCTTGCCGCTCACCCAGCCGCCCTAACGCCACTCACCTGCTCGCCCAGTCGCCCCCAATGATGCTCGCCCCCTGACGCCTAAGCACATCAGATGCCTCCCGCTCAGTCAGTACTTTACAACAATTTGGTACCTTTTATTGAAAGAATCGAGTCAAATAATACACTTTAAGATAGTTCGGGATTGTGATCATATCATGAATTTTCATCATGGGCTTGTATCATATGATGGGGAATCTTCAAGCTGAATATCAAATGAGAGAGGTCCTCAAAGATTTCTGTGGCACTTCTACACCATTGTAGTCCCAAGTGCTTATTGATCTAACTTAATGTTTTATTTTCTTTCAGGTACCCCTTTCAACATATCAAAGTAATTTGATGGAGAAATAGTAATAGAGTTTGTCTATCCCCGCCTTGCAAGGATGAGATATCATGTTAAGAGATTGCCTTAGTGTCTCATTCTCCATATGCGGAGATTTACGAAAAACATTTTGTTTTGTTTTGTTTTTTTTTTTTTTTGGTGGAGAAGAACCCACTCTAGGTAAGCTTTTTGAACCTGATGATTTTAGTTGGAAAAAAAATGGGGAACTTTGATGATGATCGTATCAGCCATTTCATAATGCTGCGATTTGATTTAGAAGACAATATGAAGTGGCGAATATGAAATGTTGATCAAATTAGTACTTTTAAGTATCCGATTACTTATGATTGCTTTTGCAGTTAATTTTCTTGTCAAGAACTTGGAATTGAAGGACTACATTCCATTACCCACACCAGGAGATGAGGAGAGGCTGCGATCAAAGTATGATTTGATTGCCAACATTGTTCATGATGGCAAACCTGGTGAAGGTTCATACAAGGTTTTTGTTCGGCGGAAGTCTGAAGAACTTCAGTAAATCTCTCTCTCCCTCTCTGTGATTTTTGGGGAAATAAGAGTGCAATTGTCATGTAGATTGACAATTCCTACATTATGCTTTAGGTATGAGATGCATGATTTGCATGTTTCAGAAACTCCTCAGATGGTTGCACTCTCGGAGGCATACATGCAGATATATGAGTAGCATCAATAGGACAATTTTGGCGGCAAATTTTTCAGTGCCTTCTACTGTGCAACTTTAAGACCCCAATGGTGCTGGACTTCCGATCTTCTAAAAAGGAGTTCAATCTGTATGTGAGACTACCTGTCAGATCTGTCTCCTCGAAGCAACTAGGGTTTTTTTTTTTTATGATCCTTAAATTTAGGTTATCTTGCTGTCCTAAGATGACTGACGGCGTAAACCTGTATTCTTTTGACTGTATATGATCATTAGCGAAACCTTAAGCTTAGGTTACTTTGAGTAATTAAAAAGGGTGGCTGCGGGTATTTTTGATATCTACAGTAATTATATAGTTCTTAGGTTTGTTGCCTTTCTGCGTTTTTCGGCTAGCTGCCTTTTGCAATGGAAAGGAAAATGTATTGATATCTGATGTTTTTCCCTTTTGTTTCTGTTCTTTTCTACTAGCATGTACTTCCTGGTGACTAATTTCAAATAGACTATTGAGGCAAACTTGCATATGTTCTTGCTGGTCCGTCAGATTCTTCTAAACTCTGCGCTTGTCTACCTGTTAAGCATATCGATGAAATGACACGACCACTGAGTCTAAGTCTTCATGACCTCAATGAGTGGACTCTGAGTCTTCTTTCTTGTTTGCAGATGCTGCCCACCAAAGCCAACTTGAATAGTCGAGGTTGCATAGGAATTTCCCTCATGCTCTTATGCTTTTCGGCATCAGAGTGAGTCGAGTTGCATTTGCAACTACATGCTCTTTTTCTTTTACAGGCACTGTAGTTTTTGCCATGTTCTTTCCATCATTGTTTTGCTAATTTGTTTTATCATATTTTATTTGACAGGAAGATGATTTAGATGAGTCAACAACTACACTAGGTTCTAATTTTGCACACATTTTTATGAAGTTTCTGTTGTTTAGTTTTTGAATGGTAACTTCATAAATGTGAAACGACCTAAGTATCAACTTCTATTTGGCTTGGTGATTCTGTCATGCAAACGGTCAATATGATGTAGCTCATTCGTCTGCTTACACATGTAGTATCAAGCCTAGATATCAAGAGGTTTTTAGCCTTTGTAGTGTGCAGGGGACTATGATGGATGTTGTCATAGGTTCATAAAGTTCATAGAGAATTCAATTTTATTATGTAGTATGTTGTTGTTACTTTTTTTTTTTTTTTTTTTTTTTTAAATCTGATATAGCAAAACTAAGTTTGCTTGTAAACTTACAAGAGTGGTTTATAATATCACAATTGGGTTTCCGTATTTGTTTTCTCCAACATTGAAGGGTAAATTCTACACCAATTGGGTTTTTCGAAGAAAAGTCCTTAAGGACCCTTTCCAAGTTGTAGTTCTTGAGAGATATCTGGATTGTATGGTTTATTTGAGATGATATATTCTTCATATTGATTAATCTCCTTAATTTCTGTTGTGGAAATGTAGTTCTAATATCTAGCCAGTCTTTATTGTTGTTCTGACAATGAGATGATGAATCAGTTATCTCAATTGTTGACATGATAATATATACGTTAAGCAGAGTCTTGCATGTCATCCAAATTAATTTTATGAAACTAGAGCCTGAAATTTTGTATAACTTAATATTTTAATTTCTCATGAGCATTCATTTTATTTTCAACACTGTATTCATTTTCCAGATGGAAGCTGTTGCAATAAATCTAGTTGCGGCAGAGAAACTTGCTGATGTTTATTCAAAAATTGCTGAAAGGTATGGTAGTAATGGTACATGGCCTGGTGAAACATTTTTGGTGTTGTTAGACTTGCAAAATACCATTACTTTGCTTTTTCTTAGTGTGAATCTTAAGAGTTATACTATTGCCCGGACAGTTACTAAGGTAGTTAAATGTGTTAAATAACTGAGTACTATGCGCTTCCTAGCAGACTAGCATCATATATTCCGGTCTATCTTTCCAAAATATGAAAATAAAAGGAATCAAGATATCCGTCACTCCAGTCATACGTGTAGAAAAAAGAAGTTATTTGTCTTCTAATATTCTCTGATGTCTTCAAGTGACTCTTCCTTTCCCTATATCTCCTAGAACAAGAGAATAATTCTCATAGCACTGCTAGGGATCCAACTCCATAGAAGAAATGGATTCGGTAATGGTGGAATTGCTATTTCGATTGAGCTTATTATAAGAGTTAGGTCATACTATTCTTTAGCAAATTTCCTTGTTGCTGTGCAGACCCTCTTTCCTCTTTGTGCATACTCTAGGTTAATGCATCAAAGTGGGGGATTGTTGGTAGTTTGTTCTATGCCTTGTCTCACATTGAAAAAATGTGAGTATGCATGTGGACGAGCACTAATCAACAATTATTATTTTTTATTTATTAAAAATTGAGATTTTATTTTTGTAAAAATTAATCATAGCATTCTGTTGAAACAGATACGATTTGTTGATAAAGTTAATTACGATTATTTTTGATTTATTTAACTCTAATAATAATAATAATAATAATAATAATAATAATAATAATAATAATAATAATAATTATTATTATTATTATTATTATTATTATTATTATTATTTATTTTATGTTTTTCAAGATAACCTTTGAGAACATACCTGTTCTTATTGCAACATTTTCTGAACGGTTACCTCTATTCAAAAGACAGAGATAAGTACATCGGTTTTTGAGATTAATCAAGATGAAGTCTTTTCGAACTTTCTTTCCAAAAAAATACAGCTATCTTTTCCAATTATTTCCATTGAGATCCTAGATAAATAATAGAATTACTATTAAGTACTCTTAATCAAGACTTTATTGTATCTTGGAAGAAATTTGTCAATGACTATTAGTAACGTTGTGAGACAAATAAGTGATATCACGTTTCAAAGTCTGACTTCATTGTTCTTCCAAAATGTTCATCAAATATTTTGCCAACAATTCATGGCTGTATTTTTTACAAAAGAAAACTCGAAAGACTTAATGATTCATTCCAAAACCGACGTATATATATCTACATCTTAATGAAACCTCTGTTGGCAGGGTCATCATGTCTCTCACAATCTCTCCACAATCCCCCCGCACACTCTCAATGTATCGACCAAAGCGATTCTCTGTCGTCTTCTTCAATTGGTAAACGACTGCTCAGACATATCCCATCTCAAGCAAATCCACGCTGAAGCTCTGTGCACCACGACAATGACCGACAACGATCCGCAGACCCCCTTCCTCCATAGCAAAATCCTCTACTTCTCGTCCTCACGGAGCATCGACTATGCTTATCAGGTGTTTCAACAAGTTGAGAATCCACATTCATGCCATGATAGATGCCTTGGTTCGGTTTGGCGAGTTCATTGACGCGATGGAATTGTTCCATGAGATGCAGAAGATTTTTGCGCCGGATGGGTTTTTACACGGGGGGCATTTGTGCAGGTGATTTAATTGTCCACGCCCTTGTATAGTAATGAAAGACTTGCAATTGTAGTACCCTGTTGATTTGCTTACGGATTCATACATGTATGGTGCATTTACATACAGGAGAGATGATGGCGTTGTCTTGGTTTATGCACTTCACGTGGTTCTTATGTAATGCTTCGATTAGTCCCCAGTGTACCTGAGATATGTCAAAGTGCAGTTTTTTTCATCTGTTTATTTTCTATATTAAGATTCTGATCAACCCATAAGATGGAATTGGATTGCACCAGAGATGCAGGAGTAATTTGTAAGATGGTATTTTAATTTTACAGTTAGTTGAAAACAAAAAAGTTTGGATTAGTTTGGTGCGTGATGCTTTTCTGGCCTCTTGTCTTTCAGTGATTTCACTTGCACTAAAGTACTTTTTCGGTTCTGCATTGAGAAATTGTGATTGTGCATTTTCTTATGTTCTAAGATCGATGATCTAGACCTAAAGAAGTGCTGTAGACTCCATTACTGGGGATCCATAATTTAGTTGAGTCCGATTCCGTTCTGTCCAATTTCGAAGAATTTTTCCAACAAGCCCATCGGATCCAAATACCTCTTGACTTTAAGCAAATTACCCCGCTTATCCTGAAAAATCCCTAAAGTATATTTCTTCACTTTCCTCCAATAATCCGTCGGGCAATGCGGCTTGAGGGTCGCCGGGCTCATGCCATGGCATGGTGGCGACTACAGAGGTGGAGGCGGTTAAATTCTCAACGGGATAAATTTAAGATGTGAGTTTGATCGGGAATGACTTTTCACCGCCATCTCTACTTGTACTTTAATTTAATTAAATCTGCTTGTGCTTTGTAAATCCTCAACACAACAGCGAACTGTACCTTGAGTGGGCTTCTCCTAATAACCTTATGTATTCAGTTGGTTTTTGTGAAATTAGAAGCAAAAATTAATAAGACTTGATGCGTTTATTTAGGAGAAAGTGTTTTACGGCAATTGATTTTCCAGACTTGCACTCATTTATTTTGCGAATAGTGACTGATCAATCGAAAACACTTTTGGGTCAATGAAAATGTTCTTGCATAAATTTAGAAAAGTGAATTCCTAAATCTAGATAGGTGAAAGCATTTTCTGGAATTACTCATCTTGAATATATTAATTTTTAATTTTTTAATTTATTTATTTATTTTAATTTTCCTTCTTCTTCTTTAGCTGGGCGCCAATCATGATGAAGGTTGGTGACTAGCCATAGGTGAGCTGGAGCCTCGCCACAAGCTAGCTAGGCTCGAGCGTGTCGGTTCGTGCCTATGGCTGGTAACTAGCTATTACGAGGCCTAATGACCGACGTAGTGGAAGGAAAATAAAAAAGAAAAAAAGAAAAAAAAAAGAAAAAGAAAAGAAAGTAATTATTTGAAAATTCGATTTTTTTTTTTTGCCATGAAATAAAGTCATAAAGATTGAAATCACTTTCTAAATGAGTTCCAAACAATAGGTAACGTTTTCGATCACATATCACCAAATAAAAGAAAACCATTCACTTTCATAAAAAATAATTTCCCTAAAGGCATTTTCCTTTATCATAAAGTTTTCCTCAAAACGAAAGTATCAACTTGTCAAGGAAAACTGCTCCATCTGTTTTGTGGAAAACAACCTCCATAAAAATGATTTCTGGATTTTCTAGCGTTTGGCATGTGAAAAACAAACAAATTAATGAAATATGGAAAAGAGGTCTTCATAAATGTTTTCCATCAACAGAAAGTGGAAATCATTTTGCTTCCTCTTTCTTTTCACCCATACCAAGCACATTCTTCTCTGTGCACTCATTTTAATTATTTATTTTATTTCTTTTTAAAAGAAATCAATTTTTTATTCATTTTTCATTTTCCTTCTTCCTCGGCTAGTCACTAGTCGAGGATTGACTACTGGTGTGGGACGAGCTCGCAGACCTCTGGCAAGGCTCGAGCTCACCGGAATCTAGTGAGCTCATCCCTCGCCAATTTTTTGGTGAGTATTGACACCTAAATTTTGGGCAACACATTTAGTCATTTATTGCACAAAAATTATGGGTTAATTTTTAACCCTAAGAACAAATATTATAATTCAATTGCATAGCATATAATTTTTTAAGTGCATTTATTTTTAATTTACATGTTTTGCATTTTTAGACCGGTGGTGGTTGGTTTCGAATTAATATTTATGAGCTCTAGTTTGGCAGGTCGGGTTAGGCCCACGAAAGGAGAAAATTAACCCAAGCCCGTCGTTATGCTTAATTAATTATCTTGTGAAAAAATTAAGATTTGATGCGATATTATGATGTTTTTCGAAAATTAAGAAAAATCGCATTGTAATCTTATTTTTATCAATAGATGATGAAATCGGGGTGAATATTCGTGAGATAGGGATTTTTGTGATCAAGAGGTTATAAGCAATATTCATGAGATGAAGATATTAACAAAAAAGATCACGTTTTGTTTCGCCTATAAAAGGATGCGTACGGAGTTCAATCGGGAGGAGGGCTTTTTCTAGGTTTTTCTCTTCGTCCAAGTAAAAAGAGAGAGATTTTCTTCCTCGTCCGTCTTCAGCAAAGAGAGCTATTTTCTCTTTTCTTTTTCCTGACAACTGCAGGGAAAAGGAAAAGTCAACAGGAGAGGGACGTGAGAGAAGACAGAGTGAGAGGGACGTGCGAACAGAGAAAGAGAAAGCAGAAGGGAGAGGAAGATTAAAAGAAATCTATTGTTTCTCCTCTTCGGTGTGCCCCTCGCTGACCTTCGAGCAGCAACGTCCCTGGCATTCGCCGCCACCGGCCCTGCCTTGCCGGCAACCCATACCAGCTTTCCGCCGCTCCACCTCCGAACCTCTGCCCCGCCGACGCTGAAGCTCCCCTGCTGTGATTGTCCCCCGCATAACATCTCCATTGTTTGCCTCCACTGCCGTGCCGCGCCCCTCACGTCCATCATCGTCGCTGCAGCACCGGGGCTGCCTCTCACCGCAACCGCCGCCACACCCGCACGTCGCACCACGCGTGATTACAAGCCCGGCCCCTGTCGGCGCGACGCCCGGTGGGCCGCTCGCCACAGCAGCCGAGATTCCCGACCCGAAGTTCCGCCGAGCCGTGACCTGCTTGTTGTTCGTGACTCCACTGCCAGGGTTCCCTTGCCCGTGAGCTGGCACTGCCACCCTGCCGTGTCGATCCGCAACGACCTGCCGCCCAAGCGACGAACCGCTACCCCTAATCCGAGTCTGCTGCTCTCCTCGGTGCGCCATAAGCTACTGCCCGAGCGATCTCCTGTTTTGTTGCAGGTTTACCTTCACCAGAGCCCCAAATTAGCCGTACCGTCGAGCCGATCTGCTCTCTATTGCAGCCCATTGCGATCCGCGATGCCCAAGCCTGCCGTGCCCGCACCGCCGAGCACCGACGCCGATCCACCCAACGCCGGCCCTACCCGTCCAGACCCGAGCTTCCCTAGCTCGTGTTGGTTTGCCGTCACCCGGTTCACCTTGGCCGAAGCCTCCTTGCCGAGCCGATTCGTCAATTCCCCTTGGAGATCCACGAGTGGTGCCTGGAAAAACAAAAACAAGAAAAAGAAAAGAAAAGGAAATTAGGTAGTTTTATTTTCTTTTTCTATTCACTTTATATTATTTATTTCTTTTAAGTTTAGTTGTTATTGTGAAAATTTGAAGTAATCTTCATTTCATGAATTCTGTAGGCATTATCCACAGGGTCTTCCCCATAATTATTGTAATTACTAATTTGA
>CM027875.1:28282521-28377725 GCA_016097615.1 Eucalyptus dawsonii
TTCTTATCTTTGAACCCATTTGTAGAATTGTACGGGTCCTGAGAAAGCAATCTCTTTATGAAGCCATGTTACTATTCCGGGCAACCGTAGAATTGTACAACTCTTGGACATGTAACGCCAACTATCTTGAATCATTCTACCCTCCTCGAAGGTAAGTAACTTCAGGTAAGATCCTTTATCATTTGCATTAGCATTTCCATGCATCATATAAATTGCATTCAAAAAGGAATTCATTTTCCAAAAATGTCATTTAGTGCATGTGCATAATAAAATTAGGTCTCAATTTGTCTTTGAATGCAGCCTCTACGAGCTCATCTTCAAAGATGGGCGGTTGTTGACACCTAATTTTGGAAAAATAAAATTGCATTTTGAACAAATAAAAAGAAAAAAATGAAAAATGAGAGAAATTGATTTGATTGAATTATGCAAGGAAATATGGAATTCTGATGAATGTCCGAATTTTGTTAAATGCGGTAACAATTTTGAAATCAAGTGAAAAATGGGCAAGAATGGAGCTAATTGCCAAATCATACGAGATTTGATTTAATGTGATAAGAAATGGTAACTCGAGAAATCTTGTATAAAGAGACCGTTTCGAATCAATATAAAAGTACGCTCATTTTTAATGATAGGAAGGAGGAATTTTGAAAAAAATCCAGAAAAGAATTCGAGGAAAAGTTGTCTTCGTTTTTTTCTAGATTTCTCTGTTTTAGGTCAAAGTCGGGAAAAGTGGGGTTTTGGTTTAGAACAAAGAAAATACAGTAGAGAGGACGTGCGAAGTGACGTGAGAGAAAAAAAAAAAAGAAGAGGAAAAAGTGCTACAGTGTCATCTTCTTCAGAAGGCCCCCCACCCAATCGCACCAATCCATGCCGCACCGGCCACGGTGTTGGCACCGCGACACTGGATACCACTGCGCCTCGTTACCTCACTGGTCCACTAGCCTCCGCCATGCTATGCCACCGATCTCGCCACTCCCTCCACATCTCAGCCCCGCCGACGCTTGTGGAGCTCCCCGACACCCGTGCTCCGAGATTTACTTACAACCGGCGCCCGATGTTCCACTGCTTCCCTGCGGCCGGCGCCACTAGAGCCCGACACCATTCTTGCTGCCTCCCTCCCGCTGCCACTCCTCGTAATGTCCGCGGTAACCCCATGCCCGGCAACAAACCACGCCTCAACCGCGCGACACCAGCATAGCCTCGATGCTCCACAAGCAGCCCGAGCACTTGGCCGATTCGCGACTCGAATGCCTTGCTTTCCTTTGCCGTCGCCAATCCTGCGAAACCAGAGTCTTGGTGACCCCCGCTTGTCTCCACTTGACGCTCAACCGTTGCCATGATGTTGTCCTTGTCGCGACCCGACGCCGCCGGGCCCCTGCGGCCGCTTCTCGTCTCCTAGTGCCCAATAGCCAGCCTCGCACCCACGCTACCACTGCTCGCCTTACCCGCGTCTACACCGACACTCGACTTCCCCGTGCCAAAAGCTCCGAACTTGTTGCCAAGCTCTTGTTTTGGAAGAAAAAATAAAAAAATCAAATTAGGTAGATTTACTTTATTTTATTATGCATATTTATTTTATCTATATTTTACTTATTGTATCTTGTTTTTTTCTTTATTTGAAATGTTTCCCTATGCATAACTAGAAATTATAAAATGCCACTCGATTCGCAACCGCACCTGAATTTTTTATTTCATCTATAAAGCTTTAGATAAAATAATTAATTGCTGGAATAAAATTGATACTTTGATCTTTAAGGCTTAAGATCAATTTATCGATTTTACTAGCGAAATATTTTCCCTTGATCGAACGATGTGTGATATCCTTGGTTTGGCTTGTCATGATTGCTTTGTTTATTTTGAAATATGTTTGAATTAGAATATTACATGGTTTAGGGTTATCTTGCATGTTTAGGATAGGAGTTTTATTATTTCGAATTTTAAAAAAAATCAAAAATCAAAAAAATCAGAAAAAGGAAGTCAAATCAATTTATTTAGGTTGCTATTTTTTTTTTAAAGTTGGAATGCATGTTTAATTATTCGGCAATTATTAATTTCGAAATAAAAAAAAGGAAAAAAGGAAAAACAACAAAAAATCATCATGCATATGTCATGTAGAATTAGGGTGTATTTTGTATATCATTGCATATTAGGGTAAAATTGCACTTAGTTTAATTATAGATAATATTTTTCTTAATTTATCATAAGTTTAGATATTAGATAAATTACATTTTAGGATTATTTGGGTTAAGATCATGTTTTAGTTTAAATTAGGATTTGGCTTAACCTAATTCCTAATGCAAATTAAATAGAATCTTAATCTAGTTAAATAATTTTCACATTTTTCCTAATTCCGAATTTTCATAAAAAATACAAAAATAACTTAGGATAAATTAGTTTTATCCCTAGGATAGATTGCATTTTTTTTTGGTCATGTAAATGTCATATATGATTAGATTCATGAAATGCACCGTCATTTAGAGATTGTTATTAGGTCCATTTAATTAGAAATTGCATGTCATTAGAATTAGGTCATTTAGTCAATATTGCATTGCATATTACATGATTTTTATTAATTAAGTGAAAACAAAAAAAGAAAAAGAAAATTGTGTGTTAATTAGAAATCATATATAGGGTTATTGATGTGAATTCTAATTTAACATTACAGATGCTTTCGTTATTTTGAGATAAGTTTTGCAATTTGTTTATTACTTTCTTGGGTGTTAATTGGTGGTTTGCGCATTCCGCATAATCGACTTATATTCTAGTGAATTAGATTTAAAATCAATTGAAGTTGCCTTCAAAAGCATTTTTGAAAATAAAAGAATGGTACCGAAAGGGCATTAGAGAAATCTAGTGTAATTAAGTCCCCGTACCCTTATTATCTGGTTCGTAGGAGTAAAATAACTCTCCCATTATTTTACTTAGATGTCTAATCGACCTACCATAAACCGATTAGTGACGGCTCCTAGTTAATAACCTTTTGCATGTTAAATGTTTGAACCTTAAGTCGTGAATTAGTATGAACTTGGGAGAGCCCGAGCTAAGTTAAAAGACTTAGTAGACCATTAACCTAGTTTTAGGTGGTGCACCCAAAATTTAGGTCGCAACACTTGTTCTACTTACGATAACTAGGAAATTATGTATATCTCTCTTGATTTTACAAATCTCCGTTAGTTCTTGGGATTGTGCATATATCTCATTTGATTATTCATATCATTAATCGATTCTAATTTATCGTAAATCAATATTGTAATACCTTGTTAACTTAGTCATCCTCCATAGCCTTATTGAACATGTAGATATAACACAATTATTTCTTCTGCATATTCTTTGATGGGTTATTTAATTGAGATGATGGGCCTAGGTAGGTCCATTCGCCCATGTTGGGCCTAAAAGCCCAGCCCGCAAGATAAGAGCCCATGGAGGAATAGCTGCGATGTGAAAGGTTGCGTTGTTTAGATATGAGGGGTTGTGTCTTTTGGGGAAACGTTACCCATTGAAGAGTTACGTCTGTTGGAGAAGACATAAGAGAGAAAAGAAAAAGGGAATGCACCCTTCATTGTACGTACATGAAGATCCTTTTTTTTCTAATACGTTTTACTCTTTCTCTCTCCCCAAAGAAGAAAACAAAAAAGAACAATACGTTCTGTTTTCTCCCCCCTAATAGCAACAGCATGCTCCTCGGTAGAATGGGATCGGGATTCTTTCTCAAACTTCAACGTTGGCGTTTAATTTGTGGATAATAAGGTACACTCGATTCTGTGGTGTGTCTTTGATCGGTGATACATATTATTCTTGGGCTTGTCTTCCGTATTCATTTTAGGGGTTCGATTTAGTGTTGAACCCATTTTAAGGAATTAGTAATTCCCAACATTCTTAATATGGCGTTAGAGTCAAGTCATGCTTTAATTTATTTCATATGTATGGCCCCACATGCTGCCAAATCCAGAGAGAGAGAGAGAGAGAGAGAGAGAGAGAGTATCTCACCACATTCATCTATGAGTTTTATGCTATTTTACCTATTAGTTTAGGCTTTTGAGTTGAACTTTTCACACATTGGGACCTAGATTGATTGTCAAGCTCACGCTTCTCCTCATCAATGTTCATAATCTTCTTTACATGGCCTCTCTCCACCACAGCTTCATGGGGCCTCACCCATCGCCACTAGACCTTTGACGCCACACCACGACGTCTAGCAACCCCTCCGCAATGGTTGGCAGTTGTAAAAAAAATCTCCCGTGAGCTTGTTCAAGACCCTTATTTCTTGTTCCAACTTTTCAAGCTTCAAGAAGGCATTTTTAACGGCCACCATCTTCACTCAACCATTCTCAAAACTCTATAGACCCAACTGCAACCTCAAATTTTGGGTCATGATTAGGGGTCGCACAACTTCACACCGAGGTTGTGCGAATCCGATTTGAGCTCTAGCACCTCTATTAATGGAGTTTGCAAGAAACAAACAAGAAGACAGAAAGAACGAAAGAAAACTGAGATGGAAAAATTAAGGTTTTTATTAAGTATCTAATTGAGCTGAAATTCCACGTCATCAATTTCATGGACAACTTTGAGATAGACACCAATCAAGAGGTACTTTGAGAAAAATGCTCCACTTCAAGAGTTTTTTGAAATTTTTCTCACTTCTTAATTTCTAATGGATTAAAAGGCCATTTAGGCTGCATTTGTTTTCATTTCTTTTCTTTTTTTGTTTTAAACAACTTTTTTTGTTTTTTTTGTTCCTAGGAACAAAAAGGAATAGAAACGTGTTTGTTTGCGTTTTGTTCCGAAATTATTTTTTTGTTTCCAAAACACATGGAACCGAAACAAGAAACAAGAAAAAGTTGTTTCTTATTTCTGGAACACCTTTTAGGAACACTTTCCATTTTCTTCTCTCTTTTTTTCTTCTTCTTTTCTTCTTTTTTTCTTTGTCTGGTCGCCAGCCTCGACCATGGCCGGTGATTGGCCATCGAGGGCCAAAGACCTTGCCGGAGCGTCGCCGGCCCCCAACGAGGTTGACATCGCGTCGGGCTGGGCAAGCTCGGCCTCGCCGGGGGCCGGCGAGCCTCGCCATGGCTAGGCGGGCCACGCGGCCTCATTGGCCGATCGCGACCATGGCCAAGGTGGCGACCGGCCAAAAGAAGAAAAACGAAAAAACGAAAAAAATAAGAAATAAAATAGAAAAAATATTTAAAAATTAAAAGAAATAAAAAAATTATACAAATTTACCAAACGTGTTTTTGTTCATTTTTTTATTCCCTAAAACAAGTTTACCAAACGCGTTTTTTTGTTCAAACATTGTTCCTCGGAACAGAAACACTTTTTTCTATTTCAGGTTTAAAACAATTTTTAACAGAAATGTTACCAAACACGCCGTTAATGAATGATGAAGACCCATTGGCCAAAAAACCCATGCGCACGAATTCAATGCAGGTCTTTTTTCTTCTTTTTTTTTAATACATACTCCTTTTGTTCAATCTTACCACAAAAAATGCGAAAGCTAATGAATCTTACTATTGAAGTCAAACATGAGAAATCAGATTATTAAAGAATTCAATGAAAAATAATAAAGAGCACGAGAGTTTTTGCGTGATTTGATTCGAGTGATAATATATGTTTCATGGAAGAGTTAGTTGCATAAAACTTACTAATAAATTACATATCATATAGTTACAATCACTCTCACGCTTGAGTATTTTGCAACCATAAATATACCTAAATCAATAATATTTTGCATATATATATATTTATATCAACCTCACAAACTTCAAATATATATATGTTCAAACAATGAGTGGGCCCCTAAAGATGGGGTTGGCCGAACCTTGAAGAGAAGTTCTTGAAGATTTTTGCTGGCTACAATTGGAAGTTCATTTCCTAATTTTTTTCACGCACCTAAAGATTGAGAAAGATGAAGAACTTCGAACAAGTGAGAAAGATGAAGAACTTCAAAAAGATCAAGTGATCAACTCGAAGATGATTTGTATTTCAGAATAGTGATCATATCATTGTATCTCAAAGTACAATTGAAAGACAGAATATGAATACACTTTCTTTGTTCTATCTTCTAAGATCAATTGTACTTAACTTGCTTCGGCATTGCGAGACTTGAGCTGTTCTTCATTCTCGGAGCTCTCTTCTCTTAGTATCGAAACCTCTTCAGCATTCGTCGATGATCTTGATACCTTGATCTCTCAACTCTTGCGTTTCCTCTGTATCTTACTTCTATCTATTTTCATTACCTTTTTATGTAAGGCAAAGCAGAGTATTTATATCAAGATATATAACGATGTAACTTGGTTACAAAGGAAAACTGAATATAACTACTTTAACGTAAAAGCCTAGTTGACTATGCTTAAGACTTTGGCGATCCGAGTCATTGATTCCTTGAGCATCTTCGTTCATGGATCGTCAATCCAGGCTGGTCTTCTTTATAAGATCTTTGCCACTGATTTGACTTTATGACTTAGCGATCCAAGTCATTTGTCAGGTGATCCGAGTCCTCCGTTTTTGCTTTGCCGTATCGCGAATCCTTCTGTTTTTGTTTCGCATTGAGCATCTTTGTTCCTTTCGCATTGAGCATCTTTGTTCCTCTATACTTAACATCCCCTCGTAAATTGGGAAGGGGAATGAATCCCATTCCTAATTTGGTGCGAAGAGACAGATGAGCTGAGTGAGAAAGGGATTTAGTGAATATGTCAGCTACTTGAAGATGATCGGGAACATGTTGGATAGAAATGGAACCGATGATGATACTTTTTCTCGAACAAAATGGAAGTCAACTTCTATGTGCTTTGTTCGTGCATGTAAGACAGGATTGGCTGTGAGGGAAATAGCTGATTTATTATCACGAATCAATGATGTAGCTTTGGTGAGAGGAATTCCAATGTCACGTAGAACAAAGCCAATCCAAGTTAATTCAGTTGTTGTTGATGCTAAAGCCCGATATTCAGCTTCTGTAGAGGACTTTGAAATAGTAGTTTGTTTCTTGGCTGACCAGGAAATCAAGTTCGAGCCTAAGAAAGTGCAGAATCCTGTAGTGGATCGTCGAGTAGTAGGACAACTTGCCCAATCAGCATCTGAAAAACCATAAAGATTTGTTAAACTGTTGGAGTGAAGATAATAGCCAAGATGAACAGTTCCTTTGACATATCTTAACACTCGTTTTAATTGATGAAGGTCGGCCATTGTGGGATGTTGCATCTTCTGATAGAGGAGATTTGTTGCAAATGCTAAATCTGGTCGAGTGATAGTTAGGTATTGAAGACCACCTACCAAGCTTCTGTATTCAATAGGATCCAGCAGAGAAACTTCAGCATTTGTCATAGCAATTGGCCATAGTGGCAAAGGAGTGGAAATTGGTTTGCAATCTATCAATGTGCCCGTCTGAGTAGGTCGACTGCATATTTTGTTTGACATAAGAACAAAGTCTGTAGAGTATGTTTCACTTCAATGCCTAAGAAGTAATGAATATAGCCGAGATCTTTCATTTGGAAGTGAAGACTAAGATTCTGGATTAATGCAGTTAAGAATTGAGGAGAGCTTCATGTTAGAATGATATCATCGACATAAAGAAGTAATAATACTGTATCTGATTCAGTATGAAGCACAAACAAAGATGGGTCAGCTGTACTATAGACAAAGCCAATTTCAAGAAGAAAGTTGTTGAATTTGTCAAACCAGGCTCTTGGTGCTTGTCGAAGTCCATATAATGACTTGTGAAGAAGACAGACATGGCTTGATTTTTGAGAATCAATGAAGCCAGGTGGCTGTTCCATGTGAACAGTTTCATTTAAATCTCCATGAAGGAATGCATTCTTCACATCAAGTTGGTGTATTGTCCATTGTCTTGTGAGAGCTATAGAGAGTACTATGCGAATTGTAGCATGTTTTACAACCGGACCGAATGTTTCAAGAAATCACCCCGCTTTCGATGGAATCCTTTGGCTACCGTAGACGAACCTTGAGTCTTTCTAGATTACCATCTGGTGTGAGTTTGGTCTTAAAGACCCACTTACAGCCTACAACATTCATTTGGTATGTTCTTGGAACTAATGTCCAAGTATGATTATTATAGAGAGCATTCATCTCTTCTTGCATAGCATTGTACCATCATTTATCAGCTAATGCAGACTTAATGGATCTTGGTTCCATAGGAACATGATACTCAGCTAAGCAAGCATATTTTGGATTTGGCTTGATAATACCTGATCTGAGTCGGGTCTGCATAGGATGACTACTAACATTTCTCTGAGAAGAAGATAGATCAAGAGTATGTTGTTCTGTGACAGAGCTATTATTGATAGGCAGAGTACTTGAGAAAGATGAAGAACTCTGACCAGATTGAGTTTCTGTGATAACATCATTTTGCCTTGATGATAGAGGAGTATCTTGGAACTGCATTGATGCTGATGAAGTCTGTTGATGTGTCTCCTCACTTTCATAACTATCCATAGTAGGATGATATTGACTTCTTCCTACTGACTGATGGGAAACACTTTGGTTTATAGTGTCAGAGCTTGAAGATTCGAGCAATTTGACTCCTTCAATCCATTGTCTATACAAAGGAGTATATTGACCATATTCATTGATCACAGTTTTTGTGAAAGGAAATAATGCTTCATCAAAGGTAACATGTCTACTGATATATATATACGATTATCAGTAGGTACAAGACATCTATAGCCTTTATGCACATCACTATATCCCAGAAAAATACAAGTGAGTGATCTAGGATCGAACTTGCGTCTTGAATATGATCTTAAGCACGGATAACATGCCTGACCAAATACCCTTAAATGATCATATTGTGGCTGAGTATTATGAATCTTTCTATATGGTGTATCCATTTTTAGCTTTGGTGTTGGAAGTCTGCTTATAATGTAGTTTGCCGTAACAAAAGCATCTACCCAAAACTTCGTGGGATCTTGGAATGATATAACATAGCCAATCCCAATTCAACAATATGTCTATGTTTTCTTTCGGAAACTCCATTCGTTCGTGGAGTGTGAGGACAAGATAGCTATTGTTTTATTCCACTGCCTTGCGCATGATCTTGAAACCTTCTACTTACAAACTCTCCCCCTCCATCACTTTGGAAGATTTTGATCTTGTGACTGTATTGTCTTTCGACTAATGTCTGGAATTGAATAAAGATATCAAAGAACTCAGATTTCAACTTCATTGGATATAACCAACTGTATCGTGAGAAATTGTCAACAAAAATCACATAGTATCTAAACTTTGAAATGAGTCTCCCGGGTGATGGTCCCCGCATGTCACGGTGGATCTTTTCTAATGATGAGGTTGATATAGAGTTTGACAAAGGAAATGATAGAGCTGTACTTTTCGCTATTTGACAACTGCTGCAAATTTTTGAAGGAACTGAAGTAACATGAATCATTTTCTGATGATGTAGATAATCCACTATTTGAGTATTGGCATGAGCCAGTCTTTGGTGCCATACTTCTGCATTGACTTTTCTCTGTCTTTGAGTGAAAAAGGCTGCTGCAATCCGTGTATTGACTTGATAAAGGCCCTTAGTCTTCCTTCCGAGCTGAGTTGTTGCCTTGGTATTGTTGTCCTTTACATAAACACCGAGTTTATCAAAGATAAATGTGCAAGGATAATCATCAGTAAGCTTGGACACAGAAAGAAGATTCTTCTTTATTTCTGGTACTATAAGAACATCATTAAGTGGTAATGTATTTACTTCTGTTTTTAGGTAAGTGTTACCAATGTGTGTAACAGGTAAACAAGATCCATTTCCAACCATTACTGTATCGAGACCTTGATATTTAGAAGAAGTATGAAGAATACCGGATCTGTACGATATGAGCAAAGGGCTCCCGTGTCGATACTATTCACTTCCTTTTGGATCTTCGATATGAATTGCTGCCGAGCTGCTGGAATCTCTTCTACTTGATAGGAATTGTCAAACCCGGTCAACAACGCGGAGAGCATCATGCCCAGGTCGCTTACATATTTGACATTCTAGTCTAGTAACCTCTGTGTCTTTCTCATCCTGCAAACTTTTTCTTGAGTTTAGTAGAGGAGGATAAGATTTGTTATTTTGATACCTTTGAGATTGTGTGGCATAAGGTCGAAATCCCTGTGCTGCTGTAGGAAATACATTCTTTTGTCTTAGATATTGATCTCCTGGCCTTTGAAATGCTGCATCTTCTCTATAATTCTGATTTCTTTCAGTATAACCAAATGCCCGTCCTCTATTACTAGCAGTTCTGCCTCGACCAAAACTACGGCCACCCTTATAACTTCCTCTCTGAGCTAGAAAACCAGTAGGTTGTGAAAGATATTCTTCATCGATTTCTTTAGGATACATTTGAGTCTTTCTTTGGCGAGATAGGCCGACTAGGATTAAACCGACTTACTCGAGTAGGTCTTCATTCTCGATTCAAATCTCTCCAGCTTGAGCTATAACTTCATCATAGTCGGTTGAGGCTTCAAACAATATATGGTGGTTTGAAGATTCTCATATTCGGACCTAATCCTTCCAAAAGATACCAAAGATCTTGGTTATTTCATCTACCGGTTTACCAATAGCATTCAAGCGATCACATATAGTTTTGTATTCTTCCGAGATAAGTAGAGAGGTTTTGATCAAGTTTACGGCATGACTGTAGTTTTCCTCTAAGCTCGAACTCCTTTGCTATTGATTTTTGTGTAAATCGTTTTAGAAGAGACTGCCAAACCTCAAAGGATGTTTCTAAACCAATGATTAGACTCAGAATATTCTTAGTAACAGCCCCACTAATCCATGATGATATCAACTGATCTGTTCTTGTCCAATCAACGTAATCAGGATTAACAAGTTCTGAGTCACATCCTTCACTATCACTTTGCAACATTCGTGAAGGAGCAATAACATCACCATTAACAAAACCGAAGAGGTCTTGACTCTTCAGAAACCTTTGAATTTGAGCTTGCCACAACAGAAAATTACCTTCGGCGAGCTTGATTGTAACAAAATTTGAGATGTTTACGTGAATTGGAAAAAGGATATTTTGGTGTTCTTATTGCCATTGCTACAAACTTTCATATCAAATCAAGCTACCACACAAACAACCTAAAGCTCTGATACCATGAGAAAGATGAAGAACTTCGAACAAGTGAGAAAGATGAAGAACTTCAAACAAGATCAAGTGATCAACTCTGAAGATGATTTGTATTTCAGAATAGTGATCATATCATTGTATCTCGACAATTGAAAGACAGAATATGAATACACTTTCTTTGTTCTATCTTCTAAGATCAATTGTACTTAACTTGCTTCGGCATTACAGACTTGAGCTGTTCTTCATTCTCTGGAGCTCTCTTCTCTTAGTATCGAAACCTCTTCAGCATTCGTCGATGATCTTGATACCTTGATCTCTCAACTCTTGCGTTTCCTCTGTATCTTACTTCTATCTATTTTCATTACCTTTTTATGTAAGGCAAAGCAGAGTATTTATATCAAGATATATAGCAGAACTTGGTTACAAAGGAAAACTGAATATAACTACTTTAACAGAAAAGCCTAGTTGACTATGCTTAAGACTTTGGCGATCCGAGTCATTGATTCCTTGAGCATCTTCGGTCATCGATCGTCAATCCAGGCTGGTCTTCTTTATAAGATCTTTGCCACTGATTTGACTTTATGACTTAGCGATCCAAGTCATTTGCCGGTGATCCGAGTCCTCTGTTTTTGCTTTGCTGTATCGCCGAATCCTTCTGTTTTTGTTTCTGCATTGAGCATCTTTGTTCCTCTATACTTAACAAAGATAGTGGCAACAATCCAAATTTTCCTGATTAATTATGAGTCAAGTTTTATTTCAGCTGCTCGAACTCGAAACGCATATTCACACAAATCTTCATCTTAACTCAATGTTTGTAGTCGAGTCACTTCATCTTAACTCAATGTTGTAGTCGAGTCACAATACTCATCATTAATGCCAACTCTCTCAACATCACGATGGCACTCATTCTTTGTAATTTGCCAATTTAGCTCGAAAAAGCTCGAACTTTGCTAAAGGAATGAGCTCAATCATCATCATTTTTTTACCGTCCATATAATAGTTTATTTATGAAGCTGGAAGGCATGAGCACGCTTTGCACATATTCTTTGTAGGTCTTACGAATAATTGAAAATATACCACATGATCTAAATGTTTGTGTAATTCACGATCAATCATAATAAAGTGCAATGTGAATTTATACATCAATTAAAATATAATTTATCCATAGAATAGTTCGTACATTAAATGACTTTTTAAGGATAGGATAGAATTTAATGATTATCTTTACCCGATAAAGTTACCCCATTGGATCAAAATACCACTTGCCTTTAAGCAAATTTTCCCTACACATCTAAAAAAGCCTTAAAACACATTTCATCACTCTTCTCCAATAGCCAGTGCACCAGCCACCTTGCCATCACGACCGACGTTGCGCTGCCTAATTCCGCCACATCGCCGCACTACACCGTCGAACTATCTCTCTCCTCCCTCAGTCCCGCGGTGAACCCAGCCTAGGGCTCGCTCGTGCAACGCCATGAGCTCAACCTCTGCTGTCACAGTCGCAGCATGAAACGGCAGCCTAAACGTCGAACTTCCTTATATCTACCTGAGGCTGGCGACCCCCGATCTGCCGTAGCGAGTCCTTTACTACCGAAGAGAGAGAGAGAGAGAGAGGAATTTGATCGGTGACGGCGGCTCGAGGGTCGCCATGCACGGACTTTTCATTGTTTATGCTCTGAAGTTTATCAAAAATGATATATAAACAAATTAAATTATTCCCACAAAGTCATCACACTGTACTTGATCCTCAGAGCAAGATGAGGCTGAATATTAGATTAGAACTAAACAAACTAATTAATTAATCGAGAGTAAACTTTACCTCCTACTTGATGAAGTTCACTCGGACATAGCCCACACGTAATACTTGCCCATCTGGACCAGCGTCCTGAGCAAGAATGGCACGAAGCTGGTGAAGAGCTGTCCTGCAACTGTTCCAGCGAGTTGGGAGTGGCAGCCATCGACACAGTGGCCACCTTGACCTCGAGGAAGAACGGGAAGCCCAGGTGAGAGAGATGATGAGGTAGATGGAGGACAAGAAAGGTCCTTATTGGAAGGCGTAAATGGCCTGCCGGGGGAGGTGGTCACTGGAGCTGTCCTACCAGATGCCACCCCGAGTGTTTTGCGGGGAAGTGACCCCAGTCTGGAAGGCGACGGCTGCGATGAGGGTGGCAACCACGAGGAGGACGTTGTGGACCTCTGTTGGGGAGTTACGGCCGTGGTGGTTGAGCAACACCTTGATTAATTTCGTCGGGCTTTCTGGAGGATTTGCCACTGGAGAGAGAGGAGGTGAACTCTGATGATATTTCCCGGGAGAACTTTTTGAAGGGAATAATGAACTTTTCTGGCCATTCAGTCAAATATAAAGTGATGGCCGTGACCATGAAAAGAGTATGCAGAATGTTTGGTCGTGGTACGCACATGCAAAGCTTCATCGTCATTGGAGGGACTGTATTGGCCCGGTATATTTTCAAAAAGCTCAACCCCTTTTAACACGTTCTAGTTTCAGTTGGCCTTTTGCTTTTCATTTATTTTTGTCGATTCGATGAGGACCTTTTGGAGGTGAAAGAGTCCAATCATTTATAGTTTCCCTACGGTAGATGGTTGAGAGATGAGTCAGTTGCTGAACCTAAGCCAACCCCAATCAAGTATTTTCTTCTCTCTTTCTAGCATCCGATCCATGAAAAAACAAGTGGGCGCGTTCGTGTCATGGTTAAAGTTACAGAATCTTAAACTAAATAAGACGGACGCGAATTCGTCGCTGCCTCAGATTTATCTCGCTGGCTATCGGCCTCTTCCTCTTTCTCTCCCTACTTCCGTCCCTGCCTCCACCGTGCCACCACCACGATTGGCTCCCACCCACCTGAGACGCCGTGGCTTCCACCAAGCTCACGGCTTCGACTCTTGTCCATCAGGTCGATCAACACCTCATGGCCCTCTCTGTACCTCCCATCTCTTTGCCCTGCCACCGGATCTCAACGTGGAGTTGGTGTTGCTGTCGAGAACTCGCCCGGATCTCGACAGTTTTATAGGCTAGCGTTGGGTTGGAGAAGTTAGAGAAGAATAATATGGAGACAAGTGTGCCGTGGATGATGTCGTCTGTGGTAGGCAAGATAGGATCTGCTTTCGGATAATACAGCTTCCTAAACATCGTTATAAGATCCTACAGATACGAGGAATTCTACAGCATATATCTTCATAAATGTATTTAGTACATGAAAGTTGTAACAAAAGTTTGAACTTTCCACCCACGAGCATATAGTTTGAATTCTACTTACAAATTATCTTAGTGGCTCGATCCACCAATAATGCTGTGGAGTATAACTATGCAACTAAAATCATCACAATTTGAAATAGGGTTACGTTATGCTAAAGGCACCGTCATTTTTTGACAATAACAGAGCATTCTTGAGTATTCATATTTCATGGAAACCGAACCACTTTCTTCACCAATTTTCAAAAAAAAAATCACTTGCTATATCAAGGGTATATGAGATAATTTTTTTTACAATTAACTTTTCTTTCAAAATTTATGCCTGATTTGGTAATTATTCCCAAAGTAGAGTTTGGTGAAAACCCTTCATTCCTTTTTCTTTCTATTTCCATTTTTTGAATTTTAGGTTGTGAGCTGATTGTTCGCATGTACAAGTTGCAACATGAACATGCCCAGCGTTTGGATTGTTGTTGGGGGCACTCATGAAAAGCTGATGAAAAGGAAAACTGGCAGCCCAGATCCAAAACGTTCTTTGAAGAACATTAGATATGATCATTCACTAAATGATTTGTTACTCAACTCGTATATGCAACTTCGATAAAATTAAGGCTATGTTTGTTTTGTGGAAAATAATTTTCGGGAAACCATTTTTCGGATTTTCCGGTGTTCGTTTCACAGTAAATGAATTCATTGGGGAAAATTTTTTCCATGAAAAGAAAAAAGTCTTCTAAATTAGAGGAAAATGTTTTCCACTTTTGAAAAATGGAAAACATTTTCCTTTATTAATCTCTCTTATCTCGCATCTCTATAAATCCTCATTTCCTCCTCATTTTCTTCTTCTTCTTTTCTTTTTTTATTCGAATTATTTTTAATTTCCTTTTCCTTTTCTATTTCTCTCCTTTTTTTTTTCTTTGTTTCCCATCTTCTTCTTTCTTGGCTAGTCGTCGACCGTTGCCAAGTGAACCTCAAGCTCGTCGATTTCAAGCTCGCGCTCTACACTCTTGCTTATTCTTTTCTTTATTTACTTTACTTTGCAGTTGTACATTGCTCAAGTAAAGGGCTCTAATGTAGGGGGGGAACATGCCACTCAACTGAAAGATTCTCATTAGCTTCTTTTCTCCTTTACTTCTTTTTAAAATCCATACAAACATTTTTTTTTTTAGAGTAGATGAGCGTTTGGTGACAATGAGGAAACAAAGATATGAAGCAAGTTTGCCTGGATTTAAAGGCAAGTTCATATTTGATGGATTTATGGCTTGGTAAGTAATGCATGCCTAAGTGGTGAAGTCTTAGAAAATATTTTCCTTATCGAACACCAGAAAATATTTTCCAAAACATTTTCAGGTTTTAGTCAAACACTAGAAAATATTGTCATTTTCTTGGAAAATGACTTCTCGGAAAATATTTTTCGGAAATGGCCCATTTTCCGTGAAACGAACGGACCCTAAGAGTAAATATGAAATTAAATAGCGTCCCAACCATTTTATCTAAGATTTTACAAAGTATATAAATATTGACATTTAGATGTGCATATAATTTATTTCTGCTCTATCTATTACATGCATCCTCATAGACATACGTGGTTCGGTGATTAAGGATATCACTGGTGAAAATGACGCCTTAAAGAACGCACGAGTGTTGTCTATTACATGCATCTTCATAGACATACGTGGTTCGATGATTAAGGATAACACTAGCGAAAATGGCGCCTTAAAGAACGCACGGGTGCTATCTATTACTTGCATCAGTATAGACATATGTGGTCCGGTGATTGAGAATATCACTGGCGAAAATGGCACCTTAAAGAACGCACGAGTGTTGTCTATTACTTACATCACCTTGGTGAAAACGGCGCTCGAGAGAGTACATGTGATTTTTGATTGGAAATGTGTCACGCCCCGATCCTCAGGCACGCACACATCCCTTACTTTTGGTCGATTTTAAAATGCGATATCCCAGGACTATGTATCGCCGACCCTTTCATTTATATATGCACATGCGGAAACAGTTATAATTCCCCAGACAATAAAGCAATGGGATAGAAAAGTAGGCCATATATTTCCTTTATTGAAAATTCATAACTACATCTTTTTCCATGCATCTCATAGTATTCTACAATACTATATATACGCAACTCTGGTCTAACGTCTATTCACATGCACACAAGGTCTGACAAGACAGGACGGGATCTCAGTCCTCATCCGGGTTGTACTCGGGGTTATCCTCAGGGTCCTCCTCCACGTACTCCTCTTCGAGTTCCTCAACAGGGATCTCCTCATCAGATTCATGCTCCTTAGGCTCCTCATCCAGGTCCTGAAATGGTTATTCAATAACCACTGAGACAACGTCTCAGCAAGTTTTACCCCCTAAGACCCGATTAGAAAACTAATACACTTTAAGGCTGCCTATGCACAACGTGAGTCAGAGGACTTACCTTGGCCTCAGATTCCACCTGCATATTAGCACAGATCATATAGGCACCCAAGCAATCATATTATAGATCGAAGCATCGATCTAATCGACTTAGTCGATTATATGTCAACAAGACCACTCACGGTCATTTCCATTCAGTCAATCAATTGATATCATACAATCCACACATCTATCAATTCATATCATCTATTAAACCATACCATCTATTCATCCATCAATACAATTACGGCTCGCACAAGCTGAAATGGATGCAATGCTCTCACAAGCTGATATAGATGGTAGCTTGCACAAGCTGATATATACATAGATGATAGCTCGCACAAGCTGATATATGGATAGATGGTAGCTCACACAAGCTGATAGATAGATCGTGCTCGCACAAGCTGATAAAACGATCTTAGCTCATCAGAAGCTGTCGCAATATTCAATATAGTATACTATAGCTCACCAGAAGCTGCCACAATATTCAATATAGTATACTATAGCTCACCAGAAGCTGCCATATATATATGTGTATCATAATTGCTCGCCTAAGCGGATACATATATATAAACCAATGCTTGCCAAAGCTGATCTTTCAATAATAAACCATAGAACTTGATATACAATCCAATAACACTCAACGATTCAAACTAGTCATACAAACCAATTACGGTGCTAAAAGCCAACACAGGCTATTTTCAAGTTAAATACCACAACTTCATCAATATCACTCAATTCCACACTTTTGGAATAATTAACCATAATCATCAATCACTCAATTTCTCAATTTCTCAATTTAAACATACAATTAACACAAACTTACCGCACTGCTGCAATCAGCTCGAAATTCTAACGACCGGCCATCTACCAATCAATCATTTAATCTCAATAAATTCCAAATCAAATTAGGGTAAATCCCTAAAACATCACAATTTATTTAATTCCATGCAACGTAGAGCTCAAATAAATAAACGAACTGCGCCACGACGATCAGCACGAGATTTCGGTCGTCGGCCATCTCAATCTTAATTTCCGAAAAATAATTAATTAATAAATATTAAAAATTCAATTTAGCACAAAATAAAGCCCAATTAAATAAACGGACTTCACCACGGTCATCAGATTAATATTCCGGTCACTAACCATCTCAACCTTAATTTCCGAAAAATAAATAATTAAATAATTAATTTCGAAAATTAAACAATTAACATTAAAAATTCAATTTAGCTCAAAATAAAGCCCGATTAAATAAACCGACTTCACCACGATCATCAGCATAATATTCCGGTCACTAACCATCTCAACCTTAATTTCCGAAAAATAAATAATTAAATAATTAATTTCGAAAATTAAACAATTAACATTAAAAAATTCAATTTAGCTCAAAGTAAAGCCCGATTAAATAAACGGACTTCACCACGGTCATCAGCATAATATTCCGGTTCAGGCCATCTCAGTTGAATTTTCGGAAAATAAATAATTATTTAATTTAATTCCGAAAATTAATAATTAAATACCAAAAATTCCACTTAGGCCCGAAAAGCCTAATTAACACCCGATAAGGGACGGGAAAAATCCCAAGAAGCATCCAATAAATACTACAGGCAATTCTCTATCTAATTACACTAATCACACAACTAATATGCAAAGCAATTAACTAATAATCACTAATCAATTCTAATGTAACAACCTAATTACACTTAATTAACACTAATCAACCTTTAAGTATAATTAGCACACTAAAAAGGCATTAGTGAGTAAAACTCACTCAAAACGACGGGCTCGACGCGAGGATCAACTTTCCTCAAAGCGGGCCGAGCATCCGGGCTCGGGAAAACGGCCAAAACGGGCCAAAACCTCACTGCAAACCCATTTTCTACACTCTCTGTGCGCGGCTGGTTGGGGGCGAATCCGAGCTCGGATTGAAGCAACAACAGACCTAGATGGACGGAGGGGCTGAACAAGACTTAGGCGAGGCTTCACGGTGGCGGAGGTGGGGTGGACTCCGGCGGAGCTCCACCATCCGAAACCACCGTTGGAACAGAGGGCTGAGCGAGGAGGAGGCCGAGGCAGGCGGAGCACGGGACGGGGAACGGCAAGGCGACGCGGGCCGGGAACGGCGTGTGGCGTGCGACGGCGACGGGAGAGCTGCTGCTTCGAACTCAGGCGAGTTGCTTCCGTCTTCATCTTCTCTGGTTCGCAAGGTGAGAGGGAAGAGGGTGAGGCGGAGCCGCGCGAGGCAGCGGGCTCGAGCGGACGGCGGCGACCACAGCTCCGGTTGCTTGCTGTGACAACGCCGAGAGGAATCGCTGCTTCGGCCTGCTAGTCTTTCGTTGCTGCTGAAGAAGAAAGCCAAAGAAAAGAGGAAGAAGATGGAGATGCTCGACGGAAGAGAGAGGGGAGGAAGAAAAACCAATTTTTCTTTCTTTTCTCTCACTCTCTCTCTCTCTTAGGTCAGCCACACGTGGGCCACCACCAGCTGTCTCCCACTCTTCAATTTTTGACAAATATGCCCCCTTCTAGAAGCATTTAGGTAGTTCATAGAGTTGGGTTTATGGGCATACGAATTTTGCTAGGTTTTCTTCCCAAATTGAACCTTAATCCCACTTGAATCAAATCAATTTGACCCCCATAATTTCAATCAATATTTCATCATTCCAATTGGTATTTTTCCTTACCAATGTAGCCTACTTGCATCCCAATTTCACAATTCCTGACTTCAACTGAACGAAAACGGCCCTATTTATCCAGTCGAAATTAGAACCCGAAAATCTGGATGTCACAACTCTTCCCCTCTTATAAAAATTTCGTCCTCGAAATTTAAACCTTTAAAATTCTTCTTCAAAATGGTGGGGTATTGTCGTCTCATCAATTCTGCTCCTTCATTACGCTTTCACAATGCTATCCAAGATCCTCGGTCTTTGCCGAAACATTCCCAAATTGACCAAACCAAATCTTGATTCCCAAAAAGGCTAAGCACTTGCCCAATTTTACAAAAATGAAAACTGCAAAAATTTTTGTTCTTTTTTTTTCTTTTTGTTTTTATTTTTCCACAAAGCGGCTAACTGCCGCGTCGGAGATTCGAACTCCCGACTTCGGACCTGCGGCTTCATCCCGGCTACCACTCGGCTAGAGGCGCCGACGGTGTCCCAAACCGCTTTCTTTTTCCATTTAAAGCCAAAATCCTTCTTTGAACTCAAATTTCGATGGATTCCGATTTAAATGCCGATAAATCTTCCCTTCCTTATAAATCGATACGTCCTCACCAAGGGCGACACCCAAGGAAAAATACACTTCCCCACTTAAAATTTCAAAGGTCTTTAACACAAAATCTGCGAAGATAACTGGCGATTCTGAGCAGTCTCAAATCTGTCTCTAATAACTGCGACTGAATCACTGATTCTAGACCAACTCTGGACCTGCGATTTTCTGATCTCTGATCTCATCTCAACGACTAAAGTTCTGTACACTTTGCTCTGCACGGATTAAAAAGAAACTATCTGACCGATCTACTGAAATTGGGAACCTCTGGTCAAGATCTTATATAACTCTGACACTGATCTCGGCAACTGCAATCACTGACTACTGTATTGACCCTGGCTTGTGATCTTTCTTTCCCTGACTCCATCTCAGCAATTGAAATTCTGTACCCTCTGCTATATACTGCTTAATAAAGAACCCTCTGAAAACTTTGCCAAACTTATAATCTCTAATCTAGATTCGAAATATAATTCATCCTCGGCACTCCATGCCGGCGAATTACCTGATGCACACACACTTCGGTATATCCACTCTGCGACAAGATAGGATCTTCAATTTCTGAAATCGAACTTAGATTGGCGGTTAATTTCACTCCGACACGTTTTTAGTGTGACCTAGGCTACTAGGTAGTGTTCAGAGCTTTTTAGGACAAATGACCCGTGGTCGATTTTCTTCGAGCCACAATGAACCCACTCGACACATTAGCGACTCTCGATTGTCGTGAAAATCTCAAAGGTTCAAATACGGACACAGGGTACCAAAACGATAGAAACATCAAATTAGTACCGGTCGATGAGAATTTTCCAATTTAGTGGAGTCACCCACGATCGGTCATTCATCTCAGTCGAACCGATCTATCTCTGATTTCAAATCGATTTTATACTGTGCCGCAATGATCTCTAAAGATGAGCACGGTCGAGAAGTCGATCCCTGGTCGAATTCTTAAGTCTATTTGCCTTAAGGTCCTTAATAACTCACCCAGCTAGTCTAGTTATCTCATGAGTGGCCAACTCAGAGAAAAACACTGTAATCGCGTCGATGAAATGCCCAATTTATCTAATCGAAATCAGAGCCCGAAATCTGGATGTTACACACTCAAAACAAGATTTACTCGTACTATACCAAAGTGGACCAACTCCATCTATCGATCAACCACTATTCTCAAATGGTATCAGTAATCCCCTGAATCCTTAGTAAGCCATAAATTTCCATTTCCACTTGGGATTCTCAAGTGATGGTAACAATTCTCCCGGTTCGCATTACCGAGCTTTCACTTATTGACACTTCTGACACACAACCTACTCAGCGGTATCTATCTTTATATCAGCTTACTAATCTAGCTGATGCCGATTCTGACTTACTTGTACCATCTGGTCAAAACTACAATACTATAGTGAACTTCCGACAAAATCTTTTCCCTGAGTGCTACACTGTCAAGTGTATTCAATCACTCATGGAACCTGAACTTTCCATTCTCAGAAGTCTTAAAGTCAGATTCTTTATTGCCAGTATCCTCTTATAAGATCTTCTGAACATCTTTGTCTGTCAACTAGGTGCCGATTCTAACTTGAACATTTGGTTCAATCTTGAGGGTGGCTATAAAATTCAAAAGGTAGCCTACCTCAATTTTGAAAACCAAATTTCGAACCATTTTCAAGTAAAGTCTACACTTTAGCCAGTCTATGCACAATTGAAGACTCTCGGCTCAACACATTAATGACTCATTTCGTTCCTCCAAGGTGATACCCGATATCACTATTATAGTTCTGCGAAAATTCTGGTTCATGACACCGCTTCGTATTCTACTTATTGGGTCTCAATTGGCGGAACGGTGATGCAACAATCTTCTCATGTTGCATCAATACGTACCCCATCCTTTAAGCTCTGGAAATTATCCTCATACTTGTCAATGCCGATGAATTTCTCTGAGGTCAACCTCACGATGATACTGATGCTGAAAATTCTTTCACAAACCTTCTGTAGTAATCTGTCCAATCCCCACAGCTTCTGATCTCTGACATTGATGTCGATCTTAGTCTATAAACAACTAATTCGATCTTGGCTTGGTCCATGAAGATTCTCTTACCTGTAACCATACGACCATTCTTAAGGGCTTTCCTGATCCTCAGCACTTAATGAATACCCTAGAATGTCGCTACATCACACGATCACCATCGATCTAGATATTCTTTGAACACTCGATTTGTCAAATCTATGACAGCAGCTAGAGCGTTCGTCAAATCAAATGGCTTCACATTATTCTCACAAGGGCAAAATCAAGTACGAAATGTTGTCTTCAATATAACCTCATTCCTGGTTCTCAACTGACGATAACCTGTCCTCGAGTCGATCCTTGAAGACATCAACACTCTTTATAACAAGTCACCCAATTAAGTTGACAATGGTTGATGCATGATTGCAATGAACCATCTTCATTTCTCTTTCCACAAAACTGATGTTCCTTAAAGCGATGCACTAATATGTATGAATTCCTCATTCATCAATCTTCACATCCGTACCTTTGGTTCTATCAATTCAAACAACAATAACTAGTGATTCCCCTTTCTTCCACTTATTTCAATAAACTGAAGTTCCCCAAACTTCATCAAAACTCTGCTACGATACTCTGATAGAATTTTCCCCAAAACATTCTTCCTCTGTCTAATGCCAGGTCGGTTCCATTTCTAAACTTCTCACCATACCTAGATACTGAATTCATCCAGGTTTTCTTCCACAATTTCGTCACCTATCTGGTGAGTCTTCTACCTCTTGTCAAGTGCCAACATGCACTATTTCTTGTACAAGAGATCTATCCCAGAAATTCCACAGTGCGTTCTATGGTGCACTTCTCCTGAACTGTCTTACCAACAGTGACAACAGTAACCGTTGTCGAGATTCCATCTACTAATGCGGACAACCCATAAATCATTATCCGTACTGGCGACACTTACCATAATTTCCTGCCCTCAGAATACACGAGACTAATCCATATCGTCTTTCATAGAACAACATGTTCCATTTGTCTGAATGCTAACCTGACTATGCCACCCTTCCTATTGGATGGAATAGAATACCATTCTCTCAACATCAGTCTTTACCCTGACCGAGTTCCCAATCTGCTTGCACTGAATCTTGATTCAAATATCGAAATCTATTCTTTGATTATCCTTCCAGGTTGGACCTCAACAAAGGTAGCAACAACAACAACTTGATCCTGATCTTACCGACTCATTCAGATCCCAAGAAACACTTGCATCAAATCAATCTTATCGGACTTAGGATCATTCAACGCTGCCACACTAGTACCAACCTGCGGTGGCACTCTTACGCTCAAGCTGGCCAGAGTCAACACTCTGCCTTCCGAATCCACAATAATTAAAAGCAAGCAATTCACACTTGACAAACAATTCTACCAATCAGCTATCAAAGACATGCACCAGTCATGAATTTAAAGGCCTTTCCTACTGCTATCCCATAGGTCATCGCACCTTATCACTCCAATACCTAACCATTGCTCTGATACCACAAAAAGGGGATGTCACGCCCCGATCCTCAGGCATGCACACATCCCTTACTTTTGGTCGATTTTAAAATGCGATATCCCAGGACTATGTATCGCCGACCCTTTCATTTATATATGCACATGCGGAAACAGTTATAATTCCCCAGAGAATAAAGCAATGGGATAGAAAAGCAGGCCATATATTTCCTTTACTGAAAAATCATAACTACATCTTTTTCCATGCATCTCATAGTATTCTACAATACTATATATACGCAACTCTGGTCTAACGTCTATTCACATGCACACAAGGTCTGACAAGACAGGACGGGATCTCAGTCCTCATTCGGGTCGTACTCGGGGTTATCCTCAGGGTCCTCCTCCACGTACTCCTCTTCGGGTTCCTCAACAGGGATCTCCTCATCAGATTCATGCTCCTTAGGCTCCTCATCCAGGTCCTGAAATGGTTATTCAATAACCACTGAGACAACGTCTCAGCAAGTTTTACCCCTTAAGACCCGATTAGAAAACTAATACACTTTAAGGCTGCCTATGCACAACGTGAGTCAGAGGACTTACCTTGGCCTCAGATTCCACCTGCATATTAGCACAGATCATATAGGCACCCAAGCAATCATATTATAGATCGAAGCATCGATCTAATCGACTTAGTCGATTATATGTCAACAAGACCACTCACGGTCATTTCCATTCAGTCAATCAATTGATATCATACGATCCACACATCTATCAATTCATATCATCTATTAAACCATACCATCTATTCATCCATCAATACAATTACGGCTCGCACAAGCTGAAATGGATGCAATGCTCTCACAAGCTAATATAGATGGTAGCTCGCACAAGCTGATATATACATAGATGATAGCTCGCACAAGCTGATATATGGATAGATGATAGCTCGCACAAGCTGATAGATGGATAGATGGTAGCTCACACAAGCTGATAAAACGATCTTAGCTCACCAGAAGCTGTCGCAATATTCAATATAGTATACTATAGCTCACCAGAAGCTGCTGCAATATTCAATATAGTATATTATAGCTCACCAGAAGCTGCCATATATATATGTATATCATAATTGCTCGCCTAAGCGGATACATATATATATAAACCAATGCTTGCCAAAGCTGATCATTCAATAATAAACCATAGAACTTGATATACAATCCAATAACACTCAACGATTCAAACTAGTCATACAAACCAATTACGGTGCTAAAAGCCAACACCGGCTATTTTCAAGTTAAATACCACAACTTCATCAATATCACTCAATTCCACACTTTTGGAATAATTAACCATAATCATCAATCACTCAATTTCTCAATTTAAACATACAATTAACACAAACTTACCGCACTGCTGCAATCAGCTCGAAATTCTAACAACCGGCCATCTACCAATCAATCATTTAATCTCAATAAATTCCAAATCAAATTAGGGTAAATCCCTAAAACATCACAATTTATTTAATTCCATGCAACGTAGAGCTCAAATAAATAAACGAACTGCGCCACGACGATCAGCACGAGATTTCGTCGTCAGGCCATCTCAATCTTAATTTCGAAAAATAATTAATTAATAAATATTAAAAATTCAATTTAAGACAAAATAAAGCCCAATTAAATAAACGGACTTCACCACGGTCATCAGCATAATATTCCGGTCACTAACCATCTCAACCTTAATTTCCGAAAAATAAATAATTAAATAATTAATTTCGAAAATTAAACAATTAACATTAAAAATTCAATTTAGCTCAAAATAAAGCCCGATTAAATAAACCGACTTCACCACGGTCATCAGCATAATATTCCGGTCACTAACCATCTCAACCTTAATTTCCGAAAAATAAATAATTAAATAATTAATTTCGAAAATTAAACAATTAACATTAAAAATTCAATTTAGCTCAAAATAAAGCCCGATTAAATAAACGGACTTCACCACGGTCATCAGCATAATATTCCGGTTCTAGGCCATCTCAGTTGAATTTTCGGAAAATAAATAATTATTTAATTTAATTCCGAAAATTAATAATTAAATACCAAAAATTCCACTTAGGCCCGAAAAGCCTAATTAACACCCGATAAGGGACGGGAAAAATCCCAAGAAGCATCCAATAAATACTACAGGCAATTCTCTATCTAATTACACTAATCACACAACTAATATGCAAAGCAATTAACTAATAATCACTAATCAATTCTAATCTAACAACCTAATTACACTTAATTAACACTAATCAACCTTTAAGTATAATTAGCACACTAAAAAGGCATTAGTGAGTAAAACTCACTCAAAACAATGGGCTCGACGCGATGATCAACTTTCCTCAAAGCGCGCCAAGCATTCGGGCTCGGGAAAACGGCCAAAACGGGCCAAAACCTCACTGCAAACCCATTTTCTGCACTCTCTGTGCGCGGCTGGTTGGGGGCGAATCCGAGCTCGGATTGAAGCAACAACAGACCTAGATGGACGGAGGGGCTGAACAAGACTTAGGCGAGGCTTCACGGTGGCCGGAGGTGGGGTGGACGGCTCCGGCGAAGCTCCACCAGATCTGAAACGTCGCTGGAACAGAGGGCTGAGCGAGGGGGAGGCCGAGGCAGGCCGAGCACGGGACGGGGAACGGCAAGGCGACGCGGGCCGGGAACGGCGTGTGGCGTGCGACGGCGACGGGAGAGCTGCTGCTTCGAACTCAGGTGAGTTGCTTCCGTCTTCATCTTCTCTGGTTCGCAAGGTGAGAGGGAAGAGGGTGAGGCGGAGCTGCACGAGGCAGCGGGACGGCGGACGGCGGCGACCCTGGCTCCAGTTGCTTGCTGTGACAACGCCGAGAGGAATCGCTGCTTCGGCCTGCTAGTCTTTCGTTGCTGCTGAAGAAGAAAGCCAAAGAAAAGAGGAAGAAGATGGAGATGCTCGACGGAAGAGAGAGGGGAGGAAGAAAAACCAATTTTTCTTTCTTTTCTCTCACTCTCTCTCTTAGGTCAGCCACACGTGGGCCACCACCAGCTGTCTCCCACTCTTCAATTTTTGACAAATATGCCCCCTTCTAGAAGCATTTAGGTAGTTCAAAGAGTTGGGTTTATGGGCATACGAATTTTGCTAGGTTTTCTTCCCAAATTGAACCTTAATCCCACTTGAATCAAATCAATTTGACCCCCATAATTTCATTCAATATTTCATCGTTCCAATTGGTATTTTTCCTTACCAATGTAGCCTACTTGCATGCCAATTTCACAATTCCTGACTTCAACTGAACGAAAACGGCCCTATTTATCCAGTCGAAATTAGAACCCGAAAATCTGGATGTCACAAAATGACCTAGGAATGGTTTGACTGACATGTAATCAACTATGTCAATTAATCACTGTTTTGATCTGACGTTGTGAATTAATTGATTGAATTGATATGACCGGGAAACAGTCCGATTGACATGTAATCAACTAGGTCGATTTGATCGATGTTTCGATTTGTTGTGATTATGTGGAGACCTATTGAATCATGTTGATTTGCAAGTGTAATCTAAGGCCAAGGTAAGTCCTTCGACTCTTGTTGTGCATAGGCGACCCTAAAGTGTATTGGTTTTCTAATCGAGTCTTAAGGAGTAGAACTTGCTGAGACATAGTCTCAACCCATTGTGGGACCACATTTTCAGGTTCACAGATGGCGACTCCTCCTAGACATCTTGGTCGTCCCACAAGACTAATAGAGCAAGTCACAATTTTCCCCAACCCCAAGAGTGACTGGACGTATGAGATGGTTGTGACAACTGTTTGGGTTTTGGAAGTTTCATACCAAGAGAGGCCCAATAGAGTCAGGGCCTAGTTCCATACCACCCCTTATGGTCTTAGAATAGGTCCTCTCTCAAACTTTGGTATACTGGCGGAAGTGATCGATGCTGCCCGTGCTCTAGATGGGAATGTGGCTAGTCTCCCTAATGGTATGGTAGAGGATCCACCATATCATCCGGATCCCATGGACCCAAAGAGCTCGGTAGACAAGTTGGAGTAGTTGGGTATAGAACTACTAATTTTGGGAATCAAGCCTTTTTGTTAGACTTTGTAAATATTGGGTAGTATTGTATCTAAAGTGATTTGATATGTATAAAAGGTATGGTTTAATTTTTCAAAATTTGTAATCCCGCTTTCCTATCCCATTGAATTGTTGTCTGGGGATTTTATATATGTTTCCGTATATGCATTTAAAAAGAGAATGGGTCAGCGATGCGACCTGGGACATTGCTTATAGATTGATCATGGAGGGATGAGCACATACTTTGAGGATCGGGGCGTGACATCCCCCCCCCCCCCAAAGTAACAGTTCAGGCACGGCAGGAGCCGATTTGACTGGGGGTGAAGAAAGAGAGTATGGAGAACGAGGGTTGTGTGAGAGAGATCAATTCAAAAGAAAAAAGAGCTTGGTTATCCGCATGTGCATGATCAATTGAACGTACAGAAGATAGAGAAGCAATACAATATTTAAGCTACTTAAAAGAGTACTCAGTTGGTGCAACTCATTCTGTCTATGTCGTTGTATGGAGGATTGCCCTACACCTAGATAGTCGTTAAATAAAGACATAATAAATTTCACCCATTGATTGCAAAGACTTTTACATCCCTTTATATTATGACATTTTGCACAGAAATTACCAAAAAAAGAATTTCGAACTTAGAACAACTTGCGACCAGAGATCGATCCATCAAAACAAGAAACTAGCCAAATTTCATTAATTGAGTGTTTCAGCATTCTGAAAATGTTAAAAGCTCAAGGCAAATTGCCTTAGGTTTTCAGTTTCACCAAAGCTAGTATTTGACTTAAAGCCCCCACGAGAAAACTTGCCATACACTGCAAATTTTCCCCAATAAGCTTTGGAGGCCGATAAAGGTGAAGCAAACGTAGTTTAGTTTGTTTAGCCATCAGGATGAGGATCCTTTATTAGCATTTTCCCTAATTCCCATCATCAGATGCTAAGACGTGTGCGTTTTATTGCTTCATCACATCTAAAAAACCCAAAGTCCTCTACTGAATTTTCTTAACTTTATCACCCATGCAACCGCTCTCTAATATTTGTTAGTTTTTCTAAGAGTTAAGTGCACCAAAAGTCCTCAATATTTCGAAAAATGGAATGAAATGTTAAAACTTATTAAATTGGTACAATCAAGTCCTTATGTTGACTCCATCCATTTGACTAATGGAAAATGTTGATGTGACTTTTTTTATTTATGCTCTACATGGCATTAACAACAACTAAAGCATGGAGTATAAGACTAAAACGACATCATTTTAGTCCAAAATCCTATTTTCTTACCCCAAATCTTAGTTAAATTCAATTAAACAATGAAAAAGGATACTCTTTTTTTTAATAAAATATAAACTAAAAAAAATTAAAAAGAAAAATAAGCACATATGGGGTGGAGTCAATGCCCCACCATCATCAAAAAGCACCGGTGATGGTCGCTAAGGTCTCAATGATGGCTGCTATTCCTCCTTGGATCTACATGAAGGTCACCAGTCCTTGCCTAGATTTAGGCAAGAGTTGCAACTCTCGCTTGTGGTTGGAGAGTCGCTGAGGCAATGGCAACCCTTGTGGCCCTTTTCGACAATGGTGTGGCAACACTTATAAGGCTACACTTGGTCATCTGGAATTCTAATTAGAATAAGATAGGACATAAAATCCAAGAATTTAATTAGTCATATCCATTGTTTGGTAAATTGTAGTAATAAAATTGGATATAATCACATCATAGCATATATATTGTTTAATATAAAGGGCATATCAATATAAATAAACCTTAAAGTTGTACAAACGGATATGGTAAAAATCTTTCACAATATTCTTGCCCATTTTATTTTTATTTGCTTTTGTTTAAAATTTTCCTTTCTTTTCAAATTATTTTATTTTTTATTTCTTTTTCACCTTCCATTAGTCCAATAAAATTTTGTTAAATAATAAACTATACTAATATATCTAAAATACTAAAATACCTAAAATATGTAATAAATATTAATATTTTTATTATATATTGAAGTTATATTATAAAATAGAATTAAATTTGAATATATAAATAAAAATAAGATTAAATAAAAAAAACTATTTTTTTTTGCTATTTTTTGCTATTTTGAATTTCTTACATTAGAATTTAACTATTATTTATATTGAAATATAATTTTAATTTTATTAATTTAAGAAGTTTGTTTTTTGGGGAAAAAATAATTTTACTATTATTCTGTTAGAAATTCTATCTATCTTTCCCACTTACCCACTGGGATACTATGGATGCATTTGGTTGGACTTTTGGAGAAAGCCTTTGGCAAAATTCAAAGAACTTTAAGTTAAAGGGATTTTTTAAAATGCAAACTGTGTTTGGTAAATTGTAGTTTGAAAGTCCATTTGAAGTACTTTTGAGTAAAATGGTGTTTGGAAAGATTACATTTACAAAGGACTTTGGTGATTAATTAAAAAAACTATAAAAATAAAATAAAAGAGTTTACCAGCGAGGCAAGTGGTCGGCGGAGGCCTCAGGCAACCCCTAGAGACGATCGGCAAGGGTTGCCTAGGGTCAGGCCCCCAGCGGCCCTTCACGGAGGTTGCCCGACCCATATTTGGGTTCGTCGAAGGTTGCAAGACCTCGCAGCGACCCAAATTTGGGTCACCAGAGGTCGCACAACCTTGCGTCGACCGATGTGACCCAGATTTGGTCACTGGAGGTCGTGCGACCAGATTTGGGTCATGCCTAAGATCGCATGACCTCGTGACAACCAGATTTGGGTCGCACTAGTCGCCATGAGGTCGTGTGACCTCCGACGACCCAAATCTGGGTCGTGCCTGAGGTTGCATGACCCAGAGCTGGGTTGCGGAGATGCGACTTGCGAGCAGTCATCGAGACTTGCGAGTGGTCGCCGCGACTCGCTAAGGTCACGCAACTGGCCAGTGATGATCACCGCGACCTCACCGACCTCAGTTGTGACCTTGCCGGCCTCTCGAACTCATCTCTGATCAGCCACGCCACTGGAGAAGAAGATGAACAGTAAACATGAACAATGGACATGAGGCTTTCAAGAATGCTGAAAGTCTAAGGCAACTTAGTACCTGCTTTGGGTTTTCAGCCTTGCAAATGCCAGTTTTTCCATTAAGGAACTTCCAAAATTGTTCCCAAACATTTTCATTTTAGCCCAAAGGCCTTTAGCCCCCCAAAGATACTTGGAAATTCCCAAACGTAGCCTATATCTCTTTTAAATATAACTTTATCATGTTCAAAACAGACATTAAACATAGGATAAGATAAATCTTATCATATCCTAAATTTTATCCTAACTGTCAAATATAGTTTAGACATTTTATTATTTATTTTTCATTTTTTTAGTTTGTGCTTTCTAAAAAAATTATTCTTTTTCTATTTTTTAATCTAATTTAACCAAGATTTGGGTAAAAAAGTAAGTTTGGACTAAAACAAATGTTTTAGTCTTATGCTTCATTCTTTTTAATATCAATGTCACATAGGAGAAAGAAAATAATAAAAAAAGTCATGTCAACATTTTATATTAGTCAACTAAACATAATTAACAAAATAACTTGATTGCACTTTTTAAAAGTTTTAAAATTCAATTGTACGTTGTAGGATTCTAGTGCTTTTATGTGGCTATATATTTTCTTATTTTGAAACATCATTAAGAAATTAGAAATTAAATTTAAGAATCAAGAATACTAATTTCCAAAGAAAAAAAGTAATTTTAAATAAGAAATAAAAAGATTTTGAAAATCAAAACACGTTCGACACATGGGCATCTTACTGGGTAGACATCTAGTTCCAGAACATATTAGATTCATTGCTTCAAGGGATTGGGATTGAAGAATTGCCCAATTCGAGAGTAACCTTTTGACAGGACAAACTCCTCGAAGAAATTAAGTGTTAGTAAAGTAATATAGACATTCCCTTCATCAGGTAGTTTCCATTCTATAAAAGCACGATTCATGCACATCCAGCATTATGAATTCTTGAGTAGAATGGCACATATCCACATACAAACACTCATATCAATAATTTAACAGACGTCCAAGTCCAGAGGTGCCCAAGAAAAGAGAGAGAGAGAGAGGCCATCATTATAGTTCCGATCAAATGGAGCGAAGGTTGATAGAAGCAGCTCGAAAGGGCAATATTCATGAGCTGGACGACTTGATCAGCAGCAATGAGCTCATCCTCGAGGAGATGGATCTTGAAGAAGCCGATCACACGCCGCTGCACATTGCCTGTGTGGCCGGCCATCGGATTTCGCCCGCGAGCTCCTCAAGCGCATGCCGAAGCTCGCAGAAAAGGTGAATGCGGGCGATTTCAGCCCGCTGCACATCGCGGCAGCTCGAGGTAATGTTGAGATCGCGAGGGAGCTCTTGACAGTGGGTCCACACCTGTGCTCTGTGAAGGACGGGAGAGAAGAATCCCTTTGCATTATGCCGCCATAAAAGGGGAGCTCGATGTCTTGAAGTTATTGCTCTCTGAATCGCCTGAATCCATCGAAGAGACAACTGCCCGAGAGGAGACTGCGCTTCACCTCGCCATGAAGAACAACCAGTTCGAGGCAGTGGTTGTATTGGTGGGGCATCTAAAGCAGCACAAGAAGGAGCAAGTGATCAATTGGAATGACCATAAAGGCAACACCGCCTTGCATCTCGCTACCGCCGGCAAATTTCGAGGCAATTCTTGCCGTTCCTTTATTTTATGACACATTTCTTTGTCCATTATGTTAGTGAGGGTTTTAATTAGGTGTCCCTACCATATGCAAAGATTTTCTCGGCAAAAGGAATTTATTGGATCGGGTCTATTTTGGTCATCACTGGAATAAAGGATGTCTCGTCTATGTCTGAGTCTTTCCGTATTATCTTAATGTCTAGAAAATAGAAAAGAGTTGCAGGTGATTAACTTCCTGCTTTGTGGGCATGCTGTGGAGTCCGACGTCGTAGAGGTGAACGTCTTGAACGAGAGTGGGTCAATGCCCCTAGATGTCTTGACTCTCTCGCAAAGGGGGGCAAGAGATAAAAATATTAGAGAAATTCTTGCACGAGCTGGAGCCCTACATGGAAGAGGAAGATCAAACCCGCGCACTTCAAGACCAGTCTCGGTGGACGATGATGATAACGAGGGAGGTAACGGTCATCAATCAAATGGAGAACCAGGCTCAAATGCTTAGTCATCATCACGTTCGGAAGATGATATATGCAACGCCGTGCTGGTTGTTGCCACACTTATCGCCAATGCGACCTACCAATCCGTGCTTCAGCCTCCAAGCATCGTAGAAAAGGACAAGGTCGAAATTACTGTTAATGGGGGGCAACTCATTGGGGGATCCAAGAACATTACTTCCAAGGATATAACTTATAGGGCGGGCCTGGTGTACATCCTTTTCTTGGGCGGCAACTCATTCGGATTCTTGGTGTCAGTTCAAATGATCATTTACCTCACTAAAAAGTTCCCCCTCAAATGGCCGCTTAGGCTATCCATGATCGCAATGGTTCTAACTTACTTTTGCTTCACATTATCCCTGCTAATCACATCAACGAATGGTACGACAATCGCAACTGTGCTGCATGTGCTGCCTCTTGTGATAGCAGTTTTTCTTCTACTGATACAAAATTGGCTGGCGATAGTTTTGGATTTTTTTCTTGCGTCGGCTTTTTCGAATGAAGATCTTTGGCAATTTGTACAAATTTTGAGGTGCTGGACTGGAGTCGTGGTTGTAAATGATGATGGCATCTCAAGCCTTTAGTAGTAGACTATTGGAGTTTGTTTGACGAGGTTAGCTATAAAATTTATGTCATTGATTCTCTGTAGTCGAGTGTGTGATGTCTACAAGTGATCTGCTGTATCATATCCATATAAATTGTGTTGTCAGTTTATATGGCATTTGTAACTTCTTGGATAGCGGTTGAGATTTTGAGATGTGGTTTTGCGAGTTCTGTTCCAAGTACTCATTTGGTCTTTGCTTCTTCAGATGGATTGGCCATCAAGTAAAACATCTTTGTGAGGCTGAGAATGAATTCCTCTGTTAGAGCAGGTGGAAGAATCAATGGAGGTCCGAGCAAGGAAATAGAAAAACATGAACATAATGGAGGTGGCAAAGAAGAAAGAAGAAGAAACAGAACATAAGGAAATAGTAAGAACAGAGATTTTTTCTATAAAAAATATCTAATTGAATTGAAATTGCACATCATCAATGACACGTTCAGGGAGAAGTGCTTATAGACTTGGCACATTGGATTTTAACAGCAATGTTGGACGGAGAGTTAACAAGGGCTAGATTTCAATAAAAATGAAAAAAAGTGGAAATTGATGATTTTTTTATAAGATTAAAAAAGTTCCAAACAGAATTAGATCCAACTAAAAGTTGATACTTTTTAAGTGAAGTGAGGTTTTAAAATAGGTAGATTAATAACCTTATAAGAAAAGGAAAACCACTCAATAATTCCATGAGATTTTTGAATCTCGAAGGAAATAAACTCTGTCTCTATAATATAAAATAAAACGAGTCACGTCATGATTACATATGAAATTATCTGATGTGTTTTTCCTCCCTTGCAAAAAGACGTGCTTGAACTCCATCAACCAAAGAGAAAGGTACTTTCATAAGTACCGTTCATACAACGACTTTAGGAGTACAAAATTAATTTTCACTAAATATGAACTACTAAAGTATTTATAATGAATGCCTTCTCGTCCCACTGAAACGAAAGGACAAAAATATATATGATGTCCCATCACCTATTTGATGTGATGAGAGGAACGATTTTATAAAGGGCAATTATTTCTACCTATCTAATACTTAAAAGTTCGGAGTTTAGAATTATCGTAAAATGCCAAATGTCGTTTCCTTCTTGTGCTCCATGTACATGTCACTTTTTGTGTTTTCCCATTTTCTAACCCTTAGGCATCCTTCTCCATCCGATTTGCATACGCGAGAAGTTCCGAAGTTATCTTACATGATCTACCACCAAGGTGTTTGACCTTGTTAAATTATTTCTCGAGTTTGAGTGTTTACAAAATGCGATTCGCTGAAAAAGAAGAAATATAAAATAATATATATATGCAGCAAAGTTTTATTTCCGTCGCAAAGGAGTAGCCGAATTCTTTTTACCAAGTGGGGCCCAAAAGTCAACACACACGAAGAAGAATTCATTTTTTTGCGTGAAGGAGTCCTCTGCACGTGAAGTGAGCCAAATTAAGGAGCTGGTTGGCGCAAGTCAACTATTTGACCTTGGGCACACGAATTTCCTTTTCAGGCGTGCATGAAGCGGTTTAAATAAAAGAACCCTATGTAAAGAGGCCGCCAAAAAGTCACTGCAAAAAAAAAAAAAAACCCTGTGAAGCCGCATACGAGAAGCCACACCGTTCACCGATCAATGAAGTCAAGCGAAGCTCGAAGAGATACGCAATTTCGTGTGTACGCAAACTAGGTGTATGTAGAGCATTATATTTTTTAACTTGAACGCGTGGTAATTTTATGCCGTGAGTTAAGTTTGGGGTTAAATTGGGGTTTGGGAAACCCAGGGAGAGTGTTTGAGTGACTTGAGTGTGTAATCTCCTTGTATCACTTGATCTATAGTGAAATTCATTACTGCTCTCCCTGTGGACGTAGGTCTTTATGACTGAACCACGTAAATCTAGTGTCCGATTTACTTTTCTTCTTCCGTCTATATTTTGTTTGATTGCTCGCCCTATCGCAACAAGTGGTATTAGAGCTAGGCTTGGCTAAGTTGAAGCAAATCGATGATGACAAAATAAGTAAAAGTGAGAATTAACAGATTTGATGGGAATGATTTTAGTTTCTGGAAGATGCAGATTGAAGATTATCTTTACCAGATGAATCTGCACTTGCCTTTATTTGGGGAGAAACCAAAGACGATGAAGCAAGCTGATTGAGATTTGCTAGATAGACGAGTTATGTGTGTTATTCGGTTGACGTTGGCTTGTAACGTCGCATTTAACATCCTGAAGAAGAAGACCATTGTTGATTTGATGCAAGCCCTGTCGGATATGTATGAGAAGCCCTCTGCAATCAACAAGGTCTGTTTGATGGACGTCTATTTAATTTGAAGATGAGAGAAGGTGCGTCAGTTGCAGATCATATCAATGAATTCAATGTGATTGTTAGTCAATTGAGTTCAGTTGAAATTGATTTTGAAGATGAGGTACGTGTTTTGATTCTGTTATCCTCATTGCCTGATAGTTGAAATACTACTGTTACTGCTGTTAGTAATTCCTCTAGGTCAACAAGTTTGATGTTTGACGGGGTTCGAAATTTGATTCTAAGCGAGAATTTTTTGTTTTTTTTTTTGTACTGGAGGAACCAGCTTGTAGCCGACAGCCACGCCATAAACCCCCAGGTGACATTTAAGCAGCAGGACCCACCACCCCTGAATCACACTTAATACACCTAGCGCCTCCCCTGGGTTTTGAACCCTTCACCTCTTCGTTGAGGATCAACAGAGTCTTATCCAGTGTAGCCACCGCGGCCGGTGGTTCTAAGCGAGGATATTTGTAGAAGAGAATCTGGCGAATCTGTATCTATTACTTTAGTAGGTAAAAATAGAGAAAGTTTTGTAACACATGTGGATAATGGTAGTACTAATATAAACAGAAGTAGTCAATCTAGGACTGCTAATGTTGTATATTGGAGCTGTGGCAACATAGGGCATTTTAGAAGGGATTGTCTTAAGTTGAAGAATGAGAATGGTAAAGAAATTATGGTTGATTCTCAAATAATGTTGCAACTATAGCAAATAATGCCGATTATGTCTTGTTTGTCACTAATGATTTATCGCTTGATGGATGGGTTATGGATTATGGTTGTTCTTTTCATGTCACACCAAATAGAAACCGGTTTATTACTTATCAGTGCACGGGTAGTGGTAAAGTCCAATTAAGGAACAACGTTGAGTGCGATGTTGTGGGTGTTGGTGATGTTAAAATTAAAATGCATGATGATATCGTGAGGACATTTACTGGAGTGAGGCGTATTCCAGAATTGAAGAAGAACTTAATTTCCTTGAGTGCCCTAGATTCAACTGGTTGCAAATATTCTTCAAAAGGTGGAGTTTTGAAGGTTGTTCAAGGTGCCTTGGTGATAATGAAAGGAATCAAACATGGAGGCTTGTATAAACTTCAAGGTGTGATTGTGACAAATTTCGATGCGGAGACGTTGGATGCATCTATTCGAGAGTCTATTGACTGCTCGAGAAAGACTTGGGTATTTGTGCCAAGGCACAAGTTTGATGCTGGTGTTAGGATCTCACAGTCAAAAGCTTTGATCGAGACGGAGATTGATAAGTCGATCAAGAATGTGCGGACTGACAAAAACATGGAGTTCTGCTCAGAGCTGGCAAATAAATTATGCATGAAATAGGGCATAGTGAAACACCACACTAGTGTCAATAAATCACAACAATTTGCAAAATTAACGAGCATAGCATTACTAGAGATGGCTCGAAAAATTATCTCTAGTGTTGATATGGCTAGGAGATTCCTAGTTGATGTGTTAAGTACGGTAAGTTACCTGGTGAATAGATGCTCATCAACTGCTATTGAATGGTAGACTCCTGAAAAAGTGTGATTAGGTAACATTGCTAATTATTCTATTGTTAAAATGTTGTGTTGCTCGTGTTATTTTTGAGCGAATGATGGTAAGCTTAATTGGAGGGCAATGTGCATATTCCATGACTATGCACAAGGTGAGTGAGGCAATCAATTGTGGTGCCCGGATATAAATTCACCTATTGACAGCAAAAAAGTTACTATTGACAAGTCTCCGATAGTTTTTACTAGGAGTGTTTGTGGCAATGTTAATATGGATCTAGATGATGTTCAGCTTGAGGTGGAGTTGCGACCAGAAACTCTTGAGATAGCATATACAGGTACTAGCAAAGTAATCGACACAGATGCTGCTCATAGCGAGGTGGAGCCTATAGAGCCAACGGTTGCTGTAACTGTTGATATTGACAAGGTACGTATGCGATCTCCTGATAGATATAGATGTAGTAATGGTTTTACTTTATCTGCGATCAAGGAGGTTGCGTCGGAAAATCCTTGCGGAGCAGTTAAAAGTGCATGTGGAGTTGGTATTCTGATGAGGTCCTCGATTATGGCAAAGTTCAAGCAATGCTTGGACTTAGATAATATCTGTGGCGGTTGAGCCAATTGAGGGATATGGAAGAGTAGCAGTAGAGTTTGAAATTTTGTGATACGATTGCGATTTGGCTCAAACGTCGAGCCAATGTGGAGAATTGTTAAATTATGTCTCGAGTTTGAGTGTTTACAAAATGCGATTCGCTGGAAAAGAAGAAATATAAAATAATATATATGCAGCAAAGTTTTATTTCCGTCGTAAAGGAGTAGCCGAATTCTTTTTACCAGGTGGGGCCCAAAATTCAACACACACGAAGAAGAATTCCTTTTTTTTGGCGTGAAGGAGTCCTCTGCACGTGAAGTGAGCCGAATTAAGGAGCTGGTAGGCCCAGGTCAACTATTTGACCTTGGGCACACGAATTTCCTTTTTAGGCGTGCGTGAAGCAGTTTAAATAAAAGAACCCTATGTAAGAGGCTGCCAAAAAGTCACTGCGAAAAAAAACCCTATGAAGCCACAGACGTTCGACTATCCAGAGGTCGCACATTCACCGATCAACGAAGTCATGTGAAGCTCGAAGAGATACGCAATTTCGTGTGTATGCAAACTAGGCGTACATAGAGTGTTGTATTTTTGAGCTTGAACACGTGGTAATTTTGTGTCGTGAGTTGGGTTTGGGGTTAAATTGAGGTTTGGGAAACACCGAAAGAGTGTTTGAATAACTTGAATATGTGATCTCCTTGTATCGCTTTATCTATAGTGAAATTCATTGTTGCTCTTCCCATGGACGTAGATCTTTACGACTGAACCACATAAATCTGGTGTACGATTTATTTTTCTTCTTCCGTCTATATTTTGTTTGATTGCTCGTCCTATCGCAACAGACCTAGTGATGAAGAGGTCAGTTGTCTTTCCCTAAATCATGAGTTCGACTCAAATCGTTAATAAATCTTTGAACAACTCGTGGTACTTAATTATAACATACCTCGTGGGGGAAGATTTTTTAATTATTAGTATCTCAGTGAGGTTGAAGTCACGAACATGGTAAAATAATTATCACTTGATACAAACATTAGATAAGAAGTGTGAGACTAGTGATGCCATAATTTGAAGAAGACATATCATGAATACATAGAGGCAATTGATGACATCCTAGTGTCACAGGCCAACAAATCGAAGCAGTGGAACAGCCCATGTGGTGCATGGCAAGTCGAGATCACCGGACCTTATTTTCTTTCAATAGTTGTTTCTAAGAATAGTATGGAGAATTACATCCTCGTACCAGATCATATCATGTTTAGCTTAGCTTGGACATTCAATCCCTCAAGCAAGACATACAAAGCATTTCAGTATGACAGCTAATTTTGGCTTGCCATTACCCTCGTAAGAAGAGCAGCATTAACTCTTTTCCAATTTGTGCCCAGGAGGCCAAATCCCCTTAAGAGCTTTTCAGAGTAATAATCGTTCTATTTTAGAACTCCTAACACGTATATCCTAACGCTAGTCCAATGAACCAGTTGCATCATGACTTCTACATTACTCACTCTTTAAAGCTCCATTCATGAGGACACTAGAGTATGGGAGAATCCGGTTTGGGACACTAGGGTCACCCCTATGAGGCACTGGTTAATAGTTTTTAAAGACTAGGACATTCACTTTATTTCCACCAAAAGAGTTACTTAAAGAAAAAAAGACATTGCCTTTATAATATATGAGGTTAGCCAATGAATAAACACAAGTGTATGCCAAAAAAATTGGTTCAGTTTCTTTGAAAAACTAAAACTTTAGATGGGATCTCCGTTTTGGCCCAAATTCTTTGTCTTCCAAATAACACATCAACTATTTGTCCGACCATAACTTGCCTCCCTTAAGTTTTCATCCAATATTGCCGTTAGAAGTCTGTGTGTCAATTGCTAATGTACATATCTCTCTCCCTCCATGTGTCATTGGCAATGTGAACTTTCAGCTCAATTCGATATTGTTTTAATAAAATAAAAAACTCATTTTTTTCTATTTCCTTGTAAAATTTCCTTCCTTTTTTTTTCCTTCTACGTTCCTTGTAATCTCCATTAATGGAGGTGGAGCTGAAGACGCTCGAGCTTAAATCTGTACGGACAATGTTCATCTTAACTCTCTGCTTTGCCTTCAAGCTCACCGGCTGACTCCAAAATTTAGCTTGACACAGGACGACGGGTCACAATCACAACAGATCTAAACGTGCCCTTTGTGAATAGAAATCTCAATAGCCACAATGTTAAGTCACATTTCTGTTCTGCATATTGACAACCTAAGTGATTTCACCTTCACTAAACACATCTATTCCATATCTCTCCAACAGGTCCATTCGGTCCCTAAACATAATGTGGATGCATAAGTGCAGGCTCTTGATGATGAAAGGAAAATATTAAATGTTCAGCTGGCTAGCGCTGAACTTCAGGCTCTGAGCAGGAACAGCAGCATGGATGACCTTGTGTATCACGTCGACCTCTCATCCCTCATTCCACTTGACTCAGAAATGTATCTAGGAGATTTTGTATATCTCTCTTGATTCTCCATATCTCTCAAGATTGTGTATATATCTCATTTGATTACTCATACTCTTTATTGATTCTAATTGATTGTAAATCAATATTATTATATCTTGTTAATTTAGTCATCTTCTAAAGCCTAAAAATAGACTAATATAGTCTTCATTATGGAATATACAAAAATAAAACAATTTATTTTTGTTTGCATATTCTTAATATGGTATAGAGCCAAGGCATTGCCTTAATTTATTTCGCAAATCTTCACGTGTCATTTTTAATCTGACTTGCACATGAGAGAGGATATTAAAGTATTTATCAATGAGTTTTACACTCTCTTTATTTACATATGAACTCCCGCCACGTGTTGATATAGGCTTTTGGGTAAGAAACTTGCTTACGAGGTATCAAAGCAGATGGATCATTGTAAGAAAAGATTGATCATCTACGAAAACCCAGATTGATCATTAAAGTCGCACTCCTCGTCAATGTTCATCATCTTCTTCACACGGTCTCTCTTGGCCACAGCTTCATTGGGCCTCACCAATCGCTACCAAGACTTTCAATGCTGCGCCACGACCTCCAACAAGCCCTCCACGACGGTTGAAAGTTGTCAAAATAAATTTCCTATGAGCTAGGCCGAGACCCTTGTTTCTTGTTCCAACTTTTCAAGCTTCAAGAAGGCATTTTTATCGGCCACCACCTTCATTCAGCTATCCTCGAAGCTTTATAGACCTAACCCACTCCCGAGCTATGACAAAACGAGCCCAAGCTTACCATGGAACCACCGCCGCTGAGAAGGTTCAGATCGTTTCTGCCACTCCGTGCCCTACGGTCCACCTCTATCAATGGAGGTTGCCACCCGAGATTGAGGCACGCGACTCCAAATTTGGGATCATGCAACTTGAATCGGAGGTCATGCGACTCCACTCCGAGGTTGCGCAACTCTGACTTGAGGTTGAGCAGCTCTTATTAATGGAGTTCGCAATGAATGAAGAAGAAGAAAGAAACAAATAAGGAAAAATTTATTGTCGACCAAGGGCAATGCTAAATGTTTACTAAATGACCTAGCAATCTGTGGCGTATGTCGTGTCATCAAGTATCTGTACAATAAGCAAGAATGATACGAAGGAAAAGGGAAAGAAATTAATAATAATACGGTTTACAAAAAGAATCAAGGACGATTCCTCAGCTATTAGCAAATAATGATAGCTAGGGACCATACGTAGTATCCACACTCAGCAACCTATTGTCGACCCGTCTGAACAATTTCGAGTACAGGAAAATTTAGATTTTAGGGGAAAAGTTATGTGAATAGGGATAAGACGAATGTAGTATGTCATAAGTTGCTCCGAAATGATTTCATATGGTTACTTGAACAACAATACATGAAGGTATAAGTGGAACTCGTTCAACTCATTTCTCAAGCCATTGATATTGCATTGACGTGTGAATAATTAGAATCAATGCTAGAAAGGCTTTTTCTTCCTTTTCTATAAATAATTATAATCCATTGCGGTATTGGGATTAGTTAACATGCACATTAGGTACTTTGACACTCAATATATGTTTGTAGTTTACTTTGTCATAAAAATCAATTGCTGTATTAGGATTAGTAGATGTTTTGTTGCGGTCTGAGCTGGGGTTTCAGATTTAGAGTGGGCATCCGATATGTTCGGGCCAGGAAAACTTGACAAAATCCTGGCCCGCGCACACCCCCACTACAAATCATGTAGGCTAATATCTCATTTAAACTATTAATCGTGTGGATGCCACTGTACATCCCATATGATCAACGGCCCAAATGGTTTGATCTTCATTCGATGGGTCAAATGACAATTAAGTGATTGAACTACCAGGACGTCTTTGTACAAACCACGAAAAAAGTTAGCAATCTTTGTCATTTCATGTGTAAAGTTCATTGTCCATAGCCACCTCATAATCCTTTACTCCATAGATAATATTGATTTGCTCAACTGTAATGGTATTGAATCTTTTTGAAATGTTTTGATTTTCATTGTAGTTCGTGCAAAACGATTACCGGTTTTGGCGTATTCCCCAACTTTGCCATTGAATAGCCAAAAGTGAGGATTACATTGATGAAGGGTAAAATGGACTGGTGGCATAAGCATAATGTCCCTCATCTTTTGATAATTATTTCTCCAGCAATTAGTTCCAACGAGAATTGATTTTAAGAATCCTTAAATTGTATATGCGTGGCATTACACAATGCAAGAAATTTGCCCAAAATTTTCATTAAGGAAAATAAAGATAAAAATATAATCCAAAAATAAATGTTGATAAGAAGTTGACCCGTTTGGTCAACTCATAATAAAGTTTGACCAAGATGGGATAGACTTCATTTGTTTTATGAAAGATATTTCGAGCAAAACATTTTCCTTATTTCAATGTTTGGATTACTTAGAAAAATAAGTTAACGATAATTTGTTTCTTGATCAATGAAAAATCTATACTTAAATTCAAAAAATTGATTACTTCTTTTAAAAATTGAAAATAACTTTTTAAAATATGACTATATATCAACGCTTGAATTTAAAACTTTATGCTCGGGTACAGGAACACTAAAACTCAATCCCAAGGCTCTAGCTTCCAAGATTGGGTGCCCAAGCTTGTGTTTGCAACTCCTGTGCCCATGCTTGGGTCCCTGCGCCTAGGATAAAGTCCATAGCAGCCATGCTCAGATCTCCAATGCCAAGCCTAGGACTATTGAGACCTTGACATCAATATAGACATCAAATCAAATGCAAACACAAACATGCCATATCGCTCCATACATGTCCAAGAATTAAGATATGGGGTCCCAAAGCAGTTCATCAATTTATATAAAGTGGTTCCTTAATTTGGTGCTTCGAACTAAAATGGAATTTGATAAGTCAAGTCCCGGTTTGAAGAAGTCACGGTAGGATTCATACAGTGGCATGTGACAACATGCTAGGCTCATGACTGTGACGTAAGAATCACGGGCTTCAAAGACCAAGACTTCCATCGATGGAAGAGATATTATTGCCGGACCAGTCGATGGCTCCCCGCGCTCGTGAATTAATCGTTTTGCCCACAAAAGATGGTGCTTTGTTTTGAACTTCGTCAACAATATGGAAAGGTATTTTCATAGGCGCCGTTCATTCAAGAACTTTTAGGATAAATTTCCCTGAAATAATGAACTACTGAAGTCCCTATAATCTATCCCTATAAGAAATTCCCTTTATTGAATTTTCTAATATGTAGTTGCGGCTGACGAAGTGGAGCGGGAGGAGGCTTGAAGACACTTTATTTCGAACAAGAATCTCCCCCCTCCCCCATCTATGGCACGAATGAAGGCACACGACATGCATGTGGTCGTCATTCGGCGAGGATTTGTGCTGTCGGTGAGATGAGGGGTCGATCGAGACGAAGTCACCGACTTCAAGGACTACTTTGACATTCTCTGAGAGTACCGTGAGAAAAATGCCCCACTTCAAAGGGTTTTTCTAAAAATTTCCCGCATTTTGATTTGTAATATTTTTAAAAACCATTTTATTGACAAATAACATGCCTCAAAAAATAAAAAAAGACATAAATGGTTCATAAACTTTAATTTAGTGTGCAATATAGTGTTTGAACTTTTGAATTTTGAATTTGTTCAATTTTGGTACATATTCTATTTAGTACCTGAATTATATAAAAATATTTAATATCATCTTTCCATTAATTTAATTTTAATGATAACATTAAATATTTTCACATAATTTAATAACTCAATTGGACATGTATCAAAATTTTAGAGATCATATTAAATAAATTAAAAGTTTAGAGATCATATTATATATTGGATCGAAATTCAAAGATGATTTGGATTAGTTTCCCTTAAAAAAAATATTATTTTGGGATATGTTTAGTAGAAGTCCTAAAACTTGTCCAGAAAGTGCAATTGAGTCTTAAAACTTACAAAAAGTTCAATCAAGTCCTAAAACTTGTCAAGTTAGTTCAATTGAGTCATAAAGTTAACACCGTTAGTTTTTTCCGTTAAAAATGCTGAATTGTCATTTTAAATTATTTTTTATTTTCTACGTGGATTTTTTAATGATTTTTTATTCATTTTTAAAAAAATATTTTAAAACTAAAAAATTAGATTTATTCATTTTATCTTATTTTCACCAAAAATTAAAAAGAAAAGTTATAAAAATTATTTTTAAAATTGTTTTAAAAAAAATCAGGGCTCTTCTCCCCCCGCCGCCGCCGCCCATCGTCAGAGGGGCCGAGCGACGGTCGTCGGCCCTGGGCGAGGGTGGCCGGCCCTCGCCGACCCCAGGCGAGGGCCGGCAACCGTCGCCCGCCCTGGGCGAGGCTCGCCAAGATCCGGCGAGCCTTGCCGGCCCCAAGCAAGGGCAGATGAGGCCTCGCCCAAGGCAGGCAACAGTCGCTTGGCCCCAGGCAAGGGACGGCAACCGTCACCCGCCCTGGGCGAGGCCTCGCCCGGGCAAGGGCCAGCCACACCGCCCAGGGCTGGCAACCGTCGTCGGCCCCTCTGGCGATAGACGGCGTCAGAAGTGCACTGGTGCCCTTTTTTTTTTTTTAACAGTTTTGTTTTTTTAAATAAATTTAGATTTTCCTTTTTAGTTTTTAATCTAATTTTTAAAGATTTTGAGTAAAAAATAATTTTAAAAAGCCATTTGAAAAATAAATAAATAAATCATTTAAAATATGACGTTAGCGCCACATCAGCAATTTCCGTTAACTTTCTTGACGGTGTTAATTTTAGGACTCAATTGAACCAACTCGACAAGTTTTAGGACTTGATTAAAATTTTTGTAAGTTTTAGGACTCAATTGCACTTTCTAGATAAATTTTAGGAATTCTGCTGAACATATCCCTATTATTTTTTAGAAGTTAGTATTTGCATGATGGGATGTAAGAACATGTAGAGAGTCTCGGCAAATGCAGCGACAATGGGATAAGGTATGGGAATTTATATCGAGTAGTTGGGGGATTACAAGTGGTCATGTGCATGGAATTTTGGCGTTGCTAGTTGGTCTCTAGTGTATGTAACATCCACGCCTATTTACATAGCCTCAGCCCACGACTTTTTTTTATCTGCTTGTGTCAGAGATACTTGCTTCAATTGGCATGCTGGACAATTTATTTGCCACCGTTCTTAACTACCACCGGACTTCACTGGGAGCTTCTAGATAACCGTACATTAGAGAGAAATCTAGGGGAAACTCTATAAAATGGATCAATAAGAGAGAGAGAGAGAGAGAGACCATTATTAGTTACGATCAAATGGAGCGAAGGTTGCCAGAAGCAGCTGAAAGGGGCCATATCGATGAGCTGAAAGACTTGATCAGCAGCAATGAGCAAATCCTTAAGGGGATGGCTCTAGAAGGAGCTGGTCACACGCTACTGCACGTCGCTTGTGTGGCCAGCCATTTGGATGTCGTCTGAGAGCTCCTAAAGCATATGCCGAAGCCCGCGGAAAAAGTGAATGCGGGTGGTTTCAGCCCACTGCACATCGAGGCAGCTTAAGGCGAAGTTGAGATCGCAAGGGAGCTCAAAAGTAGGTCCACACTTGTGCTTCGTGAAGGGATGGGAGAGAAGAATCCCTTCGCATTATGCCCACATAAATGGTGAGCTCCGCGTCATGAAGTTGTTGCTCTGCGCTTTGCCAGAATCCATCGAAGAGACAACTGCATGAGAGGAGACTGCACTTCACCTTGCCATAAAGAACAACCGGTTTGACACGGTGGTTGTGTTGGTGGAGCATCTGAAGTAACACAAGAAGGAGCAGGTGATCAATTGGAAGGACCACAAAGGCAATACCACCTTGCATCTCGCTACCGCTGGCAAAAGTTTTGAGGCAAGTCTCTCGATTCCCTAATTTTATCACGCTTTTCTTTGTGCATCACTTCTGTGAGGGTGTTGATTTGGTGTCCCAACCGTATGCAAAGATCTTCTAGGCAAAGGAATTTATTGAATTGGGTTCGTTTTGATCATCACAAGCATAAAGGATGTCTTGTCCATGTCTGAAGTCTTTCCGTATTATCTTAATGTCTGGAAAATGGAAAAAGGATTGTAGATGTATCGACTCTCTCATGAAGGGGAGCAAAAGATAGAGAGATCGGAGAAATTCTCACACAAGTTGGAGCCAAATGGGGAAGAGGAAGATCAAACTCGCCCACATCAAGACCAGTCTTGGTGGACGACAACGATATTGAGGCAGGTAACAGTCAACAATCAGATTGAAGTTACAGATACTCCTCAATCGTTATCAGTTTCCCCATCGAAAATTTTGAATGAAGAAAAAGAGTCGTCAGTCGACTGACGCAACGTCCTGCTGGTTCCCCGCGCTCATCGCAAGCATGACCTACCAATCTCTGCTGCAGCCTCCAAAAATGATAGAAGTTGACCATACTAAACCAAATGATGACATTTTCGGGGAATCCATGTCTGAAACTTACGGTGCGGGTTTGGTGTACACTCTCTTCCTGGGCAGCAACACGTTAGGATTCGTGGTGTCGATCCAGATGATCATGTACCGCACTAGAGATATCCGCAACAACATCAACTTGCCGCTGAAGCTGCCACTTAGGCTATTCTTGGTCACAATAGTTCTAACTTACTTTTGCTTCACGTTATCCCTACTGTTCACGACAATGGGTAACAAAAGTCCATCCCAGAAAGCTTTGCGCCCGACGCCCCTCATGATATCATCGGTTCTTCTACTGATGCAGGTGGTTGGCGGCAGCTATAGATTTTTTCTTGGATCGGCTTTTTCGATTGCACCTCCTAGGTAATATGTACCGTCTAAAGTTATAAGGGCTTACGTCGTGATTGGAAATGATGATGGTATTTCTCTTTCCTTGAAGTCGAGCTAAGACATGCAAGCCTTTGGCAATGTTTGAGTTTGTTTGTCGAGGTCTGATGTTAGATTGATGCCCTTCGATTCTATGGAGTTGATTGTGTGATGCCTACAAGTGTTTTGCTGTATCATCATTCCCAATAAAGTGAGTTGTGAGTTTATATCACGTTTGTAATTTCACCGACAACAGTTGAGATTTTACGACATGGTTTCGTGAGTTCAGTTCCCAGTATTCATTTGGTCTTTGCTTTTTCAAATGGATTGGCCGCGAAGAGAACATCTTTGTGAGGTTGAGAATGTATTTCTCTGATAGAGCAGGTGGAAGAATTAATGGAGGTTGAGCAAGGAAATAGAAAAAAGAACATAATGGAGGTAGCAAGGAAGGAAGAAGAAAAAGAGCACAAGTAGAAAGAACAAAGGTTTTTCTTCCAAAAATATCTAATTTAGCTGAAATTCTACATCATCGTTGACACGTGGAGAGAGAGAAAGATGTGCATATGGATTTCTTTTTTTTTTTTTGGTCGGAACATATGGAATTGACACATCGCCCTTTAACGGCAACATTGGACAGAGAATTTAGGGGCGAGATTTCCCTAAAAAGTGAAAATTTGTGATTTTTTTAACATTAAAAAAATTCGAAATAGAATTGACATTCAACTTAAACTTAGTGCTTAAGGCATTAAAATACTATAGTAGTAAACTTATGAACAAAACCCCTCAATAACTCCACGAGCTTTTCAAATCTTGAAGAAGATAGATACTTTATCTCTATAATATAAAATAAAATGAGTCTCACATAGATGTGGCAAAATGGGTCTTAGACCCATATATGACCCATTTAAATCATAAATTGGTCATGTATGGGTCACTTATTTTTTAAAGAAATTAGTTAAATAGGTTTAAAAATTGAAGGTTTAAGATGAATGAGTCTTAAATGGGTTGGACTTAGAACCCATTTTTAACTAAAGCCTCACAATCTCTCTCTTCCCTCTTTCAATTTATTAAAATATATTTTTTTATATAAAAATCAAAATTACAATTATTTTTTATATTTCAATTTTCTTTTTTTTTTCTTTCTTCTTCCTCCTTCCTTAATCGATGGCCAACATAGCAACGGCTAGCATTGCAACAGCCAACAACTGGCTAGGTGAGGCTTGAATTTGCCAAATTCAGCGAGACTCGAGCTCCGCTAGATCTAGTAGACTCAAGCTTGCTAGTGTCGGGTGAGTTCAAGTTAGCTGGATCTGGCAAGGCTCGAGCTCACTTAACGCCAACGAGGCTCGAGCTCGCTTGACGCCGATGAGGCTCGAGCCTCACTAATCTGGCAAGGCGGAGGCCTCGCTAACATTTGGCGAGGCTCGAGCCTCATTGATCTAGCGAGCCTTGAGCTTGCCGACGTCGGGTGAGCTTGGTGAGCTGGAGGCTCGCCTGTGGCCGATCGTCGCTCATCATCATGCCAATTGCTGACAAGAAGAGGAAAAAAAAAGAACAAAGAAAAAGAAAAATTATATTCTTAAAAATAAAAATAATTAAATTTTTATTTTTATTTTTTAATAAAAAAATATTTTTAAAAAATAAAAAAAAATCGATTTTTAAAATATTTTTAAAAAAATAATTTTTCAAAAAATTATAAAAATAGTCCATTAAATTTTTATTGTATAAAATAATTTTAGCAATACCATTTTTAAAAAATCATAAGAAATAAGCTTTCTTAAGTATAGTTAAGTGGATCAAGCATGGGTTGAGTTTGAAGTGGGTCGGATATGGGTAAAAAAATTTGCATTATGATAAATGCGTCATAAACGAGTTAAATAGGTTTATTCGAGTCAGACTATTTATCACTCAACCCAAATCCAACCCGACCCATTTGTGTAATAGGTTGAGTCTCACATCACGATTGTATGTGAACTTATCTCATGAAACTGTTCAGTTTTTAAACAAAAAGGTAGGGCTTAATTATGAGCTCCATCAACGATAAAGAAAGGTACTTTTATAGGAGCTGAGAAATTTAGGAGTACAAAAATTTTCACTAAAAATAAACTACTAAAGTCCTTATAAAATGTATCTCCTCGTCCTACTAATTTACAAAAATGAGAAATTTCTTCTATTGAATTATCTGTTGCTAGAATGTGATAAGATTGGGGTTGGCAATTTTATATGATCATTTAAACAAAAGGACGAAAAGGTGTATGGTGTCCCGTTGCCTATTTCACGTGATGAGAAGAAAAATATTATAAAGTACAATATTTTTTTGAGCTTGCTAGTACTTAAGAATTCAGAGTTTGAAATTATCGTATAAAGCCACACGGCATTTTTTTCTTGGGTTTTATATATTTTTCACTTCCTTTGTTTTCCTATTTTCACCTCTTTGTTATATCTTCTTCATCGGATTTCCATGCGCAATGAATTTTAAAGTTATCTAACGCAATCTACTATTGAGATGTTTGGCCTAGTGACAAAGAGGTCAGTCATCTTTCCCTAAACCATGAGTTCGACTCAAATCATGAATAAATCTTTGAACCACTTGTTGTCTTTAATTGTAACATATTATGTGTGAAGAGATTTTCTAACTGTCAAAATCTTGATAGGTTTCAGGTTATGGCTAGAATAGAATAATTATCTCTTGACACGTACATTAGATAAGAAGTGTGAAAAAAAGTCACGGAGACAATTGATTAGTGCATTGACTTTATTTCCATCGAAAAGAGTTTATTAAAGAAAGAGTTAATATCACAAAAAATTTAGTACATGTGTAATAAATTTACTCAAAATTAATTTTTTAACGACCAAAGACTCAAAATAGTATCTTATGACAGATTTATCCTCCATTAGTTTCAATTAAATTTTAATATCAAATTGCTAAATTGGATGACAAATGATAATTGATACCACTTTAGAATTTTACCCTCTCTTTATCATATGTGTATCAATTTGGAGTTTTTCATAATATTAATCTAATTTTACAAAAATTAACAGGGGTTAAATTTGTGAAAAATGTATTGGTTTATGATTTTTAGAGATCAAAAATTAGTTTTGGATAAATTTATCAAACGAAATAATTTATGATTTTTTATGATAAAAAAATTAATTTAAAATAAATTTATCATAAATGTATCGAGCTAAAACCCCCAAAGTTTTTAGTTTTCGTTAAATTTTATTCTCAAATTATTAGTTAAATATTAACGGTTACAATTTTTATGATTTTTTTGTGATATTAATCCAATTTCTCAAATTTACCACTTTATGAAAAAATGATATTGCCTTTTTAATATATGAGTTTAGCCGGTGAGAAAACATAAGTGTATGATACAAAACTTGATCTAATTCCTCCAAAATGCACAAACTCTTTGTCTCGTAAAAACATCATCAACTCTCGCTCTGTACTCAAATCTTACTATGGCGAAAAAAAATGAAAACCGCAGAGGGAGAGATCGGTGGGAGGGATCTGTGAGATTTAAGAGAGGAGAGGTCCGTGAGCGAGGGAGAGATCTGAGAGAGGGTGAGGTCAGAGAGAGAGGCCGCCGGCGACCACCGCACCTGGACCGCCCTGATGAGCCGCCGTGGTACCGACTGAGCCAAACGTGAGCCACCTCAGCCCTGTTTTCCCCCTGTTTTGGGCATGTCGGGCCGGAGCTCGCGGCTGCCCGGTTGCGCGAACTCCGCCCCCAGTCTCTCTTCTTTCTGGCTTTGGCATGTGTATTTGTTTGTTTGGCGAGAGTCTCGGCTCGGGTTTGAGCCCCAGTGGAGCCAAAAACCTCTCGTTTTTGTAGTGTGCTTTAACTGCTCGATGATATGTCCGAATGAGATCCAATTCTTTTGACTTCCGTTTCGGCCAGCGACGACTTGTCCGGGCATCGCTTCGCCCAGTCGAGGCATCCCAACGATGTCGGCGTGGTGGCGGCGAGGCTGTCGACTTGTGGACGGGGGAGAGCCACCGTGGTCGTCCGCGGGGTCACTGGTCTGGGGGGTGTAGGGCAACCGACGATTTCCCCATCGTGGCCGTCGTTGTGGCGTCGACGGCCAGGCAAGGGCCAGGCGCTCGGGTCGGGTCGGCTGAGGCGTCGCCGGTGTACGCCCTCAGCTGGGCCGAGGTGACTAACGCCAGTCGCGCCAGCCGTCTCCGTCTCGGCGAGGAGCAGGGACGCGAGAGGGAGTTGGGTCGGATCCAGGTTGGGATCAGATCCGGTCGGGTCTTTAGGGGTTGGTCTTTTGACTGAGATGAATTAGGCTTGTAAGGGCTTATTTTGTTCTAGACTGGGCCCGTAAGTTCGGCCCAGTTCTGTTGAGGGCCTGACAACTCGGGTTGTCTGCTCGAGCCGGCCGAGACTTGGGTCGGATGCGGGAGTCTGACCCAAGTCCGTTTATTTTATATAATATTATATTATTATTTTCATATTAAAAATATTTTTTAAGAAGATATATAAAAAAGAAAAAGCCAGAAATGATTTAAATATACCAAAAAATCATAAAAAGCCTAAAATATGGTTTTTATTCTCCACAAATGCATGGAAAATCCTTGAAAATCCAAAAAAATACCTCAACTTTAAACAAAATTAGGTAAAAGGCATTAGTGATTAATCAGTGTAATCAAGTCTCCATTATCAGTTTATCTAATTGTATAGGAGTAAAACATTTCTCTCGATATCTTACTTGGGTTTCTAATCGACCCACCCCAATTGATTAATGACGATTCTTATTTAAAATTGACTTGCATATTAAAAACTTGAACCATAAATTGTGAGTTGTTGAGCTTGGGAGAGTCCGAACTAAGCCTAATAGACTTAGTGAGCCATTTGGCCTCTGCCACCTATGCTTAAAAAGGTGCTAAAAGGGCGCCAAAAAGGGAGGTCGTGACACTTAAATTTTTCATCCAATATTGCCACTAAAAGGTCCGCGTGTTAATTTCACGTGTGCAAGTCTTTGATCCTCCATGACTCATTGGCAATGTGAAATTTCAGCTCAATTCGATATTTCTCTAATAGAAAAATAGCCTTATTTTCTTTTCCCTCTTCTATGTTCCTTGCAACCTCCATTAATGGAGATAGAGCTGCTTGAGCTCAAATCTACATTGACAATTTTCATCTTTTAAATCTTTGCTTCACCTTCTATCTTAGCTCCCATTCAATCTCATCGCTCGATTCCTTAGTTTCGCACGACATAGGACGGTAAGTGAACAGAGCTCAAAAGCCACAACGTTAAAGAGCGTTATAAGAGTTGACCAAGTGATGGTTTTTTCGACACCTGTTGACTGAATATTAAAAAATGTTTAACATGTGTTGGAGTGTTTAACACGATATGAAAACTTCCGGAAAGTATAGATACCTTATAGTTTGGAACTCTAGATGCTCAGTTCAATACTGAGTCCAAAGTTCGGAAGCTTTGCTAGTTGCCATTAAGTTCATACTCAAGGAAAAAAAAAAGGGTAAAAATTGCCAAAAAAAATCATAAATCTATTGTATAGTGGCTAATTTAGTTCTGAATTTTTTTAATTTTACTTAGTCCTAAATATTTTCGCAATTTTCCAATCTAGTATTTTTGGCCAATTTTGCTAATAAATTGATTATGTGGACATTGACTGTTTTATGTGGCTAAACTAGTGCTAACATAAATAAATTTTCAAAATTTTCTATAAATTTTTTTCTGAATTTTTTTATTAATTTTCTTTTCTTTTTTCCTTTCAACTCTAGGTTGGCGAAGGTCATCGATTGACCCCCGCCAATCTCTAGGCGAGAGGCGAGAAGCCTAAATTTGTTATAGTCTAGGCTAGTGTATTGGGCCTAGAGTGAGCAAGCTTGATATGTTCGGGCCAAAACAAAAGTGTGACTTGTGCATATTCCTACTACAAATAATGTAGATTGATATAATCTAAATCAATGATTGTGTGAGTGGTTACCATGGACTACATATGATCAGTGGCCTAAATGAGTTTGCTACCTATTGATAATGTTCATTTGGTGTGTCAAATCTGAATCGAATAGAACTGTTGACACTTTTATGGAAAAGTATAGGGGAAAAGCAATTAAAACGATAGTTGAAAAAAAAGATAGTATAAAGAGGCACAAGACCCTAAAGGGATGCGATAATATTCCAATTTGTCTGGCGCCAACAAAAAAGCACAGAACTGTTGACACGTATATGGAAAAGTCTAGGGGAAAAGCAATTAAAATGACACCGAAAAGAATAATAATAATAATATAAAGAGGCACAGGACGTAAAGGGATATGATAATATTCCAATTTGGCTGGCGCCAACAGAAAAGCAATTCTGAAAATGACACAAGACCCTTTATCAAAACAACATGCATTCTAAATCAAACGACATAGACAATGACACAAATGCAAATACGCCCCATTGCTGCCTCACATATATGTAAAGCAAATAAATTATGACTTGGGGGTCCCAAAGCAGTCCAAAAGCGTGACTTGTGCATATTCCTACTACAAATAATGTAGATTGATATAATCTAAATCAATGATTGTGTGAGTGGTTACCATGGACTACATATGATCAGTGGCCTAAATGAGCTTGCTACCTATTGATAATGTTCATTTGTTGTGTCAAATCTGAATCGAATAGAACTGTTGACACTTTTATGGAAAAGTATAGGGGAAAAGCAATTAAAACGACAGTTGAAAAAAAAGATAGTATAAAGAGGCACAAGACCCTAAAGGGATGCAATAATATTCCAATTTGGCTGACGCCAACAAAGAAGCACAGAACTGTTGACACGTATATGGAAAAGTCTAGGGGAAAAGCAATTAAAATGACACCGAAAAGAATAATAATAATAATAATATAAAGAGGCACAGGACGTAAAGGGATATGATAATATTCCAATTTGGCTGGCGCCAACAGAAAAGCAATTCTGAAAATGACACAAGACCCTTTATCAAAACAACATGCATTCTAAATCAAACGACATAGACAACGACACAAATGCAAATACGCCCCATTGCTGCCCCACATATATGTAAAGCAAATAAATTATGACTTGGGGGTCCCAAAGCAGTTCAATAATATGTATCCAGTGACTCCTCAGTCTGATGCTTGCGACCAGGGGAATCGATTCACATGATAATGTTGTGGAGGCAAGTGACGCCATCGCCATGACCATGACATAACAGTTTTAGCCTACGAAGACCATGGCATTGACTTCACTCCCGCGGCCGGGAGACATTAGAGACTCTGCCCTCCTAAGATTAAACAAAACACCTGACCCCAGAAAAAGAAATATAAGATAAAATTGCCGTTTCATTCCACAACTCCAAGAAAATAAAATTGCCCTTCATTAAAAAATGAAGTACTAAAGTCCCTATAATGTATATTTCCTCGGTCTACTAATGAAGAAATGAGAAATTTCTTCTACTGAATTTTCTGTTATGTAGCTGGCGACGGAGAGTGGTGCGGACTGGAGCAAGTGGAGCGGGAGGCCCATAGGCAATTTCTTTCGGACAAAAAACGCCCGTTTATGGGGTGGACAATGGCACGTGATGCAAAAGCAATCCGGCGAACATCAGTGCCACTGGTGAGATTAGGGGTTCAATGGAGATAAATTCACCAAATTATGGAGCTTAATTCGAGGCAAACACCGATCACGGAGGTGCTTTGAGAAGTATTCGAGCTTACTTTGGCCATTTTATGACAAAAAAAAAAAAACTTTCTGCCACAAACCCATGCCACACGACTTCAATGCTGGCGTTCCTCTAATCCGTGGTCTTACCGGTTGGATCTGTGCTTTGATATTGTCATTATTTTATTGAAAAGCTAAGTTATCACGGGTGGTAATGTGAATGGAACTTTGCTATTGCTAGTCTTATTTTGACTGGAAATTGCTGAAATAGACGGTCGTTGTTGACGTGGAAATTTTTTAATAGTATTTTGAATTTTTTTATGATTTTCTCTTTTTTATTTTTTTCTTTGCTTTTTTATTTTGGGTTTTTGAGTAAGGGCTAGCCAAAGTTGCCGACTGACCTTGCCAACCAAAGGGGAGGCCCGGTGTGGGGGAGGCCGCCAGGCCCCTCGCCAGCTCTGAGCAAGGGCCGTGACATCCTCATTGGCCAAGGAGGGGGCGCGATCCCTCGCCCAAGGTTGGCAAGGATCTGTTGGCCCTTGTCTATTGCTGGCGAGGGTTATCGGCCCTTGCCTGTGGCCGTGAGGGTCGGTTAGCCACCATCACTGGCCAAACTCCAAGCTACCAAAAAAAGGAATCAAAGAAAAGTAAAAAGAAAAAGAAAAAAAGCAATAAAAAAATTCAAACATTATTAAAATATCATTAAAAACTTGTCAAGTCAACATCGGCCGTCCACGTCAGTAAATTCCAACCATAATTAGCTAGATTGACTCAATTAATGAGAAGTGAAAAAGTTTAGATCTAATTTGATAAAATTAAAAGATTTATGACTGAATTAGTAAAAATGCAACAGATTTAAGATTTTTTTTGACAATTTTCCCAAGTGATTTCATATGAGCTAGCCTCATTATGCTTGAATGCAAGAAGCCATGAAATACGCTCAGTTGGCACATAGATTAGCAAATGTCCTCGGAATGTGCTCGATTATGAATCTCGCCCACGATGTGAGAAAACGGATAAATAGATCAAGAGGGAGAAGTGAATAGCCGGTTATCCACGAGAAGGAAAGAGACCAATCAATTAGGAGATATTCTCCACCAAATTTTGGCCGACCCATGATTGAAAATCGCATGAGCAAAATCGTATGTTGCTCTGAATGAAGAAGGTAAGTGATCCCGAAGAAAATCAGGCCCACGAAATATGAAATGGATTATTATTTTGACATGATTTGAGGAGGCAATATCAAGAAAGAGATCGTGGCCAGACGAGGAGAAATCAATGGAATATTTTTACTCGAAGATATGGCCGGCGGGAGGCAAAATCAGCAAAAGATCGAGCGGATTTTGGAAAGAGAAGAAGACGAAAATGATAGTGAATGATGTGGACACATTCACGGTAGCATTGGTAAAAGCAGGAAATGAAAGTGTCGCGATTGAGAGACAAATTGGTCAAAACGGACAAAATAAAGGAAAGAAATCATAAAGTTTGTGGAAAGTTCGGGCTGCTGGAATGAAATTGTGAAGATAATGAGAGAAAAATCGACGGAACTTATCAAGTAATATGGAATAAAATTGATACTCGGCCGAATATTGGACGTTCATGTGCAATACAACCAAGAAAAGCCGATAGGAAAAACTGAGGGGAGAGGAAATTAAGGGAAACAATCAAGAAGCTCATACTTGTGGAATGAGCTGGCCGTGGAATTGTATACAATGGTGAAGGAATATGGACGCATCCATGGCAGCATTACAAGGATGGATGGGATTTGACGCACAATTCAGGACTAAAATTTAGCAATCCGCACCATCAAAGGAGCAAGATTCGTGACTTTCCAATAAGTAATGGAAATTTTTGGCTACAAGAAGAGACTTCGCGAGCCATTGAAAGGCAGAAGAAAAAAGAAAGGAGAAATGTGTCTTTGTCATCATCATTGCCGTGACTCCAATAGGTAGATTTAATCGCATGTTTAATTGAGTACTAGATTGCGATTGGTGGGGCTTGAAAGAGCCTATGCAAAACGCAAGCGTTTTCCTCGATAGGAAAACCTTCATTCCCGTTTTAGCCTTTCCCTTGGCAGTTCATCTCCTGGAAGGTTGTGACACTCCTTTGCAAAAATTAGGCCTACTTGGCTCTTTCTTTTTGTCGTCCTCTGTGGTTGCTCTGAAATCGATACAAGTAACCCAAGAATTTGAATGTGAGGTCTTTAACAACACCTCTAGAACTTTGGATGCTCGGTTCTATAGAGAGGTGGGGGTGAAATATGATGCAAAAGCTTTGGCAGTTGCTATTGTGTTCGTCCTCAAGACTAAGGCGAAAATTACCAAAAAAGTCGTATGACCCATTATATGATTATCAATCCAATTCTAAACCTTTCAATTTAACTAGTTTAGTCCTTAACCTTTTGATATTATTAATGTAGTCATTTCAGCTAATTTTAATCTAAAGCTGATTATGCGGACACTGAACATTCTACATGGCAATACCAATACTGATGTGAATAATTTTTCTAATATTTCCAATTCTTTTACTTTTTTTTTTTCATTTTTCCTTTGAACTCTAGGTCAACAACGGTCATTGGCTAACCTCACCAGCCACTAGGCAAGGGGTGCAAAACTAAATCTGTTACAGTTTGAACCCATGTATCAAGCCTAGAGTGAGCAAGCTTGATAAGTTCAGGCTAGGCTTCAGTATCAGCAAAAGCATTAACTATGCACGTTCCTACTACAGATAATGTAGACTAACATCGTCTAAAATCATTAATTGTGTGAGTGCTGACATGGACTCCATATGATCAGTGGCCTGGATGGGCTTGCGGTACAAGCTCTATAGATAATGTTCTTTCGGTGGGTCAAAAGACAATCAAGGCATTAAACTACTGGCACATCCTTGTACAAACTGCAAAACAATTTAAATCGAGGGCGAGCTATGCCATTTCATTGGTGGAGTTCTCATCGTCCATGGCCACCGCTAATTCCTTCGGTAAATGGATAAGAGAGATTTGCTCAACTGTGAACTCTATTGAACCTTTTTGAAATGTGTTATGTTTTCATAGTAGTTTGTGTCGTCTAATAACTAAAAATGAGGATTAGCATTGACGGAGGCGACATCGGATGGGTATGCTGCCTCTTTAGATGTCCCACATCTTTAGGAAGATATTTATATGAAATCACAATTTGTTAAAACGGATGCGGATAGCATTTCACAAAATAACATACTCGCTCGGAATCTCAATGAGGAAAAAAAAAAGGACAGAAATTTGATCCGTAAGATAAACAGGGATCAAAAGTTGACTCGCTTGGTCAATCCATGATAAATATGAATGGGCCTAGAAAAGCAAGGCGTCAAAATCGAACCGGAAAAGTGAACTAAATTGAATGATCGTGCATTTTTGGCTCGATTCAAATAATAGAAAAACAATTATCTATTTATTTTGGTTGGGTTCGATGAAACCAAATTGAAAATTGACCTTATTTTTTTATTAAAATATGTCTTGAGTTTGAGCTTGTTAAATAAAACTGCTCGAAATAGATAATAATTTATGGATGTGCGAAATCGAGCAAAGCAGGACACGACCAATTTGTTTTTCAAGATTTGGAGTTGGCTTGTTACTTCCTCGTTTAAGTCCAAAAGAGTTTTTTGGACCTTGACCGTGGAAATTGATGTTCAAAGAAGTATGGGCTTACTGATCGGGCACAAACCCGGAAATTCCTCGCCTGAGTCGGCCGATGAACAAAATAGGAAACTCTAAGTTGTACTTGTTGACCGAAGTATCCAAGTTTCCTATTCCGAGTTGAAGTTGGCCACAGTACGAGTCATGCATATTATATTTGTTCATTTTGCCGCAAAAGCACGCTGTTGTTGATCGAAAGCGGTGTGGTCTTCGTGGTGGAGTCCATGTCCAGAGCAAGAGAGAAGACTTGAAGCGTTGTTCGTGTACGAGTGCTTGGTGGACGAAGACATGCAAAGGAAACTCGTAAATTACATTTATTGAATTAGTATTTGTAGCCGTGAAATCTTGTGATAAGATTTGTGAATTTCTTCGTGAGATTAAGAGATTAGTTAGCGAGGAATTTGAGGCTAAACACTGTGTGCATTATTGGATGTAATTGGGATTTAGAATATACTAAGAGTATTTGAGTGACTTAAGTATATAATCTCCATTATATCCTTGATTTGTAGTAAAATTTATTGCCGCTTTATCTATAAATGTAAATCTCTACGACCAAATCACGTTTTGATGTCCGATTTATTTTCTTATTTTATCTATGTTATTGTTGGATCGCTCACTTTTCGTAACACTTTTAACTTTACAATTTATTCAATCTCTCTCCTTTGTCACTAAACTTCTTCTTAATATTACAACAAAGAAAACCAAATTGGTATGGGTCACTATTCGGTTAAAAACTAATGCAAACCCAAACTGTTCAGTTTGTTTCTGATTTTTTTTGACACCCCTATGAAAAAGTCTAGGGGAAAAGTAATTAAAACAACTAAAAAATAATAATAAGAGACACAAGACTAAGGCCGTGACATCCAATTTGGCTAGTGCCAACGTAAGAGGAATGCCCTTATATATAAACTACGTGCATTCTCAATCAAACGACATCGACATCGACACGAATATAGATACACCTATGGCTGCCCTAAATATATGTAAAGCAAATAAATTATGATAAAGAGGGTCCCAAAGGAGTTCAATAATTTGTATACAGGGACTCGTCAATTTGATGCTTCCGACAAGATGGAACTTCGAAAATCAATTCATATGATAATGACGTGGAGGCAAGTGACGTTGTCCTAGGATCATGACTATGACGTTATCCTAGGGTCATGCTACCGACAATGATGGAACTTGGTCTGCAAAGACCCTGGCATTGACTTTGCTACCGCCGACGGGAGACGTTCATGCTCTCTGCCCTCATAAGATGAAACGAGACGACATAGGAATATACTTCCATAGGTGCCGTTTCATTCCAGATTTCTAGGACAATAAAATTGCCCTACCTTAAAAATGAAGTACTAAAATCCTTGTACTATTTATTTCCTCGTTCTACTGATAAAAATAAAAGAAATTTTTTCTACCGAATCTTCTGTTATGAGACTGAAGTCAGGGAGTGGCACGGACGGCTGAGGAGGCAGAGCGGAAGGACCGGAGGCGTTTTCTTTCGGGAAAAAAATGTCCCTGTCCATGGCGCAAATAATGGCATGTGACATGCGCGCAGTCGTCGTCTGGCGAAGATTTATGCCACCGGCGAGATTAGGGTGTTTTAATTGAGAGGAAATCACCAATTAAAGAGCTTCCTAAGAGGCGAACAATGATCTTGGAGGTGCATTGAGAAAAATGCCTCGCTTGAGGTGAGTTTTCGAGATTTTTCCAGCTTTTTAATTTCTGATGTATTTAAAAAGCCATTCAATGACCAAAAAAATTGACCTTTGGCCACAAACCAATGTCGCATGATTCCAACGCTGGTTTTCCTTTAACACGTGGTCCTACTTGGTTGGATCTGTACTTTGATATTGTCGGTATTTTATTGAATAGTTGGGTTATCATAAGTGGTCATGTGCATGAAACTTTACTGTTGCTAATCTTACTTCATCATTCACCAATGAACTTCTCGATATTCAGAAACTCTATAAAGTGGATCAATAATTTAACAGATGTCCAAGTCCAAAGGTGTCCCAAGAAGAGAGAGAGGCCATTATTAGTTCCGATCAAATGGAGCGAAGGTTGTTGGAAGCAACTCGAAAGGGCAATATCCATGAGCTGAAAGACTTGATCGGCAGCAATGAGCTCATCCTCGAGGAGATGGCTCTCAAAGAAGCCGGTCACACGCTGTTGCACGTTGCTTGTTTGGGCGGCCATTTGGATGTCGTCCGAGAGCTCCTGAAGCATATGCCGAAGTTTGCTGAAAAAGTGGACCGGGATGGTTTTAGCCCGTTGCACATCGCAGCTGCTCGAGGTGATGTTGAGATCACGGAGGAGCTCTTGAAAGAGGGTACACACCTGTGCTCCGTGGAGGGATGGGAGAGAAGAATCCCTTTGCATTATGCCATCATCAACGGGGAGGTTGATGTCATGGAGATACTGCTATCCAATTCACCTGAGTCTATTTGAAGAGAAAACCTCCCGAAAGAGACCGCGCTTCATCTTGCCGTGAAGAACAATCGGTTTAAAGTGCTGGTTCAATTGGTGGAGCATCTGAAGCAGCACAAGAAGGAGGAGGTGATCAATTGGAAGGACCATGAAGGCAACACTGCCTTGCATCTCGCTGTTGCTAGCAAAAATTTTGAGGCAAGTCTCGCGATTCCCTTATTTTATCGCACTTTTCCTTCTGTATTACTTCAGTGAGGGTGTTAATTTGGTATCCCTACTGTATGCGAAAATCTTCCATGCAAAGGAATTTTTTTGATCATCACAGGAATATAAGATTTCTCATCTATGGAAAAAAAAAATTTCTATAGAATCTTAATGCCTGAAAATCAATGAGGATAAAACAAAGATGGGAAAGAGTTGCAGGTGGTCAGCTTCCTGCTTCGTGGGCATGCTCTGGAGTCTGGGGTCGTGGACGTGAACTCCTGGAACAACAGTGGATTGACACCTCTAGATGTCTCAAGTCCCGTGCAAAGGGGAGAACGAGACAGAGAGATCACAGAAATTCTCGTACGAGCAGGAGCCAAGCACGGAGCATCAAGAGCAATCTCGGGGGACGACGCCGATATCGAGGGAGGTAACGGTCACCAATTAGATGGGAAACCGGTCACAAATGCTACTCAGTCATTATCATGTTTGCAACCGAAAAATTCAAGCACAGAAAAAGAGTCGTTGGGTGAGATACGCAATGACTTGCTCGTCGTTGCTGCGCTCATTGCGAGCACGACCTACCAGTCTGTACTTCAGCCTCCAGACCTATCAAACGATCGCCCGCGCCTGGTGTACACCCTCTTCCTGGGCGGCAACACTTTCGGTTTCTTGATGTCGGTTCAGATAATCATTTGCCTCACCAAAGGTCTCCCCGTCAAGCTGCCGCTTATACTTTCCCTGATCGGAATGCTTCTAACTTACTTTTCCTTCACATTATCCCTAATGATCAAATCCACCACGGATGGTACGGCAACAGACACTGTGCTGCACGTGATGCCTCTTATGATAGCAGTTTTTCTCCTACTGATACAGAGGTTTTTGGCGGCAGTTGCGCATCCTTTCTTGAATTGGCTTTTTAAATTCCACCTCCTAGGTGAAATGTACACTCTAAAGATGCAGCAACAAAGTCGTGGTTGTAAATGATGATGGTATTTCTCTTTCCTTGAGGTTGAGCTAAGACATGTAAGCCTTTAGAAGTATAGTCGTGGTTGTACAACAAGGTCAGATGTTAGATGATGTCCTAGATTCTCTGCAGTTGATTTGCGTGATGTGTGCAAGTGATCCGATGTATCATCTCCCTAATAAAATGTGTAGTGAGTTTATATCATATTTTGTAACTTCATGGACAGCGGTTGAGATTTTGCGATGTGATTGCATGAGTTTTGTTCTAACTACTCATTTGATCTTTGCTTCTTTAGATGGATTGGCTGTGAGGTGAAACATCTTTGTGAGGTTGAGAATGAATTTCTTTGTTAGAGCAGGTGGAAGAATTGATAAAAGGTCGAGCAAGGAAATAGAAAAGGAGAACATGATGGAGGTGGCAAAGAAGGAAGAAGAAGAAGAAGAACATAAGGAAATAGAAAGAACAAGGTTTTTCTATTAAAAATATATAATTGAGCTGAAATTACACATCGTCAATGACGTGTTGAGGGAGAGAAGTGCATATAGAATTGGCACAATGAACTTTAATGGAAACGTTGGACAGAGAGTTAACAGGCGGCCAGATTTCGATAAAATAGTGAAAATTGATGATTTTTCATAAGATTAAAAAAAGGTCGAGACAGAATTGGGATTTGGTTAAAATTTGATACTTTTTAAGTGAATTAAGGCATTAAAATAGGTGGACTAATAAACTTATAAACAAAATCACTCTAACTCCTGGGGCTTTTAGGACCACGAAAAAAATAGACTCTTTGTCCCTATAATTTAAAATAAAATGAGTCTCTCGTCATGATTGCATATGAACTTATCTCATGTTTTTCTTCTTCCTCACAAAAAGACGATGCTTAGTTATGAACTCCATATGGACCTAAATATATCCTTAAAAGGCGCAAGAGAGAAGAAATAGACTGGAAATCGGCCTAGGGTGAGAAACTCCGCAATATCACCTTCCGTATTCCCTAGTTGATGGGAAATAAAAATATCCACCAACCAATAAGAGGTGTGAGACGTGTGTGTATCGATACCCTTAAAATAAAAAATACAGCCTGATTGAATGCCCCACTAGGGGATTACCGTAGGCAGCCTTCCTATGTGGAAACCACCCAGATCAAAAGGGAGACTTAGGAAGGAATATATGAACTGTTCCTTCCAAAGTGAATGATCTTCTGGCACGCCCCGACTTCATGTTCATGTACTCTACAAGCTTTTCGAACCTCCATGGAAATAGACTCTATAATTTAAAATAAAATGAGTCTCGTGTTACGATTGCATATCAACTTTATATAATGTTTTTTTCTTCCTCGAAAAAAGACAGTGCTTAATTATGAACTCCATCAACCATAGAGAAAGGTGCCTTCGTGAGTGCTGCTCATTCCAGAACTTTAGGAGTACAAAATCAACTTCCACTGAAAATGAACCACTAAAGTCCCTATAATATGTCTCCTCACCCTACTAATTTAAGAGAGAGAGAGAAGTTTCTCCTATTGAATTATCTATTACTAGAATGTAATCAGATTACGATTGACAATTTTACATGATTAATGTAACAAAAGGATGAAATAATATTGCAGTGTCTTTCAACCAGGGTAACAAGGCCGACAAGTCGGTTGAGAGACACCGTGTGAAGCACAGGTCGATATTGCAGTGGTTGTTTCACCCACCCCTCCACCTTTATCAACACGACTGTCTAGTATACTGGTCTACCAATTCCTCAAATACCCCCTACGAAGTGCATTGGAGTCTACTCTCCCCACCTAAAGGGCCCCCTGATTCCCGAGTGTAATTTTTTCTTCCCCACCCAAAAGTGAATACCTCCGATATTTTACGTCCCATAGTTCATATGAACTCATTTGATGTGATGAGAAGAAAATCTTCATAAAGGGCAATAATTTCTACCTAGAACTTAAATTTGGAGTTTGAAATTATTGTAAAATGCCAAATGTCCGGATGGCTCGGCTAAGGGCAAAAACACCCCGATTCACAATGCAAATAACGGCATGCAACATGCATGTGGTTGTCGTCCAGCCAACATCTGTGTTGCCGATGAGATTGGGTGGGGGTTCAATTGAGATGAAATCACCAATTATAGAGCTTACTTTGAGCCAAACAATGATATTGTAGGTGCTTTGAGAAAAATGGTTAATATTACGAAAAATCCTAAATTGGTACATTTGTGACAACTCTTCCAAAAACTATTTCTTTTTTACTACCATAAACCTTAAATTGATGCACTTATGACAAATTTACCAAAAACTAATTTTTTGGCAATCAAAAATCCAAAACTGGTACATTTGTGACAAATTTATTATTCATTAGTTTCCTTTAAATTTGATTAATATTGCAAAAAAAACCTAAGACTAGTAAACCTGAAACAAACAAAGGATAAAACTCCAAACTAATATACTTGTCAATTGTTACATATCATTATGTTGACGCATCAATTTTAATTAGGTTCATTTTATTAATTAAGTTTTTATTTTATTTTTTGTCTTTTCGGATAAGTAGATAATAAAAAGATAAAACAGCAGAAAAAAACAAATAAAAACAGGAAATAAAACAGCAAGGACCAGAAGCCAGCAGCCCATTTTTTCCCTCCGCATGGGCCTCTACGGTCCATTTTCCTTCTCCTTCGGCCCAGCCCTTTTTCAGTCTTCTTCCTCCTTCATCCGCTCTGCAACACACGCGCAGAGGGCGCGACGCCGGATGAGCGGATGGACGGCGACGCGCGTGAGAAAGGAGGGGGGCAGCTGGAGGACAGGTGGCGGATGGGACGCCGGTTCGGCCACGGGGGTCCGGTCGGCAAGCCAAAGACCAGCAGCCGAGCCTCTCCGTCGACCGGACCTCCTCGCCTATAAATAGCGGAGCATTTCCGTCGTTGAAGGGCACGCCAGAAGATCGCAAGCTTGGAAACTTCCTCCTGAGAGACTTCGGAGGAGGTTGAAGAGCAAGCGAGAGGAAGGCAAGCGAGAGAGAACTTGGGTCGCGAGTTCGGCTTGACCTCCCACTGAGAGACTTCGGGGGAGGCCGCCGGCAAGCGAATCCGCCAAGAGGAGGGAAATCAGCGAGCGTAAGGGGCTGAGCGAGTGGGTTTCAGAGAGCAGGGGTTGGTGAAGGCCCAGATCTGGGGTCGATTCAACTCCGTCGCAACCCCAAGGCCACCTTGAGTCATGCCCGATGCCGCCACCACTCCAAATCTGCAAAGCTGAAGGCCCGCTATCGCCACTGTCGTCGCAACCGCTGCTCTACTGCTCCACCACTGGCGACTCCAACTGATCCGTCGCCGCCGACGACTCCGCCCGATCTCACATCCCTGACGCTGTCTCGCCGACCTGCAGCCGCCTTGCTGTTGCGAACAAGTAATGGCCGTGCTCGTCCGCGTCGCCACGGCCATCCCCGAAAACCCAGTAGTCACCCGTCGTCATCGCCGGAACCCTAGCTGCCATCCGTCGTCGAGTCACCGCTCGGTGACATTCCAGTCACCCCTCCCGGCGCCGCGGATCGCCAGATCTCGAAGGCTCCAGAGCCGGGTCCGCAAGGGAAGAAGACGGGTCGTCAAGTGGGTTAGATCCGGGTAGGGTTTCACAAATTTGGGGCGGCCGGAAGTCGGGCCCAACCCGCGGATCCGACCCGGTCGGTTTTTATATTATTTTAATATAAAATAATATTTTAAATAAATAAATAAATAATAAATATTTTATTTAAAAAAAATCGAAAAATCAAAGAAATGTTTTATTTTCAAAAAATATTTAAAAAATATAAATTTTTTTTTATTTTCCAAAAAAATCGAGAAATATAAAAAATAATTTATTTTCCAAAAAAAATATTAAAAAATATATTAAAAAACATTGTATTTTCCGAAAAATAAAAAAAATCAAAAATATTTCATATTTTCCAAAAAATGTCAAAAATCCAAAAAAAGTCAAAATTTCATGAAAAAGCCAAAAAAATTCAGAAAAGCCAAAAAGACTTGTATTTTCCAAAAAATACCAAAAAAATCCCAAAAAATCCCTTTTGTGTCCAAAAAAATAGAAAAAGACCCCAAAAAATTGTTTTTCTCCAAAAATGCATGGAAAACCCCTCGAGCATCAAAAAATGCATGGAAAATCCCTCGAGCATCCAAAAAGCCTCAAGGTTTAAACAAGATTAGGTACCGAAAGGGCATTAGTGATTAACTAGTGTAATCAAGTCTCCGATCCTAATTTCTCTGGTTGCGCAGGAGTGAGTATTTCTCTCGATACTTCACTTGGGTTTCTAATCAACCCACCCCAAATCGATTAGTGGCGACTCCATTTTAGAAATTGATTTACAGGCTAAAAACCCGAACCATTAAGTCGTGAATTGGCGGACTTGGGAGAGTCCGGTCTCAATAAATTCAGCCGAGCCATTAGCCTCCTTAGGCGCTCGTACCCGATCGCGGGTTCCGAAAAAAAGAGAGGTCGCGACACATTAAATTCAGCAATTTGACGATAAAATTTAATAGAATCGAACTTAAGGCAATTTAATTGAGCAAGAGATAATCTATGATTGTCACATATAATAAAATTTTGAAAGCATAGTTGTCAACTATATATCTTCCATGGTTTTCACCGATGTCAAAAATTGTATATAATCAACAAATGGATTCAAGAGATTGCATAGATAAGAGCTAGTTAAGTCACACTTTGCAAAAATTAGACCTACTCGGTTCTTTCTCTTCATTGTCCTCTTTGTGGTTGCTCTGAAATCAACACAAGCAATCCAAGATTTTAAATGCAAGGTCTTTAACAATACCTCTAGAACTCTAGACGCCTAGTTGAGTAGAGAGTCCGGGGTGAAGTACGTTGCAAAAGCTGTGCTAGCTGCCACTGAGTTCATCCTCAAGAAAAAAGAAGAAGGGAAAATTTCCAAAAAAAAAATCTTAAATCTATTGTATAGCGGTCAATCTAATTCTAAACTTTTCAATTTGATCAATTTAATTCTAAACATTTTCACAATTTGTCAATCTAGTCATTCTAGCCAATTTTGATAAGAAATCGATAATGTGGATGTTGATCGTTTTACGTGACTAGACTGGTACTGGCATGAATAATTGTTCAACATATTTTTTATAAACTATATTATTATTATTATTATTATTATTATTATTATTATTATTATTATTATTATTATTATTATTATTATTATTATTATTATTATTATTATTATTTTATTTTATTTTATTTTCCTTTTTCCTTTAAACTCTAGGTTGGCGAGGGTCATTAACTGACCATCGCCAACCTCTAGATGAGGGATGCAAAGCCTAAATTTGTAATAGTCTAGGCTAGGCTAGTAAGCCAAGCTTCAACAAAAGCACGACCTATGCACATTCCTACTATAGATAATGTAGATTAATATCATCAAAATCATTGATTGTGCGAGTGGCTACCATGAACTCTATCCACATGGGGTCTATAGATGATGTTCTTTCAATGGGTCAAAAGACAATGAAGCAATTAAACTACTAGAACTACCTTGTACAAACTACAAAATAATTCAACTCGAGGGCAATATATGCCATTTCATCGGTGGAGTTCTAGTTGCTATTCGGTTCAAAACTAATGTACGCCCGGCCCGAACCGAACAAAACTTTTGACTCCCCTATTGAAAAGTCAAGGGAAAAAAAATTAAAATGTCAATTAAAAATAATAATAATAAGAGGCACAAGACCCTAAAGAGATGTGACAATATTTCAATTTGGCTGGCGACAACAAAAAATCAATTCTGAAAACGAAGCAAGACCCTTATATGAAAACGACACTGCATTCTGAACCAAACGACATAGACATCGACTGGAATACAAATACAAATACGCCCTAGTGCTGCCCTAAATATATGTAAAGCAAAGAATTATGACATGGAGTCCAGAACCGTTCAATAATTCGTATGCAATCCATTCACGTGATAATGTCAGGAGGCAAGTGACGTCATCCTAAGGTCTTGACTAGGATTGCCAAGTACCTTTGGGTGTCCAAAGCCCATCTACCTAAATATTGAGTGTTTGGGAACATTTTTTAAACTTGCCTTGAAGAAATGCTGGCCTTTCAAAGGCTAAAAGCCCAAGGCAGGTCCTAGGTTGCCTTAGGTTTTCAGCATTTTCGGAAGGCCCGACATACTATTCATCTTCCTCTTTGTTGGATTCTCATATGTCAACTGGCGAGGTGGCGATGGGTCGATGATGGGTTGGAGAGAGGCCGACGTGGTCACAGCACCTCGACGATCGTTGCCAACTGGTCGCGCGACCCAGATCTGGGTCGGGAGGTCGCTTGAGTCGCAGCGAGGTCTGTCGCTGCAACCTTCGGCGACTCACGACCTTGCCGTGACCCAGATCTGGGTCACGGAGGTCGTCGGAGGTCACCGCGACCCAAGCGACCCACGACCTCACCGCGACCCAAATCTAGGTCGCAAAGATCATTTGGGTTGCGGCACGCGATCTCCGCAACCTCGCCGCGACCCAGATCTGGGTTGCAGAGGTTGCCTGGGTCGCCGGCGACCTCCACGGCGCGGTGGGTTGCCGGCGACCTCCGCGGCGCGGTGGGTGGCACGACGGCGCAGTGGGTCCCGCGATGGCGCGACGAGGGTCGCCGCGACCCTTGCCGCACCACCTCCCCCTCGCCGAATTGCCTACCTTTTGTTGGCAGTGACCAGTGAAGCCCTTGGCCGACGGTAACTGGTGAAGCCTTGACCGACCAACTTTCCTTTTTTTTTTCTTTTTTTTAATAATAAAAGTCATTTGCAAATTTAATTTATCCAAACACTATTTTGCACAAAGATATTTCACAATAGACTTTCACAAATAAATTTATCAAACACACTTTGCATTTTGAAAATCACCCTTAACTCAAAAGCCTTTACATTTTCTCAAGAACTTTTCCCAAAATTCTTCTCAAACGCACACTTAATAGTTTGGCCAATGAAGATCATAGCATTGACTTCACTCCCGCCCTCTTAAGATAAAACAAAATACGTCCCCAAGAAAAAGAAAACAGATGACAAAACGACAAGGAAAGGTACTTCATTAATAAAGTCCCTGTACTGCATATTTCCTTGTTCTACTAATTAAAAAAAGAGAAAATGAGAAATCTCTTCTGCAGAATTTGCGTCATGTAGCCAGTGACGGGCAGTGGCGCGGACGGGCCTGGAGGCGTTTTCTTTCGAACAAAAAATGCCCATGTCCATGGCTCAAATACTGGCATGCGACACGCGCACAGTCATCGTCCGGTGAACATTTGTGTCGCCGGTGAGATTGAGTGGGCTTCAATTGAGATGAATTCACCAAATCATGGAGCTTAATTCGAGGCGAACACTAATCTCGAAGGTGCTTTCGGAGAAATTCCCCGAAAGCCTCCCCTCACCTCCCCTTTCTTGAGGAGGGTTTTCGAGACTTTCCCGCTTTTTAATTTTCCACATGATTAAAAAGCCATTTATGACAAAAAAACTGACCTCTGGACACAAACGAAGGTCGCACGATTCCAATGCTTGTTTCCCTTTAACACGTGATCCTACTTGGTTGGATATGTGCTTTGATATTGTCAATATTTTATTGAATAGTTGGGTTATCATAAGCTAAGAAGCACCAACATTCTCCGAAAGCCTTAATGTTTAACACTTGGACACGTTTTGACACGCGGTTAACGAGTGTCGGGAAATCCGACACATGGTCAACTCTTCTCGACACACAAGTTTGAAATTCCGACACGTGATTCCAACACGCACGATGTCACTTTTAAAAATTTTCATTACTTGAAGGGTCAAAATATAAATGTATGAAAAAATAATGAAAATAACAAAAATAAAGAGGAACGAAGAAAAATTCCCACTCTCAAGTTTCTCACATCCCTGTGAGTAATGATGGAACTCCCCTCTTCTCGCCGGCATCGTTCCGCCGCCCTCACAAACTTAAAGTTGTGATTTTTTTATTTTATTTTTATTTTTTTGCTTCTTTCCGCCTTTCGTAGGTGTCGCCTATGAATTATCTCTTTCGGTCTATATCATTAGCTTGTGAGTTATCTCTTACATTAACATGGCGAATTAGTTATTTCCTTTTCTTTTGGTCGTACTTCAAGAGTTCTTGTCCTAGATTTTCATTTTTCTCGAACCTTGTTTTGCAGAGGAACTCCAAGCTAGTATATATCATGAACTCCGAACTCTGTCTAGGATTATAAGAAATCTCACTTATTTCCGGCAATTGTAAGAAAACATGACATGTTCTGTCACGCCTCGATCCTCGGGCACACACACATCATTCTCTTGGTCGATTTTAATATGCGATATCCCATGACTATATACCGCCGACCCTTTCTTTTATTAAGCACATGCGGAAGCAATTATAAATCCCCAGACAATAAAACAATGGATAGAAAAGCAAGGCCATATTTTTCATATTGAAACTTATAACCAAACTTTTATACAAAACACAAACCAGAGTACTTCACAACTTTTTACTCTATTTCTATTCACATCAAATTAGAGATCTCAAAAGAAGATAGAATCTCAGTCCATATGGATCATATTTAAGACTCCTCTCAGTATTATCTTCTTCTTTCAAAAATCCTTCTCCTCAGGTTTCATCTCCGAGTTCTCCTTCTCAAACTCCTCCTCCTCAGCTCCTCATTGGGGTTCTAAAATGTTTTCCCCAAACCGGGATGAGACTACGTCTCAGCGAGTTCTACCCCACTAAGGCCCAATTAGTAAACCATTATATTATAGGCTGGCTAAACACGCACAGGGCAAAGGACTTACCTTGACCTCAGATCCCACCTACAAGTCAGTACAATTCACAATAGGCACTCAAGCAATCATATCACCGATCGAAGCATCGATCAAATCGACCTAGTCGATTACAAGCCAACAAGACTACTCACGGTCATTTCCATTCAGTCAATCAATTTGCAATATCAAACTCAAGACAATGATCAATCGACTTAGTCGATTACATGTCAACCAAACCATCTCTAGGTCATTCTAGTCATTGCTATACAGTTTCAACTAATAAAACCAATCACCGAGCCACGTGCATTCTCCGAGACGATATTCTTTATCACCGAGCCACGTGTTTCCTTTCAGGTGATGGAACCGATCATCAAGCCACGTGCATTCTCCGAGGTAATGCATTAATTTACCGAAACCACGTGCCCTTTAAAATGCCATTATGAATTAGCGAGCCCACGTGCATTCTCCGAGGCGATGCATCAAGTCACCAAGCCCACGTGTCTCTTCAAGATGCCAAATGTACTCATTGAGATCACGTGCATTCTCCGAGGTAATGCATAAAATTACCGAGCCCACGTGTCTCTTTTAAGATGCCACACTTAATCACCGAGCCACATGCATTCTCCAAGGCGACATACTTCGTCACCGAGCCATGTGCATTCTCCGAGGTGATAGATCTAATCATCAAGACCCGTGCATTCTCCAAGGCGACGTACTAATCATCGAGCCATGTGCATTCTCCAAAGCGATATACCAAATCACTGAGCCACGTGCATTCTCCGAAATGATGTACTATTCACCGAGCCACGTGCCTTTCATGATGATTCATCCCATTTCTAAAGTAATTATCCACAACCTTAATTCGTACTCAATTTACTCAAATAATCAATTTAGGAACATATCCTAAATATCCACAATTAAATCAATTCAGCACAATTCAAAGCTCAAATAAATAAATGGACTGCACCACGACAATCAGCATGAGATTTCGGTCGTCGGCCATCTCAATCTAAATTTTCGAAAAATAAATAAATAAATAATTAATTTCGAAAATTAATTATTAAATATTAAAAATTCCGTTTAGCTCAAAATAAGGCCCAACTAAATAAATGGACATCACCACAGTCATCAGCATAATATTAGGTCACTGGCCATCCCAGTTGAATTTTCGGAAAATAAATAAATAATTAATTTAATTCCGAAAAATAATATTTAAATGCCAATAATCCCACTTAGGCCCGAATCGCCAAATTTAAGCTCGAGTAGGGGTCGGAAAATTTCCGAGATACTTCCAATAAATAGTAGATCATGTCTACTTGCTAAATGAGCAGTCAATTTATCTAAATCGCATCACAATTGACTAATAATTGCTAATTTATTCTAATCTAACAACCTAAACATAATTAATTAAAACTAAACCAAACTTAAGCATAATTAGCCAACTAATCTGGGATTAGTGAGATTACTCACCAAATCGCGCGCAAATCGGATCAATCCAACGGGGGCGACGTGAGGAACAATTCTTTCCCAAAGCACAGCTCGGGTTCGGGGCCCGGAAACGGCCCAAAAGTGGGCCCGAACCAGCTGGAAACCCATTTCATGGGTTGCGGTTCAAGGCTTGCCGGAGCTAATCCGGCGGCTAGGGCGGCGAGGGGAGGCCAGCAGAGGGCGAGGGGGACGCCGGGGAGTCGGGACGGCGGCGAGCGGGGGCTGGAGGCGCCGGACTGAGCTGGGCAGCGATTGGAATCGCACGGGGAGGGACAGCAGCGCGGGCGTGAGGCGCGAAGGGGCGGTGGCGAGCGCGCGGCGAGCGGCGGACGCGGCAGCTCCGGTGCGATGGCGTCCGAGCGGCTGGCTGCTGCTCCTTCGGGCGGTGATGCTCGCTACTTTTGTTCTTCTTCGGCTTCTGGTTTGCACGTGAAGAAAGAAGAAGAAGCTGGGAAAAAGATGAAAAAGAGAGAGAGATAAGGGAGGGGGTTTGACCGGTCAAAAAGGAAGAGGAGGAGAAGCCAGTGTTCCGAGGGGGGGGGTGTATGCACAAAGAGAGAGGGGAGAGGAGAGAGAAGAAAGAGAAAAAAAAAGGGAAAGAAAATAACACTTTAATAAGTAAACCCAATTTTCTTATTTCTATTATTTTCCTTTTCTCATTCCCTTTTTATTTTCTTCCGGTCTTTGATTATTCCTCCGATAATTTCTTTCTTGAAATTTTGGACTCGTCGATAAATTGACAGATGATGAGACGGTCCTAAAAATGAATTGTGACACGCTTGAATATTTGATTTCCCGAGACCGAATTAAATTTCATGGTTAAAATCAACCGGACACGATTTTAGTTCAATCCAACCAATTAGGTAGCTTTTAGGGATTTTACCGTGGTTATATCCCTTAACGGCTTCACCCAATAGGTTAGCTAACTCGTGAGTGATCAGCTCAGAGAAAAAGGACCATAGGCACGTCGACGAAATGCACATTTCATTTTATCGAAACGGGGTCGAATTTCAGGATGTCACATGTTCCTTCAAATTTACTCTTTTGCATTTGTAATTTTTTTATTTTCTTATTCAATCTCTATCACATTAAAATAATGAATGATATTAATAAATGTCGAATTAATATTTTTAGTATAAATTAATTTATGCTCTTTTTATTATTTATTTCTGCATATATATATAAATATATATTTAATATATAATGTGTCAGAATGTGTCGAAATTTTATATTTTTTATTATAGAAATAACGTATTATCGTGTCGTGTCGCGTCGCGTATCGTGTGTCTTTGTCGATGCTACATAAATCATAAGTGGTCATGTGCATGGAACTTTATTGTTGCTAATCTTACTTCATCATTCACCAATGAACTTCTCGATGTTCGAAAACTCTATATCAGTGTGGAGGAGAGGGAAAGTGTGGATCAATAATTCAACAGATGTCCAAGTCCAAAGGTGTCCCGAGAAGAGAGAGAGGCCATTATTAGTTCCGATCAAATGGAGCGAAGGTTGTTAGAAGCAGCTCGAAAGGGCAATATCTATGAGCTGGACGACTTGATAAGCAGCAATGAGCTCATCCTCGAGGAGATGGATCTTGAAGAAGCCGATCACACGCGGCTACACATCGCCTGTGTGGCCGGCCATTTGGATTTCGTCCGAGAGCTCCTCAAGCGCATGCCAAAGCTCACGGAAAAGGTAAACACGAGCGGTTTCAGCCCACTGCACGTCACGGCAGCTCGAGGTAATGTTGAGATCGTGAGGGAGCCCTTGACAGTGGGTCCACACCTATGCTTTGTGAAGGGACGGGAGAGAAGAATCCCTTTGCATTATGCCGCCATAAAAGGGGAGCTCGATGTCTTGAAGTTATTGCTCTCCAAATCGCTTGAATCCATCGAAGAGACAACTGCCCGAGAGGAGACTGCGCTTCACCTCACCGTGAAGAACAACTGGTTCGAGGCGGTGGTTGTGTTGATAGAGCATCTGAAGCAGCACAAGAAGGCGCAGGTGATCAATTGGAAGGACCACAAAGACAACACCGCCTTGCATCTCGCTGCCGCCAACAAAAATTTCAAGGCAAGTCTCGCCGTTCCTTTATTTTGATGGCACTTTTCTTTGTCCATTATTTCAGTGAGGGTATTAATTAGGTGTCCCTAGCATATGCAAAGATCTTCAAGGCAAAAAGAATTTATTGATCGGGTCCGTTTTGATTATCACTTGAATAAAGGATGTCTCGTTTATGTCTGAGTCTTTCCATATTATCTTAATGTCTGGAAAATGGAAAAGAGTTGTAGGTGATTAACTTCCTACCTTGTGGGCATGTTGTGGAGTTCGACGTCGTAGAGGTGAATGCCTTGAATAACAGTGGGTCAACACCTCTAGATGTCTTGACTCTCTCGCGAAGGGGGCAGGAGATAAAGATATCAGAGAAATTCTCGCACGAGCTAGAGCCCTACATGGAAGAGGAAGATCAAATTCATGCGCTTCAAGACCAATCTCGGTGGACGATGACGATATCAAGGGAGGTAACGGTCATCAATCAGATGGGGAACCAGGCCCAAATGCTCAGTCATCATCATGTTCGGAAGGCGATATACTTAACACCCTACTAGTCGTCGCCACACTCATTGCCAATGCGACCTACCAATCCGTGCTTCAGCCTCCAAGCATTGTAGAAAAGGACAAGGTTGAAATTACTGTTAATGGGGGGCATCTCATCGGGGGATCCAAGAACATTACTTCCAAGGAGGATATAACTTATAGCACAGGCTTGGTGTACATCCTTTTCCTAGGGAGCAACTCATTTGGATTCTTGGTGTCAGTCCAGATGATCATTTACCTCACTAAAAAGTTCCCCGTCAAGTGGCCGCTTAGGCTATCCATGATCGGAATGGTTCTAACTTACTTTTGCTTCTCGTTATCCTTGCTAATCACATCAACGAATGCTACGGCAACTGCGACTGTGCTGCACGTGCTGCCTCTTATGATAGCAGTTTTTCTTCTACTGATACAGAATTGGCTGAAGATAGTTTTAGAAATTTTCTTGGATGTTTTTTCCTAATAAAGATCTTTGGCAATCTGTACAAATTTTGAGGTGGTTGACCGGAGTTGTGGTTGTAAATGATGATGGTATTTCTCTTTCCTTGAGGTTGAGCTAAGACATGCAAGACTTTAGTAGTAGAGGAAGAATTTGTTTGACGAGATTAGCTATTAGATTGATGTCCCTGATTCTCTGTAGTCGAGTGTGTGATGTCTACAAGTGATTTGCTGTATTGTATCTCCCTGATAAATTGTGTTGTCGGTTTATATGACATTTGTAACTTCATGGATAACAGTTCAAATTTTGAGATGTGGTTTTGCGAGCTCCGTACTAAGTACTCATTTGGCCTTTGCTTCTTCAGATGGATTGGCCATGAAGTAAAACATCTTTGTGAGGCTAAGAATGAATTTCTCTATTAGAGCAGGTGGAAAAATCAATGGACGTCCGAGCAAGGAAATAGAAAAACAAGACCATAATGGAGGTGACAAAGAAGAAAGAAGAAGAAGAAACAGAACATAAGGAAATAGAAAGAACAGAGGTTTTTCTACAAAAAAAAATATCTAATTGAGCTGAAATTGCACATCATCAATGACACGTTGCGGGAGAGAACTGCATATAGAATTGGCACATTGAATTTTAATGGCAATGTTGGTTAGAGAATTAACAAGGGTCAGATTTTAATAAATAAATAAATAAAAGTGGAAATTGATGATTTTTTATAAGATTAAAAAAGTTTGAAACAAAATTAGATCCAACTAAAAGTTGATACTTTTTAAGTGAATGGAGATTTTAAAATAGGTAGATTAACAACCTTATAAAAAAAACCACTCAATAATTTCACGAGATTTTTGAATCTCGAAGGAAATAAACTCTTTGTCTCGATAATATAAAATAAAAATGAGTGTCACATCATGATTGCATACGAAATTATCTTATGTTTTTTACCTTCCTTGCAAAAAGACATGCGTGAACTCCATCAACTAAAGAGAAAGGTACTTTCGTAAGTGCCGTTCGTTCCACAACTTTAGGAGTACAAAATTAATTTTCACTAAATATCAACTACTAAAGTACCTATAATGAATACCTCCTCGTCCCACTGAAACGAAGGACAAAAATATATATGGTGTCCCATCACCTATTTGATGTGATGAGGGGAAAGTTTTTATAAAGGACAATTATTTATACCTATCTAATACTTAAGGCTGCGTTTGGTAGTTGGGATAAAATTCGGGATAGGATATGATTTATCCTATTCTACGTTTGGTGCTCGCTTAGGACAGGATAAAAAAAAAATGTACATAATATGATATCATTTATAATTATATGCTGTTTATATAAAAAAAAATAAAAATGTACATAATATGATATAAACATATCCGACTTTAATATTGTGATTCACCAAACAATTGATAGGATATAAAAAAATCCCAGGATTTCATATCCTATCATATCCAGTCCTATCCCTATTAGAAATCTAGATGACCAAACGTAGCCTAAAAGTTAGGAGTTTGGAATTATCGTAAAAAGCCAAATGTGTTTTCCTTCTTGTGTTGCGTGTACATTTCACTTTTTGTGTTTTCCCATTTTCTAACCCTTTGGCATCTCTTCTCCATCCGATTTGCATACGCGAGAAGTTCTGAAGTTATCTTACATGATCTACCGCCAAGGTGTTTGACCTAGTGATGAAAAGGTCAGATGTATTTCCCTAAATCACGAGCTCGACTCAAACCGTTAATAAATCTTTGAACAACTCATGGTACTTAATTATAACATACCTCGTGGAGGAAGACTTTTTAATTATTAGTATCTTAGTGAGGTTGAAGTCACGAACATAATAAAATAATTACCACTCGACACAAACATTAGATAAGAAATGTGAGATTAGTGATGGCCACAATTTGAAGAAGACATATCATGAATACATAGAGGCAAGATGACATCCTAGCGTCATAGGTCGACAAATTGGAGTAGTGGAACAGCCCATGTGGTGCATGACAAGTCGAGATCACCAGACCTATTTTCTTTCAATAGTTGTTTTTAAGAATAGTATGGAGAATTACATCCTCATACTAGATCATATCATGTTTAGCTTAGCTTGCACATTCAATCCCTCAAGCAAGACATACAAAGCATTTCAATATGACAACTAATTTTGGCTTGCTGTTACCCTCGTCAGAAGAGCGGCATTAATTCTTTCCTAGTTTGTGCCTGGGAAGCCAAATCCCCTTAAGAGCTTCTCAGAGTAATAATCGCTCTATTTTAGAACTCCTAACACATATATCTTGATGCTAGTTCAACGATAGCTTGGACATTCAATCCCTCAAGCAAGACATACAAAGCATTTCAATATGACAACTAATTTTGGCTTGCCATTACCCTCGTCAGAACAGCGGCATTAACTCTTTCCAGTTTGTGCCTGGGAGGCCAAATCCCCTTAAGAGCTTCTCAGAGTAATAATCATTCTATTTTAGAACTCCTAACACATATATCCTGACGCTAGTTCAACGAACCAGTTGCATCATGACTTCTACATTACTCACTCTTCAAAGCTCCATTCACAAGGACACGAGAGTATGGGAGAATCCGGTTTGGGACACTAGGGTCACCACTATGAGGCACTAGTTAATAGTTTTTAAAGACTAGGACATTCACTTTATTTCCACCAAAAGAGTTACTTAAAGAAAAAAAGGACATTGCCTTTATAATAGATGAGGTTAGCCAATGAATAAACACAAGTGTATGCCAAAAAAATTGGTTCAATTCTTTGTCTTCCAAAAAACACATCAACTCTTTGTCCGACCATAACTTGCCTCCCTTAAGTTTTCATCCAATATTGCCGTTAGAAGTCTGTGTGTCAATTGCTAATGTACATCTCTCTCCCTCCATGTGTCATTGGCAATGTGAACTTTCAGCTCAATTCGATATTGTTTTAATAAAATAAAATAAAATAAAAACTTATTTTTTCTATTTCCTTGTGAAGTTTCCTTCCTTTTTTTTTTTTTTTTTCCCTTCTACGTTTCTTGTAATCTCCATTAATGGAGGTGGAGCTGAAGTTGCTCGAGCTTAAATCTGTACGGACAATGTTCATCTTAACTCTCTGCTTTGCCTTCAAGCTCACCGGCTGACTCCTCAATTTCGCTTGACACAGGACGACGGGTCACAATCACATCAGATCTAAACGTGCCCTTTGTGAACAGAAATCTCAATAGCCACAATGTTAAGTTACATTTCTGTTCTGCATACCGACAACCTAAGTGATTTCACCTTCACTAAACACATCTATTCCATATCTCTCCAACAGGTCCATTCGGTCCCTATAAACATAATGTGGATGCATAAGTGCAGGCTCTTAATGATGAAAGAAAAGATTAAATGTTCAGCTGGCTAGCACTGAACTTCAGACTCTGAGCAGGAACGGTAGCATGGATGACCTTGTGTATCACGTCGACCTCTCATCCCTCGTTCCACTTGACCCAGAAATGTATCTAGGAGATTTTGTATATCTCTCTTAATTCTCCATATCTCTCAAAATTGTGTATATATCTCATTTGATTACTCATACTCTTTATTGATTCTAATTGATAGTAAATCAATATTATTTTATCTTGTTAATTTAGTCATCTTCTAAAGCCTAAAAATAGACTAATATAGTCTTCATTATGGAATATACAAAAATAAAACCATTCATTTCTGTTTGCATATTCTTAATATGGTATAGAGCCAAGGCATTGCCTTAATTTATTTTGCATATCTTCACGTGCCATTTTTAATCTGACTTGCACATGAGAGAGGATATTAAAGTATTTATCAATGAGTTTTACACTCTCTTTATTTACATTTGAACTCCCGCCACGTGTTGATATAGGCTTTTGGGTAAGAAACTTGCTTACGAGGTATCAAATCAGATGGATCATTGTAAGAAAAGATTGATCATCTACGAAAACCCAGATTGATCATTAAGCTCGTACTCCTCGTCAATGTTCATCATCTTCTTCACACGGTCTCTCTTGGCCACAGCTTTATTGGACCTCACCAATCGCCACCAAGACTTCCAATGCCGCGCCACGACCTCCAACAACCCCTCCACGATGGTTGAAAGTTGTCAAAATAAATTTCCTATGAGCTAGGCCGAGACCCTTATTTATTGTTCCAACTTTTCAAGCTTCAAGAAGGCATTTTTTATCGGCCACCACCTTCATTCAGCTATCCTCGAAGCTTTATAGACCTAACCCACTAATCCACTCCCGACCTATGACAAAACGAGCCCAAGCTTTCCATGGAACCACCGCCGCTGAGAAGGTTCAGATCGTTTCTGCCACTCCGTGCCCAACGGTCCACCTCTATCAATGGAGGTTGCCACCCGAGATTGAGGCATGCGACCATAATGCATTTTTATTACAATTTTTTTGGCAAATTTGTGATCATGCAACTTGAATCGGAGGTCATGCGACTCCACTCCGAGGTTGCGCAACTCTGACTTGAGCTTGAGCAGCTCTTATTAATGGAGTTCGCAATGAATGAAGAAGGAGAAAGAAACAAATAAGGAAAAATTTATAGTCGACCAAGGGCAATGCTAAATGTTTACTAAATTGACCTAGCAATCTGTGGCGTATGTCGTGTCATCAAGTATCTGTACAATAAGCAAGAATGATACGAAGGAAAAGGGAAAGAAATTTATAATAATACAGTTTACAAAAGGAATCAAGGACGATTCCTTAGCTATTAGCAAATAATGATAGCTAGGGACCATACGTAGTATCCACACTCAGCAACCTATTGTCGACCCGTCTAAACAATTTCAAGTACAGGAAAATTTAGATTTTAGGGGAAAAGTTATGTGAATAGGGATAAGACGAATGTAGTATGTCATAAATTGCTCCGAAATGATTTCATATGGTTACTTGAACAACAATACATACACGTATAAGTGGAACTCATTCAAATCATTTCTCAAACCATTGATAGTGCATTGATGTGTAAATAATTAGAACCAATGCTAGAAAGGCTTTCCCTCCCTTTTCTATAAATAATTATAATCCATTGCGGTATTGGGATTAGTTAACATGCACATTAGGTACTTTGACACTCAATAAATGTTTGTAGTTTACTTTGTCATAAAAATCCGTTGCTGTATTAGGATTAGTAGATGTTTTGTTGCTGTTTGGGCTGGGGTGTTCGGGCCAGGCAAACTTGACAAAATCCTGGCCCGTGCACACCCCCACTACAAATCATGTAGGCTAATATCTCATCCAAACTATTAATCGTGTGGATGCCACTGTACATCCCATATGATCAACGGCCCAAATGGCTTGATCTTCATTCGATGGGTCAAATGACAATCAAGTGATTGAACTACCAGGACGTCTTTGTACAAACCACAAAAAAAGTTAGCAATCTTTGTCATTTCATGTGTAAAGTTCATTGTCCATAGCCACCTCATAATCCTTTATTCTATAGATAATATTGATTTGCTCAAATGTAATGGTATTGAATCTTTTTGAAATGTTTTGATTTTCATTGTAGTTCGTGCAAAACGATTACCGGTTTTGGCGTATTTCCCCAACTTTGCCATTGAATAGCCAAAAGTGAGGATTACATTGATGAAGGGTAAAATGGACTGGTGGCATAAGCATAATGTCCCTCATCTTTTGATAATTATTTCTCCAGCAATTGGTTCCAACGAGATTTGATTTTAAGAATCCTTAAATTGTATATGCGTGGCATTACACAATGCAAGAAATTTGCCAAAATTTTTCATTAAGGAAAAAAAAAGATAGAAATCTAATCCAAAAATAATCGTTGATAAGAAGTTGACCCGTTTGGTCAACCCATAATAAAGCTTGACCAAGATTGGATAGACTTCATTTGTTTTATAAAATATATTTCGAGCAAAACATTTTCCTTGTTTTTCAGCATTTGGATTGCTTAGAAAAATAAGTTAACGGAAATTTTTTTCTTGATCAATGGAAAATCTATACTTAAATTCAGAAAATTGATTACTTCTTTAAAAAAATCAAAAATAACTTTTCAAAATATGACTATATAGATCAACGCTTGAATTTAAAACTTTATGCTCGGATAGAGGAACACTAAAACTCAATCCCAAAGCTCTAGCTTCCAAGATCGGGTGCCCAAGCTTGTGTCTGCGACTCTTGAGCCCATGCTTGGGTTCCCGTACCTAGGATCAAGTCCCTAGCCCCCATGCTCGGGTCTCCAATGCCAAGCCTAGAACTATTGGGACCTTGACTCCAATATAGACATCAAATCAAATGCAAACACAAACATGCCATATCGCTCCATACATGTCTAAGAATTAAGATATGGGGTCCCAAAGCAGTTCATCAATTTTGCTAAGAAATCGATAATGTAAAAGTTGAGCGTTTTACGTGGCTAGACTAGTGCTAACGTGAATAATTTTTCTAAATATTTGATTAATTTTATTTTCTTTTTCCCTTTCAACTCTAGGTCGGCAAAGGTCATTAGGTGACCTTGGCCAGCCTCTAGGTGAGAGGCGTGAAGACTAAATTTGTCACAGACTAGGCTATTGTATTGGCCCCAAGGTGAGCAGCCAAACTTCAATTTAAACAAAAGCGTGACCTGTGCACATTTCTACTAGTTACGATGGACTACATATCATCAGTGGCCCAAATGAGCTTGCTGCACAGGGTCTACAGATAATGTTCTCTTGGTGGGTCAAACCCAAGCAACCTCTATAGAAAAGTCTAGGGGAAAAGCAATTAAAACGACAACCAAAAAAAGATAATAATAATAATATAAAGAGGCACAAGACCTAAAGAGATGTGATAATATTCCAATTTTGGTTAGCGCCAGCTAAAAAGCAATTCTCAAAACGACACAAGACCCATATATGAAAACGACGCGCATTCTAAATCAAACAACATAGACAACGACACAAATTCGAATACGCCCCATTGCTGCAAAGAAATAATGGCTTTGGGGTCCCACAATAGTTCAATAATTTGTATCAGGGACACAATCTGATGCTTCAGGACAGGAGGATCGATTCACGTGATAATGTTGTGGTGGCAAGTGATGTCATCCTAGGGTCATAACTATGACGTAATAGTTTTAGCCTACGAAGACCACGGCATTGACTTTACCGCTGCGGCCGGGAGACGGTAGGCGCTCTGCCCTCCTAAAGATAAAGCAAAGCACCTTACGCCGAAAAAAGAAATATAAGATAAAATGCCGTTTCGTTCCACAACTCTAGGACAATATTTCCTCGTTCTACTAATGAAGAAATGAGAAATTTCTTCTACTGAATTTTCTGTTATGTAGCCGGCAACGGAGAGTGGTGTGGACGGAAGAGCAAGTGGAGCGGGAGGCCCATAGGCAATTTCTTTCGGACAAAAAAATGCCCCCGTCCATGGCGTGGACAATGGCACGTGACACACAAGCAATCGGCGTCCGGGCGAACATCTGCGTCGCTGGTTGGGGGGTTTCAATTGAGACGAAATCACCAAATTATGGAGCTTACTTTGAGGCGATCACCGATCTCGGACGTGCTTTGAGATAAATGCCACTTTATGACCAAAAAAGCTGACTTTCCGCCTGCCGCACGATTTCAATGCTGGTGGTCCTTTACTCGGTGGTCCTACTGGCTGGATCTGTGCTCTGATATTGTCATTATTTTACAGAAAAGCTGTGTTTTCACGAGTGGAAATGTGAATGGAACCTTGCTGTTGCTAGTCTTATTTCAGCATTCACCAGTGAGCTTCTCGACGCTCGGAAAACTCTATAAAATGGGTCGATATAATTTAACAGATGTCCAAGTCCAAAGGTGTCCCAAAAAGAGAGAGAGGCCATTATTAGTTCCGATCAAATGGAGCGAAGGATATTGGAAGCAGCTCGAAAGGGCAATATCCATGAGCTGGACGACTTGATTGGCAGCAATGAGCTCATCCTCGAGGAGATGGATCTCGAAGGAGCCGGTCACACGCCGCTGCATGTTGCCTGTGTGGCTGGCCATTTGGATTTCGTCCGAGAGCTCCTGAAGCGTATGCCGAAGCTCGTGGAAAAGGTGAACGCAGATGGTTTCAGCCCGCTGCATATCGTAGCGGCTCGAGGTGATGTCGAGATTGCGAGGGAGCTCTTGACAGTGGGTCCGCAGCTCTGCTCTGTGAAGGGACGGGAGAGAAGGGTCCCTTTGCATTATGCCACTGCGAACGGGAAGGTCGATGTCATAAAGGTACTGCTCGCCGCTTCACCTGAGTCCGTTGAAGAGACGACCGCTTGAGAGGAGACTGCACTTCACCTTGCCGTGAAGAACAACCGGTTCGAGGTGGTGGTTGTGTTGGTGGACCATTTGAAGCAGCACAAGAAGGAGCAGATGATCAATTGGAAGGACCACAAAGGCAACACTGCCTTGCACCTTGCTGCCGCGGGCAAAAATTTCGAGGCAAGTCTTGCGGTTCCCTTATTTTAATTTGCTTTTCTTTATGCATTAGAGGGTGTTGATTTGGTATCCCACCATATGCAAAGATCTTCTAGGCCAAGGAATTTATTGAATCGAGTCTATTTTGATCATTACTGGAATAAAGGATGTCTTGTCTATGCCTGAAGTCTTTACGTATAATCTTAATGTATGGAAAATGGGAAAGAATTGCAGGTGGTGAACTTCCTGATTTGTAAGCATGCTACGGAGTCCGAGGTCGTGGAGGTGAACGCTGTGAATGACGATGGGTTGACGCCTCTCGATGTCTTAACTCCTTCGCGAAGGGAAGTAGGAGATAGAGAGATCAGAGAAATCCCCGTTCGTGCGGGAGCCAAGCACGGGAGAGGAAGATCAAACTCGCCCACATCAAGTCCAGTCCCGGTGGACAACAACGATGTCGATGGTAGTAACAATCATCAAGCAGCTGAGGAGGAACCAGTTAAAGATGCTCCTCAGTCATTACCACGTTCACAATCGAAGAATTCAAAAGCAGAAAAGGAGTCGTTTGGTGACATTCGCAATGCCCTGTTAGTCGTCGCCGCGCTCATTGCAAGCGCAACCTACCAATCTGTGCTTCAGCCGCCAAAGATAATAGAAGTTGACAACGACAAATCAGGTCCTTCCGGGAAATCCAGGACTGAATACTATGGTGCGGGCTTGGTGTACACTCTCTTCCTGGGCAGCAACACACTAGGATTTGTGGTGTCGGTCCAGATGATCATTTGCCTAACCAGATTTATCCCCAACCACGCCAGGCTGCCGCTTAAGCTGCTGCTTAGGCTATCCCTGGTCGCCATGGTTCTAACTTATTTTTGCTTCACGTTATCCCTGCTGCTCAAGACAATGGGTCCAGCCCAGAAAGCTCTTTGTATGACGTCGCTAATGATATCATTCGTTCTACTGCTGATGCAGCAGTGGCTGGCACGTGCTATAGATTATTTCTTGGAACGGCTTGTTGGATTGCACGTTCTAGGTGATATGTACCAGCTAGAGGACAAGGACTCAGAGAATAAGGACTTAGAGAAGAAGGGCAAAAGTAAGGGTTGTAAATGATGATGGTATCTCTCTTTCCTTGAGGTTGAGCTAAGACATGCAAGCCTTTAGCAATATGGTATTGTGGTTTGTTCGTTGAGGTCGGGCATCAGACTGATGTCCTTAGATTCTTTGCAGTTGATTGTGTGATGTTTACAAGTGATCCACTGTATCGTACTCCCTAATAAAGCGTGTTGGGGGCTTATACTCAGTTTTGTAAATTCGTGGACAGCGGTTGTGATTTTGAGACGTGGTCACGCGAGTTCCATCCTAAGTACTCATTTGGTCTTTGCTTCTTTAGATGGATCGGCCGTGAAGTTAAACATCTTTGTGAGGTTGAGAATGAATTTCTATGCTAGAGCAAGGAAATAGAAAAAAAAAGAACATAACGGAGGAGGCAAAGAAGGAAGAAGAAGAAAAAGAACAAAAGGAAAAGGAAAGAACAAAGGTTTTTCTTTTAAAAATATCAAATTGAGCTAAAATTTCACGTCATTGATGACAGTTTGAGGGAGAGAAGTGCATATGGAATTGGCACGATGAACTTTAACGGCAACATTGGACAGAGAAAGCCGATAATTATATATATAAACTCAAGATAGAATTAGGATCCAATTAAAAGTCGGTGCTTTTTAAGTGAATTGGAGCATTAGAATAAGGAGACTAATAAACTTATAAACAAAAGCATTCAATCACTCCACGAGCTTTTTGGATATCAAAAGAAATAAATACTCTGTCTCTATAATATAAAATTAAACATAATCTCACGTCACGATAGATATGAACCTTTTTTGTAATGATTTTTTTCCCTCACTAAAAATGAATTACTAAAGTCCCTATAATCGTCCTATGATTTAAAAAAAATGAGTAATTTCTTTTATTGAATTATGTATTACTAGAATGTGATAAAATTAGGATCGGCAACTTTATAAGGTCAAGATTAATGACACCATAGGACGAAAAGATATATGGTGTCCCAACACCTATTTGATGCGATAGAAGAAAAATATTATAAAGGACAATAATTCTGCCTAGCTAATATTTAAGAATTCGGAGTTAGAAATTATCGCAAAAAGCCTAATGTCGTTTTCTTCTCGTGCTCCATATGAAATTTCAATTTTTTTTTTTTCTATTTTCAATACTTTGTTGTATCTTCTTCATCCGATTTCCATGCGTGAGGGGTTTTTAAGTTATCTAATACAATCTACCATTGAGGCATTTGGCCTAGCGATACATAGGTTAGTTGTTTTTCCCTAAATCATGGGTTCGACTATGAATAAAATATTAGCTTGTGATGCGTGACTGTAGCATATGTTGTGCGGAAAGACTTTTTAATCGTTAGCATCTTGGTGGGGTTTAGGTCACAGACGGGATAGAATAATTATTGATCAATGCGAACGTTAAATAAGCCACAAAGGGTGATCATCTGAAGAGGTCACAGAGGCAATTGGCCAGGGCATTGACTTTATTTCCACGGAAAAGAGTTGAAGAGAAAAAAACATTGCCTTTATAACATATGAGGTCAGCCAACGAGAAACGCGAGCGTATGTTACAAAATAATGGTCCAGTTCCTTCAAAAAGCATTTCTTTAAAAAGCACAAACTTTAAGTGGGATCTTACCCTATTTAGAGTTTTCATCCAATATTGCCGCTAAAGGTCCGCGCATCAATTTCATGTGTGCATGTCTCTCTCCCTTCATATGTCATTGGCAATGTGAAATTTCAATTCAATTCAATATTTCCTTGATAATGAAAGAACCTGATTTTTTTTTATTTTTTATATTTCCTTATTTTATTTTCCTCGTATGACGTTCCTTGCAACCTCCATTAATGGCGGTGGAGCTGCTCATGCTCAAATTTGTAAGTCTTAACTCTCTGTTTTGCCTTCTATCTCAGCTCCTATTTAATCTCACCAGCTGATTTCTTAGTTTCACATGGCACAAGACTATGGATATTTGTCCAAAAAATACTAAACTTATGGTACGACAGTCAGTTCAGTCTCAAACCTTTTAATTATGCCAATTTAGTCTTAAGTCTTTTGAATATTTTCCATTTTATTCCTAAATCTATTATTTGGATAATTGGCCAGAAAGACTGCAATGACAAATCGTTAAAAATTTAGGATTAAATTGACAAATCGTCAAATGGTATAAGACTATATCGACACAATTAAAAACTTTATGACTAAATTGACAAATTGTTAAAAGGTTTAAAGTTAAATCGGTACAATTGAAAGGTTTATGACTGAATTAATCACCGTGCAATAAGTTTAGAACTTTTTAGATAATTTTTCCTAGGACAATGAGCCACAATGATAACAGATCTAAACATGCCTTTTGTGAATATAAATGTCAAAAGCCATAGCGTTAAGTTACATTTTCCCTCTACTCATCGACAACTAAAGTGAGTTTAGCTTCACTTACCACATCTATTCCACATCTCTCCAACAGGTTTGTACGGTTCCAAGTTGGTTAGAAGGCCCCAGCGGTTTATCATTACCCCATTTTACGTTTGGGGTTGACTCCGATAAACGGGATAGTTTAAGGACTTGTCCAGGTCCAAGTCCCTATAATCATAATGCGGATGCATAAGTGCACGCTCTTAATCATGAAAGGGAAAGATCAAATGTCTAATGGACCACTCGACTCTCTCAGAGATGTATCTAGTAGATTTTGTATATCTCTCTTGATTATGCAAATCTCACTTAATTCTCCATATTTTTTAAGATTGTGTATATATTGCATTTGATTACTCATATCCTTAATTGATAGCCTATAAATAGACTAATATAGTCTTCATTATGGAACATGCAGAAATAACAGATTTCTTTCCTCTGCATTTTCTTAATGTGGTATTAGAACCAAGTCATGCTTTAAATTTATTTCACATGAATGGCTTCACGTGCCATTCTTAATCCAGCTTGCACATACGAGAGGATACTAAAGTATTTCACATTACTAATTTATGAGTTTTATACTCTCTTCATGTACATGTGATCTCCCACCATGTATTGATTTAGGCTTTTGGGTAAGAAAGTTTCTTCTGTGGTATCAAAGCAAATGGATCATTCTGGGAAAAGATTGTTCATCTAGGTCATATTTCATCCGGACCCAGATTGATCATCAAGTTCATGCCCCTACTCATCGATGTTCATCATCTTCTTCACATGGCCTCTCTCAGCCACAGCTTCATGAGGCATCCATCGCCACCAAGACCTCCGATGCCGCGCCACGACCTCCAGCAACCCCTCCATGATGATTGGCAGTTGTTAAAAAAATCTCCTGTGAGTTCGGCAGAGACCTTATTTCTTGTTCCAATTTTTCAAGCTTCAAGAAGGCATTATCATCGGTCACCACCTTCAATCAGCTATCCTCGAAGCTTTATAGACCAAATCCGCTCGGAGCAATGACAAAACAAGCCCAAGCTTTCCATAGAACTATTGTTGCTGAGAAGGTTTAGATCGTTTCTTCCACTCTGTGCCCTATGGTCCGCCTCCATTAATGGAGGTTGCCACCCGTGACTGAGGCCGGCGACCTCAAATTTGGGGTCGTGCAACTCAAATTGGAGGTCACGCGATTCCCCTCCGAGGTTGTGCAAATCTGATTTGAGCTCGATCTCCTCTATTAATGGAGTTCGCAAGGAACTAAGAAGGAGAAAGAAAGAAAAAGGAAAAATGAGATGGGAAAATTTATCGTTGACCAAGTTGAATGCTACACGTACTAATTTTTTTTATTTATTTATCAAATGATCTGGCAATTTGTGGCGTATCCGTGTCATCAATTATTTGTACAATAAGCTAGAATGATACGAAGGCAAAGGGAAAGAAAATTACAAACATACAGCTTACAAAATAATCAACAGTAACACCACCGGCCGTGGTGGCTCCGTTGGGTAGGCTTCAGGTTTCCATGTTGGAGGTCTGGAGTTCGAAGCCCCTTCAATGCAAGTTGAAGGAAGGCTGGTGGATTGCTGCGTGGCATCTTAAGTGGGTTGCCGGGGGTGGTGGGTCCTCCCGCTTACGCAGCCCCCCAGGTTTACTCCTCCGACTGCCGGCCGTGCGGGGGGTTCCTAGGTCACCAAAAAAAAAAAAAAGAGAATCAAAAGTAACGATTTCGGACAAGTAGCACATTAATTGTCGCATCCCTTGCCAGGCTTGGTCCCTCTCTTCGTAATAAAACTTCTTTATGTTCAACGCTTGCCTCATAAACAAGTTGAGCCAGTTATATTCGTTGGAAGGGCGATCTAAGATAATCATATCTTACTTAGGACAAGCATATCAAAGTCATTCAACATAGCGTTCACAGAACCTTTTTGAGATATTTAGGTTCTCATCGGACACCGTATAAAAGATTACGGCTTTTGACAAAATTTTCCAACTAGGTCACTTAATAGAGGATTAGTATACAAAGGCTACAACGGAACGGTGGTATAAGCATAATACCACTTTAAATGTTTCACATCTTTGCAGAGATATTTATGGAATCGCACAAGGTTCCAACGAGATCTGATTTTAAAATTTTTGAAATTGGATGGGTGTAGCATTGCAATGCAAGATATACGCCCGAATTTTATGTTTGAGATAATAGATATATTTGGAGATTTCTCTTAATTGATTATGATTTGATGTAATTGATATTTTGCTATTTTAGATAATTAGCCTCTAAATCTTATAAATAGGTTCATGGAATATTACATTTGTTTGTCACTATAATTCTCAACTTGGTTTTGGAGCCACTCTTTTATAAGGAAGCGTCCATTCAGTCTAACGACAGTTGCATTGGCTGCGTCACTTTGATTTCACCCTCAATTCTGCAGTTGATCGAGACTCTTCCGCTGCTAATTTTAGAGAATAGACATCACTATCAGGATCTTGAAAATTTGTTGTGTAAGAATGCCAGAATCCTCTCTACGCACTGCCACATCTCGGATCCAAGAAGCCCCCATTGTTCTGTGCTGATTTGGCACCTTCCATCGAGTATTTCGAAAAACCAAGACCCACCCACAAGCCACCATCCTCTACGAGGTTGACCTAAAACTATCAAGAACGAAGATTGGATGCTGTAGCACACGCCACTACCCCGGCGAACCACCAAGCCCAAGCCTTTAGGAGTTACTTCATCCATTTCCGTTGCTCATATTCACCAACAATCACCACCATCAGCCTCTTGAAGCTTTGGTGAGTCGACTCAACTCAACCACATCGCCTTCAGATGCAAAACGTGCCTTGACATGCCACATTCGCTCTCTGCGCGTGAAATCCATGCACCTGCTGTCACCTAGACACTCCCATGCGGCTGACGTAATTTGTAACATCAGTTTGCCAATCCGACCCATTTAACTTCATTGATCGGATAGGTTCAATCGAATTTCAAACCTCTTCGTCCTTTTTTAGATCAGTTCGGTTCTATTTAGGCCGGTTCATACTGGTTTGTCTGTATTCCAACCGGTTCAATGTTATTTCCAACTAGTTCAATCCTATTCCCAACCGGTTTGACGTTATTTCTGATCGATTTGATGCTATTCTGATCGACTCATGCACTTTTAGGCCAATTGTTGGCCATCTCAAATCGATTCCCTAGGGGATTTTGAAATTATGAGTTCGTTTTTGGCCTTATATGCTCCAGATCAGTTCTTGAGGTACTAGTTTCTTCACTTTTTTTTTTTTTTTTGTTTAATCTGCTGTGTTGAAATTGGTATAGTGCTTATTATGGACATATTAGAAGTTTTGATGTCCAATTTTTATCTAGTATGACCTAAACAACTTACAAGGATGGCTAATCAACCCCAAAATTGAGGTCTACATGTAAGTTCATCTGCTACTACAGCTAGTGTAAAGACTTCTCCTAATGGATTTTTTGTCACTCGTTCATTAGAGGATCTTCATTTCATTCTTGGAGAGTTTGGTACTTGTTCCTTCTGTTATGTCTATCTCTTCAAGTACTTCTAATTCGTGGTATTTTGACTTTGTCTACTACAATCATATGACTTCAAATTTTTATTTTATTAGGACAATTGTGTGAACTTGGCTTTGATGTCTACTTCTCTTCGCATGATTGTTATGTATAGAATCCATAGATGGAACAGACTATTGGGACAGGCCATAGAGTGGGATGCCTATTTAAGCTTGTTTCCTTGAATATTCTCAACTCATTTGCTGGTTGTGCAGCCACAATGTCATATGAAAATTGGCATTCTCGATTTGTTCATGCGTTATCCTCTAGATTAAAATCATTAATTTCAAATGGTCATTTAGCTTCTATTGATAATAATCATTTTGATTTTCTACCTAGCCAATTGGGAAAACGTCATGCCTTGCCTTTGGTTTTAGTGAATTTGTCTCTCTTACTCCTTTTGATCTTATTCACTTTGATATCTGGGGCCATCTCCAACTTTCACTATGGTTTTATCTTATGAAAAATCACTCGGAATTTACTCATATCACCATGATTTTGTTGTCATGATAAGAACACAATTTTCTCAAGATATCAAGATTTTTCGTATTGATAATACCATGAAATTTAGAGACAAGAAATTTCTGAGAATTCTCTCCCAAAATGGTACTATTGTTCATCATTCTTGTCCACAGACTTCCCAAGAAAATGGCCGAGTAAAACGTAAACATAAGCATATTTTAGATATTACAAGTACTCTTCTATTCTCTACTTCTTGTCTAGAATTTGTCTAGGGGAGAGGCTTGTCTTACTATTGTATACATTATTAATTGCATTCCATCACCTATAATAGGTAACAGTTCTTCTTATGAGTGCTTGTATGGTAGTGTCCCTAATTACAATTTTATTCAAGTCTTTGGTAGTGCTTGTTTTGTACTTCTCTCGCATGAATGCACAAAGTTAGAGCCTCGTGCTCATTTACGTTGGTTCCTTGGTTATGACATTGAGCACAAAGGTTATAGATGTTGGGATCCTATATCTAATTGTCTTTGTGTGTATCGTCATGTTATCTTTTGGGAACATAAGATGCTTCCTCTCTTCATCCCTTCAAGTCATCGTCTCATTTCCTTTCTTCACTAATAATTCAGCGGGTTTATTTCCTAAAGATCCCACAGCTCCCTCCACTTGTGAATCCTCCTCTCTAGAATCGTCTCCTCTTGCTTCTTATTATAATCTTGATGCAAGTTCTACTAGTGAGACCACCTCAGCAACTTCTTACATGTCTACTCCATCCATGGATTCTCCAACGGTTGAAATTCTGTCATCCTTTGTCTATCATTCCAGTAGAGTAAGTCAACCTTCTACTTGACTTCATAATTACAATTGTTACTCTACTATTACTTCCCTTTTTGAACCTCACACATATAGAAAAGCTAGCACTAATCCTCTTGGGAACAAGTAATGACAAATGAGATATAGGCTTTAGACAAAGCTCATACATGAATTTGGTTAATTTGCATCCCGATAAGTCTGTTATAGGTTGTAAATGGGTATGTAAGATTAAAATAAAGGTAGATGGTACTATGGATCGTTAAAAACCTTGACTAGTGATGAATGACTTTACTCAAGAATACAAAGTTGACTATAAAGAGACTTTTGCTCCTATTGCACACCTTACTTCTGTTTGTGGTCTTCTCATTATTACTATAGTTAAGCGCTATCTTTGTTCCATATGGATATTCAAAATGTATTCTTGAATGGTGATCTTACTAAAGAAATTTATATTGTGCCTTCTCTTGGATATACTCATTGTTCCAACGAAGTGTGTCGTTGCACAAAACATTATATGGCTTGAAACAGGCTTCCATGCATGGTATCACAAATTTACCTCTATTGTGTAATCTCTCAGCTTCAAATCTAGTCCCTATGATAATTCTCTTTTTGTTCGATGCACATTTCGTGGATATATTATGCTATTCTTATATGTAGATCACATGGTTATTATTGGCAATGATCATATCGACACTTCAAGCAATATCTCAGTTAACAATTTGAAATGAAAGATCTAGGATGACTTAGCTACTTTTAGCTACTTTTTAGGCTTGAAGGGTCATTCAAATTCCTCTGATTGTTGTCTTTTACAAGCCAAATATGCCACTAATCCTATTTGTTGGGTCAAGCTCATTGACAACAAGATTGCTACAGCTCCTATTGAGACCAATGCTAAAGATGGGGCTTCTCTTTTGAATCCTTCATTATTCTAACAGCTTGTCAACCGTTTTATATATCTTACTATTACTCAACTTGACATTACCCATGTTGTCTATATTGTTAGTAGTATATAACCATGCGCCACATGACGCATTTTGCTGTAGTACTTCAAATTCTTCACAACATCAAGGGTACGTTATTTCATGGCCTTCACTATTCTTCTCAATCTACGTTGGATTTGACAACTTATTCTGATGCTAACTAAGATGGGGACCATCAAAATTGTCACTCCACTAGCTAATACTTCTTTTTGGGCACCTCACTTATCTCATGTGTTGCAAGAAGCAAACTATTGCTGCTTGATCTAGTACAAGAAACTTAATATTGAGCTCTTGTTGATACGACATCAGAGTTACTATGGTTGCAATGGCTACTAGAAGACATGGGAATACATCAACATAGTGGAACATTCATTCATTGCAACAACCAAACTGCTATTTCAAATAGCACATAGTGATGTTTTCCACGAATGATCTCATGTTCTTTGTGGCATTGTTTGACTCATCTCTACTTCATCCACTAAACAAACTGCTGATGTCTTTAGCAAGACACATTTGCCTAGGCGTTTTCTAGATCTTTTCTCCAAACTCAAGTTGACCTTTTTCAAATCATCTTGAGTTTGAGGGGGGATGTTAGATATATATAGGAGATTTCTCTTGATTGATTCTAATTTGATACAATTGATATTTTGCTACTTTAGATATTTAACCTCTAAAGCCTATAAATAGGCTAACGTATTCTTCATTAGTAATGTCCAAAATATTACATTTTACTTCACTACAATTCTCAAATTTTCAATGAGAAAAATGGTAGAGATCCAATGCAAAAGCAAAAAAAGGATATGAAATTTACACATTTGGTCAACCGGTGATTTTGGGCAAGGACGGCCTCATGGGGCATCGCCTGTGCGAGGGTTGGCATCTACGAGGCTAAGCTTCAGCCACCCTCACAAGTTATCGGAAAGAGGAGGAAAAAAAAGAGAGGAAAAAATATAAAAAAAATTTATAAAATTATATATATATTATTAAAAATGTCAACATTAGTGTCGACCATGCTAAGTAGGCCGTTCGGCATCCACACTAGCAATATCCAGTCCAAATTAGTTAGAAAGACTGAATTGGCTTTATGTCAAAAGATTTAGGATTACATTGACATAATTAAAATATTTATAACTAAATTAGCACCAATGGAATAAGCTTAGAACTTTTATGACCGTTAGTTAAGCTACCCTCTAAGTTGCTTGGAGTTCTTACAATGTTGAAGTTCACTTGTACTACCTCATCGAGCTACCTTTAATCTCCAAGAATGTTGGGAGCTCACATTTACGTTCATCTCTCATGCTAAACTCAAGCTTAACCTCCAAAAAGTTTGAAACTTCAATTTCGAGCTTATTCCACACATTAAACTTAGGCTTAGGCTTATTCCACACATTAAACTTAGGTTTAAGCTCATGCTCCACGTTGGACTAAGGGTGAGCACGGTTCCCGGGTAAAACCGGGAACCGGTTAGGTTAGAGTTCCTAAAATTTAAAAGCACCCAAATCATTAACCCTCAGTTCAGTTGTCCTCTCCCGTTCTCTCCCTCTACCCCGTCCCCAACGCCGCTTGCTTTCGACGCCACTGCCGAACACAACTCGCCCTCGACGCTGCTGCCGGACGTCGCTTGTCTAGTCGCTCAACGCCAATCGCTCCCTGCTCGCCCTACCCTTTAGGGGTGTGCAAAATACCCGGGATCCGCCCGGACCGCCCGGAACCGGACCGGAACCGCCCGGAACCGGCGGGTCTTGAGGGAACCGGTCCGGTTCCCGGTTCCGTGGGCGGATCCACCCACCCGGACCGGACCGGAACCTTTTTAATATTAAAAAAAAAATTACTAAGAGAAACCCTACATCTCATCTCACTCTCTAGGGAATCTTTACCTTTGGTCAAAGAAAATCGAACCATCTATGGTTATTTGCAAGTAGGAAATGGGAGAATGTTGCATTTCATTTGTTCGCGTTTTTTTATCTACGAGATACATTTATAATTACAACAAATAAATATTTTTTCCACGTACTTAAATTTAATTTTTCTTTCTTTGGCTTGCTTTGATATCACGTAATTATTTTTTGTTGAAAACCAAAAAAATTTTGCGTCAAAATCGGTTCCATGGATCCACCCGGGAACCGGACCGGACCAGCGGTCCGGTTCCCGGGTGGATCCACGCAACAAACGGGTGGATCCCGGTTCCAATTTTTCGGAACCAGTCCTTAGCGGGCGGTTCCCGGTTCTAGGTCGGGAACCGCCCGCTCGGACCATGCACACCCCTACTACCCTTGCCTCCCTCAATGCTGTCACCCCCGCTCGCCTCGCCGTTCAGCCGTTAGACACCACTTGCCCTCAATGCTGCCACTCGATGCCGCTTGCCTTTGACATCGCCGTTGGACATTGCTCAACCCTCGTTGGATGCCTCTCAACGCT
>CM027875.1:28377825-28608130 GCA_016097615.1 Eucalyptus dawsonii
TCGATGCCATGAATGGGTCGAATCAGGTTAATGATGGGTTGCACGCTGAAGCCGCACCCCGCATGTGGGAGCACGTGAAGAGCGCTAGAGCGCGTCTCAACACGCCGGTGCGTGGCCACGCATGGGGTGTGTGAGGCCTCACGGCTGCCCGGTAGAAGCCCGATTTCTTTGTGGGTAAGTCAGAGTCTGAATTTGTAATTTAATTTTGATTTTATTGAGCAAAAAAATCACGAAAATCTCAAAATTAGGGAAAAATTATTATGCATTCGAGTTAAAGTATAATTGTACGTCTGCAATGTTGGATCAAAACATGCAACCCAAGATCTCCAAAACTAGAACAAAATATGCATAATTGAGCGGGAAAGATTAACACACCTGTTTTGGGATCCATCGTTCTTGAAGCTAAGCGAAAACCGATGTTCAACGTGCAAGTCCTTCTCCCTCACGGTGCCCTCCTCGTATCGCGTATGCCAATAAGCACGGCCCCGTCATCCTTTAGCGTGTAAATGCTTATTATGTGAGGATACACGCTGAAATTTAGGTTAAAAAGAAACACTTACACTATTTATAGAGTTTCCAGCCAGACCCTTTCATTACGGGCCAAGCTCAACTCTTCTCACATTAGCCGCATCGTAATGGTAATTAAAAAACATTCTATCTCACCTAGACCAAACCTCATAAAATAGTAAATTACAATATCAATTAATGTAGTCCAGTATTAGGAAAATTCTTACGTTGACTGGTCCAAATAAGATAAACTTTAAATTAATTTACAAGCTTCGAGGAAAGGACTTTCATTTGTTGAGTCTTCAATTTTTCTTTTCTTACATGGAAAATGAAGTATTGCCTTTTATTAGGTTAGCTTTAGTCATAGGCTCACTAGCAAGACAAACTTTGACGGCTTCCTAGTAATGGCATTCCCGAACCCTAATTAGTTATTTCCTCTTTGCTAATTTCTAATTTAATGCATACTCATAAGATACATAATTATACATGCAAAATTTAAGTATATCATAGCTAAGTGCATGACAAATTTGTGCGCTATGATCAACTTACCTCCATATTGGTGGACCGACACGACTCAATTAATTAATTGCTTGTCATCATAAAATGAAAGGTGCTATGAAATCTGTGGTGGCACCATGTGCACCAAGATCGTAGGTTTGGCATTCAAAGATTTTTTGGGTATCGAACCCAATAATCTCTTTTTTAATCGAAAGCCACTTGGGTGTTGTCTTCTAGCTTTTATTGTGAAGAATCTCTGAATATTATATTAAGTGCGTACACGTGATTCGGCTTGGATTTACTCCGCCTCCAGGAACACGGTCGATGACACCACTGAATAAACAAAATTTTGAGAATCAGTGGATCTAGAAAATCATGTGTATACGGGCAAATGCATCATGACGTGGTGTTTTGGAGAACCTAACGAGTCTCTCTGCTTGCGCATGCTGGAAGTTATACTCTCCGACTTCGGTATGGCTAATGGAGTTCGGTTAATTATAAGCTCTCATCAAGAGTGCCGCATGACTTATACACTAGAGATATTTGCCACTAACAAAAAAATGTTGGATCATCGACACGGTAATTGGTAAATTTTAGCCATTGGTAAAACTGCCAAATAAAAGTCGGTAAAGAACAAAAAGAAGTTTTTTTTTTTATAATTTTAATAAAAGATGCAACAGGAAGGTAATTAATAAAACAAATGATCACTCTAAAATTAACTCAAATAAGGGTTGGCAACGAAACTAGCTGGTAATTTCATTGATAAAAGTTAGTAATTACTCTAATTAAACTCGGTAATTTCTATAATGACTAAATGCATCTAAAGTCCTAAAATTTATCACAAAAAATATAATAAAATCCTCAAACTTTAGATAGTGCAATCATGACGTGAATGAAGTGTTGTCTTTCATTAAGTTAGCTTTAGTCAACTCTCAAAGATAGTGCAATCACCTTTTTCTGCTATCTTCGACGGGCTGGCTTTCATCTATTCAGTCTTTATTTTCTTATTATTACATGGAAAATGAAGTATTGTCTTTCATTAGGTTTAGCTTTTGTCATAGGCTCACTAATTAGACAAACTTTGATTGGTTCTCGAGATGGCGTTACCAACGGAGAAGGGCTCACATAAAACTCGATCTACGTGCATCAATATCATTTCGTATTCGTTACAAAACCAGTACCATGCACAAGAAGTGAATGATTCGTTCCGGTTATTTTCAAAACAAAAATGAAAACTATTAACACCACACTGATCTCTTAGAAATCATTTTTGTAATTATTTTGATAAGAAAATACATGAATGACAACATTGGTAAATTCCCAGGTTAATTTTTTAGTATTTAGTGTTAGTGAGTGATCTGCAATCTTTAGAAAAGAAGCAGAAAAAAATATTGTATATTTTCAATAATCAAATTGTGGTGCAAGTCTGACCCCCGAAAATAAAAATAAAAAAAATAGATTCTGGGTTCAAGTCTCGTGCAATTTTAGGCTTTGTGCACATTACAAATACTCGATATGAGAAAATTTCTTATTTGGTAAAAAGAATCTCATTAGAGGTGTCCCTATTTGTGGTGTAAAGGAAATTTCTTTATCACATAACTCAAATCTTTAGGAGATTGAAATTCCAAATAAGAGAAATACCGTGACTCATATAGAAAAGGGTACAATTAAATTGTTGATCGTACATTATTTCTTATGCCGAAACATGTGGATCAACCTGGTTGACAATCTATAGTTTTTACCCCCATTTACATTTAAATTATTTATTCGCAATTATAGAAAATAAATGGGTAAAGAGATGAATGAGACTTATATTGATAACTTATAATGGATATGTTGTCTGAACTAATTCTAATAAATGAGTCAGCAACAGCTCATCCACAATTGTTTGTTTTTATGAGAAAATACTAGATGCGTTCAAACCGCCATGCAATTAGCCACCAAACTAATTATTCAATATCAAGTACAAAGAACTTTTGACTTTTTTTTTTTATGAAGAAAATATTATGATGGAGCAGATTGGTTGAATGGATCGATCATGTGGTGTTTGGGGGAGCACCTAACAATCTCTCTGTCTGCCTATGTATTTCCCTATTGCAATTATTCTATTGGTTTTAATATGGCTCAGGAATTAGTTGAATTTTGAAGATCTCGTTACGTTGCTGCTTCACATACACTTTGGAGATATATGTCGCTAACGAAACTCGTAGGATCATCGACACAATAGTTGGTAAACTTGAGCAGTTGGTGAGAAGCGGTTACCAAAAGTCCAGCATTGAGGCTACTATTTGCACCTGATAACTTCGAAATTATTAACTGAAAAATATGTGTAGTAAACTAAGTCTTAATAGTAGAAGTTGAAGAGATTCGTATGTAGTTTACAATGTTTAATGGATTAAATTCTTTGCAGTTGATGCCCTAAATTCAATCAATAATTTTCTAGATAGATAACTATACCACTACTTTTAATGCATACAAACAGTCATTTGGAGAATTGGACGGTAATAATATCATTTCCTTAAATTCGATCTGCTAAATTTCAATTGTTGAAAAAGATGGATCTTGCATGAGACCCACCTTATCTAATGTAAATGATTACAATCATATGTGATAAAACAGATTGATAGAATAAACTTTTGAAATGAGGGAATAATCATAATGGTGCGAGTGGATCAAATTTCAGCGGTCTTACCCATCCCTCGGTTGTAAATAGATGATAATCAATTATTGGATTGCTGGCAAAGAATAAATTCCAATTTGAATCCCATGATCTTATTATAGGTGTAAGAGGAATTTGTTGACCAAGTATCACAGACATTGAACTGAATCCGTGGAACATTATAAATTTCTTATAAACAAATCCAAGTCGAATTTGAATATTTTAGTGTCTTAATTTTTTTGTTTTGGGGCTTTGATACTCAACTTCCGCCCGTCGTTATCCGACTATAATTCGTTTTCGATAAATTGAATTAAGTTGAGCTAAGATTGTGTAACGTTTAGTTGATGATGACCACTGATCTCGGAGAAAGCGAGAAGCAGTAAAGTTTAGCATTTTGTCTTTTTTGAAAGACGGGAAGGCTCGCCTATGAACAATGATTTGCGGTTGAAACACGAAATATTTGCAAACGTGACATTTTTTTTGGTCAAAGAAGATATTGAATTCATATTGCCGGGAGCTTACGACCTGAAGCTAAGGCATCCGCATAAACAAGGTCGAGCAGAAGGAAGGGTGGGAAAATATTTCAATTTTGGGCCGAGGTGTCTAGACGTTGAAGATAGCGAAATGGCTACAGAAAATAAATAAATAAACAGTGGAAGTTTAACGTTTGAAGTTAAACACAAGGGAGTGACTCAACTCTGGATTTCTGGCAGAGTTAACGTAATTTTGGGATAATTTAGAGAGTTTTTAACTTAATACACTCTGAGTGGTGGGTCCGACCCATCAGCCCCTAACATTTTCTTAATGAGCTAAATGTCAACTTGTGCCCTTACATGGGCTACTTACCCCCTGGTTTGTTCCTTCCTTACACGCGGTTGAGACTCTATAAATACCCTATCGTATTCATTCAATAAATATGAGATAACCTCCCTATTAATTTAAAAAAAAATCCATTAAAGTTGTCTTTATATGTGGTTTGTGAGTGGTTTATATTTTCTTTGTAACATAACTCTCGGAGATTGAAACACCAAATAAGAAAAGTACTATGGGCTCATACAGAAAATGGTACAATTAATTTGTTAACCATACATAATGTCTTGTGCTGAATTATGTGGATTGACATTGTTGACAATCTATAGTTTTCTACTCTCGTAAATATTTAAATTTTTCATTCTCAATTATAAAAAATAAAATTAAAAAATGGGTAAAAGATGAATCAGACTTACATAAAGTGACACATACATATTATATATATATATATATATAAATGGAGAAGATGTTTCAACCAATTTATTAAATAAACGAACCAGCAACAGCACATCCACAATAGTTTGTTTTTATGAGAAATTGTTCGATGCTTTCAAAGTAGCATGCGATCAGCTACCCAACTAACTATTCAATATCAAGTGCTATGAATTGGTTGAATAAATTATTGTGCGATGTTTTGGGAGCACCTAAAAATCCACCCAGTTTGTATGTATTTCCCTATTGCAATTATTCCATTGCTTCAATATAGCTTAGAGGTTGGTCAATTTTTAAGCTCTCATTGATAGTGCCACCAGACTATTCTTTAGAGATATATGCAACTAACAAGAAAAGTTGAATCATCGACACAATAGTTAGTAAATTTGAGCCGTAAAGTTAAAAAGGCAAATAAAATTAGTGACAGTAAAATAAGTATTTAATTAATGATATAACAAGTAGGTAACTAACAAAATAAACAAACGTCCGAAACTAACTCAAATAAAAGTTGGTAATGCAACACTAGCCCAGTAACCTAATCGGTAAAAAATTGAGAATCACTCTAATTGAGATTGATAACTTCTAAAATGAATAAAATGTACCAAAACTTCTAAAACTTGTCAAGAAAATTAAATGGAGTTCTGAAAATTTTAGATAGTGTTATCAAGTCTTTAAAATTTGTCAAATTGATGGAATTAATTTGCTTTGTTAACTCCATCCATCCATTTGACTAATAAAAAGTGTTGTCATAGCTTCTTCTTTTCTTTTTTTTTTTTTTTTATTAAATGAATGAGGCAACAACAACTCATCTACGACTGTTTGTTTTGTGAATAATTTTTTTATGCTGTCAAAACATGATGTCGTCAACCACCAAACTAGTTTTTCAATATCCCACATGAACTTTGGACTTTCCTCTAAAGAAAAATATTGTAATAAACGGTGGTTGAATAGATTACTATGCGATGTTTTGGGAGTACCTAATAATTTCATTGTTTGCACATGTATTTCCCTATGGCAATTATTCCATTGCTTCAATATGGCTCAGGAGTTTGATCAATTTTAAGCTCTCATTGATGGTGCAACTTGACTATTTTAAAGAGATATATGCAACTAACAAGAAATGTTGAATCATCAACACAAGAGTTAGAAAATTTGCACCGTTAGTGAAAAAGGCAAATAAAATTATTAAACAGTAAAATAGGATTTTTTATTGGAGATATAACAAGTAGGTAATAATTAAAACAATGAACTTCAAAAACTAACTCAAACGATAGTTGACAATTCAAAACTAGCCCCGTAACTTGATTGGTTAAAAAATTGATAATCACTCTAGTTAAGATTGATAATTTCTAAAAGGAATAAGTGCACCAAAAGTTTAACAACTAGTTAAGAAAATGCAATGGAGTCCTGAAATATTTAAATAGTGCAATCAAGCTCAAAATTTGTCAAATTGATGCAATCAATTCTCTCTATTAATTCCATCCATTTGACTAACAAAAAAATATATATATATATATATATATATATATATATATATTGGTATGGCTTTTCTTATTAAATAAATGAGGCAGCAATAGCTCATCCATGACTGTTTGTTTTTGAGAAAATGTTAGACACCTTCAAAGCATAATGTCATCAACCACCAAACTAATTTTTCAATATCACATGAATTTTGACTTTCCTCTAAAGAAAAATATTTTGATGAAGCAGACAGGCTGAATAAATTATTATATGATGTTTAGGGAGCACCTAACAATCTGACTGCTTGCACATGTATTTCCCTATTGCAATTATTCCATTGCTTCAATATGGCTTAGGAGTTTGACCAATTTTAAGCTCTTGTTCTTAGTGCCACTTGACTATATGTAACTAACAAGAAATATTAAATCATTGACAAGATAGTTGATAAGCTTGAGTCATTAAATAAAAAGTCAAATAAAAATTAGTAAACAATAAAATAGGTCTTCTTTTTTTTTTTATTGGAGATATAACAAGTAGGCAATTAACAAAACAAATGAACTTCGGAAACTCTATAACAAGTAGGTAATTAACAAAACAGATGAATTTCGGAACTAACTCAAATAGAAGCGGGTAATGCACAACTAGCCCGTTAACCAATCGGTGAAAAATTGATAATCAATTTAATTGGGATTGATAACTTCTAAAATGAATAAGTGCACCAAAGTCCAAGAGTTTTTTTCAAGAAAATGCCATGGAGTCCTGAAAATTCTTGGATAGTGTAATTAAGTCCTAAAACTTATTAAATTGATACTGATCAATGATCTCTATTAATTCTGAAGAACATAAAATGTTGGTGTAGCTTCTTTTTTTTTTTAATTGAATGAAGTAGCAACAGCTCATCCACAACTAATTGTTTTGTAAAAATTGTTAGATGCTTTCAAAGCACCACGTCATCAACCACCAAACTAATTTTTCAATAGCACATGAACTGTGATGTTTAGAGAGCACCTAACATTCTCACTATTTATGCATGCATTTCCCTACAGCAATTATTCCGGTGCTTTAATATGGCTAAGGAGTTTTGTCAATTTTAAGCTCTTGTTGACAGTGCCATTTGACTATTTTTTTAGGATAAATGCAACTAACAAGAAATGTTGAATCATCGACACAATAATCAATACATTTGAGCCGTTAGTTAAAAAATTAGTAAATGGTAAAATAAGTTTTTTTGTATTAGAAATACAACAAGTAGGTAATTAACAAAACAAACAACGTTGAAACTAACTCAAATAAAAGTTAATAATGCACAATTGGCCCGGTATAATCTCTCTAATTGAGATTGATAACTTCTAAAGGGTACATGTACCAAAAGTCCTAAACATTGTCAATAAAATGCATTGGATTCTTGAAAATTTTAGAAATTGCAATAAAGTCGACTTGTTAAGTTGATGCAATTAGTTCTTTAACTCCATGCATCTAACTAACGAAAAATGTTGGTGTAGGTCTTTTTTTATTAAATAACTGAGGTACCGACAGCTTATCAACTGTTTGTTTTTTTGTGAGAAAAATGTTGGATGCTCTCAAAGCTTCATGTCATCGACCACCCAACTAATTTGGCAATATCACATGGACTTTTTGACTTTCCTCTGAAAAAATATTATGATGAAGCTGACTGGTTCAATGGACCATCATGTGATGTTTTGGGAGCACCTAACAATCTCTCTCTTTGTGCGTGCATTTCCCTAGCGCAATTATTTTGTCGCTTTAATATGGCTAAGGAATAGGGCCGTCAAATAGGTGGGTCAGCTTGTTGTGGGTCGATTTGAAAATGATCCAGCCCGTATTGGCCCGTTGCTTTTTTGCTTATTTTTAAATGCGATGTAAATTTGATAGCCGTCACATCTTGTTAGCGTATTATCCGAAAGCGCGTAGTATTTAATTGATCTAGGTTAATTTACTCATGCAATTTAATTCACTTTAAGCTCTTCCCGTATATGTTACTTGAATAAAAACTACATCAAATTTAAAAAAATAAATTAAACAATAAAAAAATTAGTAAAAATTTTTTAAAAAAAGTAGAAAAACCTTTAATTAAACTTAGGAAAACTTACTTTTTATGGTACTTTTAAAAAAATGATATTGCTAAAAAACTTTGATGAAATAGGGGAAGAGAAGGCAAAGACTAGTGTAACATCTTAGGGAAAAGATTGGACCAATGATCACACTTTTTCTAACTATAAGACTTTTGAAGTCCAATATGAGAAAATCTTCCCTAAGCCAAGACAGCACTAAATTTAATGGATAATTTTTTTTTAATTTTTTTAAATTATTTTTTAGAAAAACGAAATTTTTAATTATTTTCTAGATATCTAATTTTAATTTATTTTTCTTTTCATTTAAAAAATATTTTTTATTTTATTTTTTTCTTTTTTAGCCCGTTCGTCGCGCCAACCACGGCGATGGCTAATAATCAACCAGGCCAGCTCAAGGTCACCTATAACTCGGCGAGATCCCGAGCTCAAGCAGTAGCATGCTCGAGCCTTGCCCAATCGATGTGGCTTAAGCCTCACCAATCACTGCCTCGACCTCAACCTTGCCAAATCGTCAAGATCAAGCTCATTTGATGTCGATGGGCTCAGAGTACCTTTAGATGTCGGTGAGGCCAGGCCTCGCTAGATCGGCAAGCTAAAAAGTTTCTTTCGACAAAAACGAGCTCAAGTCTGGCTAGAAGGAAGTTGGCATTGAGCTTATGCGGGGGTTAGTGAGCTCGAGCCGCTATTTGAGTAAATTATTTGTGGCCGTATTGGCCACCAGCTAAAAGGAGGAACAAGAAATGAAAACAAAAGGAAGAAAAAAGAAATATAAAAAATAATTATAACTTCGATTTTTATATTATATAAAATATATATATATATATATATATATATATATATATATACATATATTTATAAAGTTAAAAGAGGAAAGATAGAGTGTACGACTTCAGTTGGAAATATAGGTTCTAAGTCCAACCTATTTATGATCATTTTATATTAATTTTTTAATTTTTAAACTCATTTAACAATCTCTTCAATTGTAACAACTCATATATGCCAATTTATGATTTAAATGGATCATATATGGGTTTAAGACCCATTTTGACATCTCTACTAAGGAGTTTGGTTAATTTTAAACTCTCATTAATGGTGCAACTTGACTTAAATTATATATAGCCACCAACAAATTGTGTTGGATCATCGACGCTATAGTTAGTTAATTTAGTTAGAGAAAAGCTGGGTGGGCGTTTTCCGAGGTTCTTTCCACGACCAAAAGTCAAAGTTGCAGTTATTTTAGTCTGTTAAGTAAAAAATTAATTAATGAAAATATATGTAGTAATGTAAATTTGATTTGTAAAAGTTGAAGAGATTCGATGGTGATTACCATTTTTACTGTTCAAATTCAATTTAGGCTATGCACCAAGTTCACTCAATAATTGTTCTAGATAGATAATATACTACTGCTTAGTAGGATGTGTTTTGTTTCGATAAAAATGAATAATTTGGAATTAAAATGATCACTTATATCGTTTGATATGATTAATCAAGGAAATTTGTTTTTATTTTACAAACAATAATATATGTCTAAGCATTTTCGTAGGTGATGAGAGTATTTTTTTGTTCATTCTTTTTGCAAAACGTCTAGTGATTATTTTAAGAAAATATTTTTTAATTATTAATTTTTTCGAAGCAAACAGAAACTTAATGCATAAAATGAGTTGCTTTGAGGACCATAAGTGTGCCGAAGCAATATGTTATGTGGAGTAAAACTTGTGTCACTACTACTCATTCTCTCTTTTAGTTCGAATAGTGGCTCGGAGGACTTCTTCAAGAGTTTCATCCCGTGAATGAAACAATCGGAATTTGATAACTGTATAAAAATATACTGAATAATGAATCCTTTGAGATTTCATCAATTTATTAGAAAAATCTATATATCTTGTTTTGGGCATATATTTAAACATATACCATTTTCTAAAGTGTTATATTCCTAGATAATGAGTTAATATCGTCTTTTTATAACGAATATTTAAAATGACTTGCCTTAAAGCATTTCTCGATTGAAATTGAATCCGGACAAAATAGAGTTGATTTTTTGGTTGGATATCAGGATGGGTATAGTGCTCAGTTTCTTCAGTTGAGTGGTTTTAAATGTTGAATGTTGTCTGTCAAGGGTTAGGGTCTTCCTTTTATCCTTGGTAGACTAAGTGGCAGGGGATGCAGACCTTATCAGGAAGTTTACAACTGGAATGACTACATGGACTGAAAAACACCTCAGTCATGCATGTAGAATACAAATGATCAAGTCTGTTATTTGGCTTTACAAACTATTAGTGTCAGATTTTTCCATTTTTAAAGAAATGGAAATGAAATGTCAGCATTTTGTGGAAAGGAAGATCAGAGAGAATGCTCTTGGGGCCTAGGTAGCTTGGAAGAGATTTGTTAGCCTTAACTGGTGAATGGGAGTCTTGTCTCTTGGAATACAACATGCACACTCCAAGGAGATGTGGTGTCAGCGAGGTACAGCACAGCCAGCACGGTTGGGCTAGTGCCTGCGCATAGGCCTATTTCAAACAGGATCGTGCCTAGGCGCGAACTGTTAGGTAGCAGATCGTGCCGTTTTAGGGTTGGGCCGAGCCTTGGCCCAAATTTTCCCCAATTGAGCCTTGTAGGCCGAATCCAATAATGGGGCGCGACGCCAATGAACTTTTTGAGGCCTCGGCCTCAAAATTTATGTTGGGTCACTCATCCTGTGAGTCTGTGACCAATTCGGCCTAAAGAGCCCGACCACTATGGCATGACCTTTGACAGTAAAATAGCGGCCAACGATTATTTACAAAAAATTAAAGGAATTTGACCAACGTTAAACGGGTAAATATTAAATAAATATTTTTATATATCGTGATTAATTATTATGTTTAAATTAATTTATTTATATTCATAAATAATAAAAAAACCTATAATAAATACATGCTAATAACATGTATTAATAAAGTTATTCAACATACGCAAAGTCTCTCGATCCGTAAAAGAAAACTTTTATAAATTTTAACAAAAAAAATTATTTAATATTAAATATTTCTTTTAGGGTTAAATGGTCCCATCATTTATTTCCCCCACCCCACTCACCCACCTACCGCCTGCGCACGTCTCTTCCCAAAGTTACATTGCACTTTACGAGGCTTTCTTTTTCTCCCCAAGAAGCCGTCAACACATCCTCTCTCTCTCTCCTTTCTCTTCTTCCAAAAAATTGAAAACCTAGCATTCGGCGATCGCCTTCTTTCTCCTCTCCCTCGCTCGGTCTCCACCTTTCTCACCGATGCCCCTCGCCTCCGTTCCCCCCCATTGCCGTCGCAGCCTCGCATCAGCCCTCCATCGCGGCCTTTCCGTTTTCCATCTCGACGTTGCAGTCGGCGGTCGCAGCCAACCAAGACGAACGAGAAAGGCTTCTCAATGTTGCAGTCGGCGGTCGGAGCTCTCCCTTGTCGTCGCCTCAGCTCCCTCACCCTTGCCTTCACCCTTCGTCACTTTCTTCCCTTCGCACCGGCGAATCCCCGCCCACAAACCTCCGGACACGCTCCGACGCGCGTGTCGAAGAGTTGACCTGCGATAAACCGAGCACAAACACGTGTTGGCTACGTGTCCAAGCGGCGTGGCAAACAAGTAATAGCGTGTCGAGACGGCGATGTCCGAGAATGTCAAACAACAACAGGCCTTTGAAGCGATGTCCGTCTTCTTTTAATACGTGTTATCCATGATTTTAACATATATATACAAGTGTAATAATTCAGGGGTATCAATTTGGAACATTAACAAAGTGCTGTTGGCCAAAATCTATATAACGAGCTGGAGAAGTAATGATGAAAAACATATTTTCCGTGTCTCATTAGTCCGGTTTCTTCCCTGCCCATAATAACGTTCCCATCCTCAACAATCACATAGCTATTCAATTAAAGAGTCCAATCTGAAATCATTCACTAATTAAGACTGAAATACTAATCATCTTAATTAGAAAATAAAATAACATATATGCAATGCACCTGGTTTTTGAAAACTAGTATCTTACCCAACTGGAACTGAGGCTGTCAATGCAAGCTTTGCCTTATATAAGAAAGAAATAGGTCTTGTTACTTGTTCAGAGAAAAAACATGAGAATAAGAGTCAAAGTTCTCTCATGCATGCATGCATGCATAAAGGCAAATTCAAGAGGAATGTATCCGTTGCGCAGCAATAAAATGCTCAGTATCATTATGCAGCTACCAATGGAACAAATGCATGTCTCATAGTTATATGATCAAGATCTTGCAGGTCTGTGTAATGTCTTGGTTACTAACTTCAGCAATGATTATCACACATACTCATCTTTTGTAATAGAGATGCAAATCCCACTAACGGAGTTAAGCGTATGGCTCTAATAACGAGCAAAGCAAGAACTAATTTGGCTTCATGTTTGCCTCATTTTCCAATGTGTCCTGTTGAGTGCCTCGAGAGGCTGTTCTTTTGTTAATGAGGTTTCTCTCAAACGTTGAGAAAACTCCTGGAGCTTTAGCTTGTGGGTCATTTTCCTTTACAAATGCTATGGCATATAATGCTAGAGAGAGATCCCTAAAGTTTGCTGTGAAGCCCTCATAAATCAAGCGAGCAATCAACATCTTATGATTTTGTCTCTATTCCATGAATAACTTATATAAACTTTGTGTTTCTCATTCCACAAGGCCAAAATAACCACCCAACCAATTATCCATGGGTACAATAATGTCCACATTATCCTGCATACTCCAAGTAAATTTTGGTTTAAATTCTCCTAGGTGCTAAAGTCAAAGGTCGTAAAAGGATTCATCTGTCAAGCAAACGCCTTTCTAGTGCCTTGCCATCTCATTGCATCTTCTTCATTCCTCCCTGGTTTCGCCTCTTCAAAAGCCTTATGAAACCTAACACGGAGTCCCTACCCCAGTGATCAAAGCTTCTAGCAATTTAGTTGTCATCTGGAAACCTATTGCACTGCACATCTTTATAATAGGCACATATTACACATCCACATTTCCTAGACACTTCAAAGGCACCCAAATCCATCCCTCCCTCCCTCCCCTCCCAACCTACAGCACTTGGATTGGCTCAGTTGTTTGCCTGAAAAGGGGACTGAACCACCCTATGTACCCAACTTCCCTTTGTCGCACTCTGCCTTGCTTGTTTTTCCTTTAAACCTAGACTTCACCTACTTATTTCAATAAATTACCACCTCTAAAAATAGAAGAGAAAACCTATACCTTCTAGGGATTGTTGCTGATTTGGCGCGTGTAATGTCGTTTACCAATGGATGCACTACCAAGCATCCACAGACAACACTTACAAAGAAACACTTATTTAACATCTCTTGTCCAAATTCAACTATACATTCTTCAAGTTCCCATGCAATTATAGCACCAAAGGGATCAGACTCTAGCTTCAGCTCCAAGTATTAAATCAACTTAATACAATTCGGTCGTGCCAAGCATTACCTGATCTATAGCAAGCTGCATAAAACCCAAAACCTCAGGAAGAATCATTCACCCAAAGCTATGTTATCAGTTTCCATGGCTTCAGTCGGCGGTGGTAGTCTGTGCCTCTACTCGCCGGTCTCCGTCACCTTCAGTTCGCTAGGCTGTTTTTGAAGAACTTCTTCTGTTTGTACACTCCATTGGTAGGTGGCAATCTTTCCACTCGTTGAGGCTCGCTGGTGTCAGATGAAAGATGAGCAATCGAGATATTGAAAGTGACGTTGATGGAGTTCAAATTTTGCCTATGGTGAAGATAAGGAAGAAGCTTAGAAGTTATCGAAGAAAGAAGGTGGAGAGAAAAAATTAAAACAGAAAAAGGAATGATAGAAGAAAAGAATTACGAAATTTATTTTTAGGATATATATAGTTAACCTGGTTTAAGGGAATAAATGAAAAAAAAAAAAAAGGTTAAAGGAATGCATGCGTGCATAATTAGGTGGTTATGCATAGATGCAAATGAGTATTTATTTACAAAGTATGTGGTCCTTAAAGACCAATTATAATTCTACTATGATCAAAGGTAGTTTGGAAAGATGAAACTCAATTTTGACTTACGGCTCTATTTGTTTGAAGAAATATTTTGCCAGAAAATTTCTATTTCCATTTTTTAGTGTTTGGTGTGGGGAAATAAGCTGGTCAAAAAAAGTGACTTCAGTTGACCAGAAAATACCAAGTTTAAAAATAAGGAAAATGACTTCTAATTTTAAGGGTGGAAGTCATTTTCAAAAAAGTATTGAGCACTATCCATACCCAAGTGATTTGACAGATGACCAGGTGATTTTTTTGGTGCATGCATGTTCACTAGGAGACCACATAATTCTCATGACAAAACTAGCATAAACTGCCCGTATGGGATAATCGTGTTTCAGTGGAGTCTAATTGATGCACCAACCAAGCAGTGCCTCACCACACACCAGTACAAAATTCCATCATGGACTCAGAGGTCCATGTACAGCAAACCCTCTCCCCAATTGAGTTCAGACCAGGAATAAAGCAGGACAAGTGCAGGTAGAGAATCTGTACTTCTGTGCTCGTTTAAGGTCCTCTCTATATCTTCTCTAATATACGTTGCCATCTCTAGTATACATTCGCAAAAGATGCTCATCCGGTGAGATGTTCAACACAATTTTTCTGGGCAATTTTGAACACCTGGCAGGCTAATCATGGCAATGATAAACATACATTTCATGTCTCACTAGACCGGTTTCTTCCTGCCGGAATGATGTTCGCATCCTCAACAATCACACAGCTGTTCAATCAAACTATAACATAAACAAATTTGAGATCATTCACTAATGAAGACTGAAACACTAATCATCTTAATAAATAAACAGCATATCTGAAATGCACCCAGTTACTGAAACCAGTTTCTTACATGACCGGAACTTCAACGCTGTGCTTTATACAAACGAGATAAATAGGTCTCGTTACTTGTTAAGAAGAACAAATTATGAGGACAATAGGTAACTCAGGAAGAAATCAGCATCAAGTTGCCAACAGTAGAAATATTTTCCAGTATCAATATGCAGCTACTAAAGGGATGAATCCATATCTTGCAGCTATAAGATCAAGATCTTGCAGGTCCAGTACACAAACATATTTCTACCGTTTGAATGCCGATCCCTCTCGTCAGCGGCCATTGTCATCGAACGCAGCAAAGAAACATTCCAATACAAAGAAGAGACGGACAGAACCGTACACGTTCAGAATCAATCTTGACAATGATGAGACATAACCCGAATCGAATGAATGCACTGAGAAAAAGATGGGTCTATGTCTGCGCATCTTCAGTTCGGACAAAATCGCGATCTATTCAATGTCTGCGACTTAGGGCCATACTAAAACATCTGGTAGTCAACAAAATTGCAAAGTAAAATTACGCTGTCTCGAGGCTCGAATTCACGGCCCGATTTGGAAGTAAGATCAGCCAGCAACATTCAGATTGAGCAACGATCCGATCGCGTCCAACGCGTGCTTTAATTCTAAAAGAAAAGAACATCGACTTCGATTGAAATCTATCGGAAAGCAAAGCAAGGATAATAGATATCAACCTCGCCCGTGACATTTGCATTGTGACGAACACTTGAATCGGCAACAGGACCTTTTGCGATTCAACGAACGAACGAAATCTACGGCCGCTGAGAAGGATTCCAAATGAGATCTTTTGCTCGCTTGACGCTTAGGAATTTCACGTGGAAAAGAGGCTACTTACTGGATTAGCCACCTCCACCTTTTCTAATAGTATTTTCATATACACCTTGTAGCAAGGTTCCTTCATTCTTCCAGTAGGCTCCACAAGATACTAAAAGCGCCAAATATTTTTCGTATCAGCTATTTATTATTCTCCACCAAATCATTTATAGTTGTGTATTGTCACCATAAATCTACAAATAAATGCAGCAATAGACTGTTAGATAGGAGATGATCTCTACCAGAAACCAGCTTGAACTATTTGTGTACATGTGACCATTATATGAAGAAATATGCTCAAGGAATTAGCTCTTACATCTCAAAAGGAAATACAATGCTCTTAATGCATTTTTATACCAAAAGTGTGGCTAAACATATCCTAAGAAAACAACGTAAGGAACTTCACAAAAGCAGATAAATACCATAATATGGCTCTAGACAGAGCACAATGGTAAATGAAAAATGCAACACATTGTGCATAATAAGCAAGAACATTGCTATTGTTGGTCATAGTCATATCTTACAAGAGAATAATGCAAAAAAAAAAAAAAACCTCTACAGCCCTAATTATGCATGGAAAATTTCACTATTAGCAAGTTGTTCAGATATTCTATTGTATGATCTATTAAAGAAATAATTAGGGGAGAAACATAAAATGATTTACAATAATCTACTAGCGTATAGTTGAAGGGCATCCAATTAGAACACTAACAATGTATTGTTGACCAAAATTTATAGAAGAGGTGGAGAAGCAATGACAAACACATACGTTCCATGGCTTATAAATCCGGTTTCTTCATGTCACAATAATGCTCCCATCCTAAAAAACTCACACAGCTAATCAATCAAAATATACTATAAATAAGTAAAGTAGACTACAAAACCATTCACTAATTTAGACTAAAATACTAATCATCTTAATTAGAATACAAGGTAACATATGAAATCACCTGAAGTTACTGAAAATCAGTTTCTTAGCCAACTGGAACTTCAAGGCTATCCAAAGCAAGCTTTGCCTTTCATAAGAAAAAGCAAATAGAGTCAGATGCACAGAAGAAGAAAACATGAGGACAAGAGTCAATAATTCTCTCATGCACGCGCGCATGTGTCGCGGGCCGATCGATTCATTCTCGATCTGCTCCTTGGCTTACCCATGTAGCCTTAAGATTTTACCTCTAAGCAGCCTTTCAACACTCGACTCACAAGAGACTTTGTAGAGAGAGAAACCTTAGAGAGAAGCTGCTTTTCATATATCTTGTGAATGAATTACAATGAGAGAGGAGGCACGTTTATATACAAGTATAAGGCAAGCCGTAATAGTAGATCTCCCTTAGATCAACGGTGGAGATTGCACCTCCCCATCTACCAACTAGGCATTTATTGCCCATTGCTCCCATTCTGCATTTATAATGTATGAGTACAAATACAATATCGCTCGCCCTAGGAGAATACTCTATATCTCGGGAACATAAGGCGAGGGTGCGAGGAAGATTATCACGCTCGACTCGTGGAAACCTCTTGGACGTGTTAACTTTCGGGCCATGACATTCTTCCCCACCTAATGTGACCAACGCCTTCGTTGCGTCTTTGGCATGAAAGGCTTCGTCTCTTTCTTGAGCGCAAAGACTCTCCTCGGGCTCCCAACTAGCTTCACTCTCCGGAATACCTTTCCATCGGATCAGTCTCACGCTTGGCCGCACAATACTTCTTCCGTATGACTCGATCCGCCAAGATGCTCCTCGAAACTTCGATCATATGAGGTCTTTGCCGGCCGGCGCTCGTTATGACTTTCCTCGATCCGAGTCTTCCTCGTCAACTTGATAAGGTTTGAGCATACTTACGTGGAACATCGGATGCACCTTGAGCTTTAGTGGTAGCTCCAACATATGCGACCTTTCCAACCCCGTTGTAGCACTCGAAATGGCCCTGTGTGACCGGATCATCTCCTTGTGCACGTCCTTAGCAGCGTGAAGAACCACATGCAGCTTAGCCCAACACTTGGTCTCCAACTTGAAACTCCACGTGCCGTCGCTTCTTGTCCGCCCATTTCTTCATGTGCTTGGAGGCTTTATGTAGACACGCCCGTCCCAGTCCGCCTCTTCTTGCATGTTCTTGGTGAACTTGTACGCGGGCGGGCCCTTCTCCCCAGATAACCCAAAGCAATCGTGCTCAAGGGTGTTCGGTTGTTGCCAAGTGTAACCTCAAGCGGAACTCCTGGCGGTTGACTCACTCCGTTGCAAGTTGTAGGAGGATTGGGCTACGTCGATTAGCTTTGCCAAATTCCTTTGCGTCATCTTTCACATAGTCCGGAAGGTAGATCTCCAGAGTGCATTGACCCACTCCGTCACGACCGTCGATTTGTGGGTCACAAACTTGTTGACATGTTCAGCTTCGACCTCAACGACTTGACAACTCAGACCAAAAACGTCTCGTGAAGCGAGGATCTGATCGCTCATGATCGTTTGTGGCACTCTAGTACTTCACCATGCTTCATGAACAGCTTGGCCGCCTCCTTGGCGGGCAATCCTTTATCCTGAACACAAAGGTTGAATACTTTGAGAACCCGGTCAACCACCACCATTAGAGTCCGGCACCCTTCGGACTTTGGCGGGTTGACGATGAAGTTCATGAAAATACTTTCCCATGGACAAGTTGGGACGGAAGTGGGCTCCGGCAACCCGGCGACAGCCGTTACTCCAGCTTGTCTTGTTGACATACTAGACAAGTCTTCACATACCCTCCATGTCGTCCCGCATTTGAGGCCAATAGTAACGATCTTCGGCCGGTCAGCGTGCGGTGGATCCTGGATGACCCGCCCACTTCGAATGTCGTGGTACTGCGCAAGATCTCCTTCCTTAGCTTCCCATAGAAAGGCACATACAACCGCCTTCCCTTGGTGTAGAAGCTCGTCCTCACACAAAATTGTCGAGTCTTCCTTCCTAGGCATACCCGATGAGGGCTTGGGCTCTTGGATCATGCTTTAGCCTCTCTCTTATGCGGTTGACCCAAGAACAACTCGGTCAACTCATTGAGCTACTCATTAGCTCCATCTTCCTACTCAGTGCATCCACCACGGAGTTGGCCTTCCCACCAACTTGTACTCCAACACGTAGTCAAACTCCGCTAGGAAGTCTTGCTATCGAGCTTGCTTCGAACTCAACTTCTTTTGGAGTGCAGGAGTAACTCGTGGCCACGTTAATCGATCCTCACTTGGACGAACTTGATCGGGATGTAGTGTCTCCGTCGGAGAGGCAGTACGGCGGTCATCTCCTTCTCTTGGACGGTGTATTGACGTTCGGTGTCGTTCAGCTTTCGGGACTCGAACACCACCAGATATCCACCCTGCATAAGAACACCACGATAGCATAATCGATCGTCCCATCTCTACCTCATAAGGTTTGGTGTGGTCGAGCAACACCAACACGAGCTCTCGGTCATAGCATGCTTCAATCGGTCAAATTCTCTTTGGCATCGATCCGTCCACTCCCCACGCCTTCTTCTTTAGCTTGGGTCCATGAGTGGCACGGTGATACTTGAGTAGCTCCAAACGAACCATCGGTAGTAGTTGGTGAGGCCTAGGAATGACCTCGACACCTTGGGTACCTTAAATCGGCAGCTCCCATTCAACGATCGATTGAATCTTTGCCTTGTCCCTCCGCACATGTCCACCCCGACAATGTGCCCCAGAGCGGAACTTCCTCTTGGGCGAAAGCACACTTACGCTTGATGTATAGCTCGTTCTCGCACAAGACTTGGAAGACTTGCCTTAGATGTTCGACATGCTCTCCCAATGTTCGGCTATAAATCCTGATATTGTCTGGGCTAAGCCACTACAAACCTATCTAGGAAAGGGTGGAGTACCTTGTTCATCATTTTGCGAGAAAGTGGCCGGAGCGTTGGTCAAGCCGAATGGCATTACCGAGAACTCGTAGGATCCATGCGCATTATCCCGCGAGGCTATCTTCGGCTCGTCCTTTTCGAGTGATCCGAACTTGGTAGTGGCCGTCCAGGAGATCAGCTTGGTAAACCACTAGGCTCCACCAAGTTGATCGAAGAGATCCGCGATGAGCGGGATCGGACACTTGTTTTTTCATAGTCGGCTTGTTTAACGCCCGGTGAGTCGATGCACATCCGAAGTGACCCATCGTGTATTTTTTTGGAGACGGGAGATAGGCACCCCGAGCCCGGAGCTTTTTGACGCCCAGAGTATGTAACCCGCGTTAAGCAACTCCTTGAGGTGCTTCCTCAACTCTTCCAATTCGGGTGGTGCCAAACGATAAGGCACCATGGCAGGTAGTCGAGCATCAGGCACTAGCTCGATCCAGTGATCCACCTCTCTCTTGGGTGGCAGCTTCTTCGGCAGCTCTGAAGGCATGACGTCCATGAATGAGTCAAGGACTTTGGGTTGCTTCTGTTGGGACTTCTTTCCCTTCCCCCTTGTCTTCCTCGATCTTTAAGGCTGTCAGGAAGGTCACTTCTCCCCTCCTTACTCCTTTAGTGAGTCGCATGGCCAAGATCATCTTCCGATCACAATCCGACTCACGATGAATCGGAATCACGCATTGACTATTCTTGTCCAACATGCATATGCACTCGGCAAATGGGACTACAACCGTATAAGTTCTATCTAGGAATTTATCCCAATGACAATATCGTAGTTGTCAAGGTGGATTACCTCACAAAAAGTTTCTTTGTCTTTCCCATGACCCGAGTTGTGGCTCCCGTCCCTCCCAGCACCGGTCGCGAGGACTTCCTTCGAGTTCACCGTCTTGAGCCAACCAGCTCCCTTCTCAACCCGTAGGTTAAGTTTCTTGGCGGCTTCCTCCCGAGATGAAGATGTCGAATGCCCCCGTGTCACAGCGCACTCTGTCGTGGTCACTCCGTCTTCCCGTCGCGAACATCAAGCCTTCCAGGCTCAACCCGCCTTCTTAGCTTTGATCGTGCTAAGTGTGGCCGATCTAACGCTTCCTCCACTAGGTTCATCCTTTTTTACAAAAGAAGCGGCCAGCTTGGCCTTGTTCGGGCAATCCGCGCCATATGCGGACCATCACTAAAACGGCTAAATGAGCATACCTTCCTTTGCCCACCTCCATTTGGCCCCATGAGCCCGGTGAGGATGAGGACCATTTGGTGGTCTAGCTCCGATTGGGCGATTGTTGAATCTACCTCGATCTCCCCTACGGTGCCTTGTCCCTTGGACGGGTGTCCGGTCGTGATGTGGAAGCGATGCCTTGTACTCCCGAGCGACATTACGGTCATGGCCGTAATGAGATCTCACGTTATACGCTTTAACTCTTGCTTTGTCCATGGCTTGAGACCACCCATGAACCGGGTGAAACGCTTCGGCTTCATTCGAGGGATTTAGGAGTAACTCGAAATTGCTTGATATAGTCCCACACACCACTTTTACTTTCGAGACGCTTCATTTCGTCACGAGCTTCCTCCTCCCATAAGCGGGGAAAGTAGTTCCGTCGGAACTCCTCGACGAAACCACCCGGTCGCAATAGGGTTCCCACACCTATCATCCAACGACGACGCCACCCACAACAAAGCACATCCGTTAAGTATATAGATGCGGTGTTTACCCGAGGTTTGGTCACCGTTGATTCCATGACTTGGAAGTACCGCTCTATGTCATAGAAAGTTGTCCATGTCCTTGGCCACCGAGCCGAAATTCCTTTGACTTCGGCATGTCCACTCGTGGACCTTGCCTTTGTGATTACCGTTCACGAATGCAGCTTGTGCTTTAGCAAGCTTACCCATAAGCTACGGTATCTCATCGCACATAGCCGTCATCGTTGCCTCCAAGGATTCATACCATTGTGCGAGTTCCTCCTGTAGGGTCCCGAAACTCATGGTGGAGTTTTCCCATCTTGGTCTTGAGCTCTTGCACTTTCGCAGCCAACTCCTCCCTTCCGGCGTAACTCCGTCTGATCGTTGGAGTCATCAACTAATCCTTGGATATCGGAGGAGAACAACTAAGTTTCACCATCCATTGTGCAAGATCCTCGTCGGATCCTTCGAACCACCACGGGTCTTCTTCCCTTGGCATCGCCCTTCTCGCGTTTGCTTTGATTAAGCAAATCACCACCCGAGGCCGATGCCTCATCGATTGTGGATCAGCCATTGCACTTCGCTGGATCACAAATCAACTCTAATACCATTTGTCACCGAGCCGATCAATTAAGCTCTCGATCACTCATTGGCTTACCCGTGCGGCCTTAAGATTTTACCCTAAACGAGTCTTTCAACACTCGACTCACAAGAGACTTTGTAGAGAGAGAAACTTCTTGAAAAAGAAGCTCGCTTTTCATATATCTTGTGAATGAATTACAATGAGAGAGGAGACCCATTTATATACAAATATAAGGCAAACGTATAAGTAGATTTCCTTAGATCAACGATGGAGATTGCTTCTCCCCATCTACCAACTACCGGCATTTATTGCCAACTACTAGCTACCCGCATTTATAACGTATGCGTACAAATACGGTATCGCGCCCCAAAGTGAATAGTCTACATCTTGGGAACATAAGCCGAGGTGGTCGAAGGTGTCACGCCCGACTCATGGAAACCTCTTGGACATGCTAACTTTCGGGCTATGACACATGTATATAGGCAATTCAAGAGGAAATCAACATTAAGTTGCTACCAGTAGAAATATTCAGCATGTCTCATAGCTATATGATCAAGATCTTGCAAGTCCAAGCAATGGTTATTACCACATTCTCATCCTATAATTCAAATGCGAATCCCAACTAAGCATTGAATTGATATGGCTCTTCAAAGCATAGACAACAACTAATTTGAGAAACTACATGTTGCTCATTCCGGTGTGTCCTATCTTTGGTACCTCAAAAGCTTATCACTCATTAATTAGGTTTCAATAACATTCAAAAGCTTTGAGCTTTAGCTTCTAGGTCAATTTCCTCCATAAACGCTTATGGCATATAAGCATAAAAAGAGAACATTAAACGATTGCAAAAGCCTTAGAATCGAAATTGACAATCAACTTCCTGTGCTTTTGTCTCTTTTCTACTAAATAACTTATGTAAACTCTGTGTTTCTTGTGATTTTTTTTTCCTTTTCCTTATAAGTCCATAGGGAGAAAGAAAATAACCACATAACCAGTTATCCATGAAGCACTTGATGTCCATATTACTCAATGCTCCAAGTAAATTTGGTTTTTAATTCTCTACAAATGCCAAAGTCAACAAGTGGTAAAAGGACTGAGCTATCTAGCAACCTTTCCTGGTGGCTTGCCATCTCACTACATCTTCTTCATTCCAGAAGGGTTTGCCTCTTCACACCCCATAAAACATGAAATGAGCCTTATCTCAGCAATCGAAGTTTCTCATGATTCAATATTCCTAGAAAACCTTTCACTTGCTGCACATCTATAGGAATTGTTCATGCACATCCACATTTCCTAGACACCTCAAAAGCACCGCCCAACCTTGACCCCAACCGACCCACATGGTTGGTTGTCCTGACAATGCACGGTTTCATAAGTCCCAACCTATAGCACTCGGATTGGCTGCGATTTCGAAAGCGGACTAAAGCGGAACCACGGACAAAAGCTCCTTCCCATTGTTTCACTCTCCCTCGCTTGTTTTTCCATTGAACCTAGACTTCACCTACTTCTTTGAATAAATTGCCACTTATCAAAAGAAAGAAAGAAAAGCTATACCTCCCACTTTGAGGATTGTTGCTAATTTTGCAATGTGTAACATCGATTGCAGATAAATTCACTACCAAGCATCCATAAACAAAACTTACCAAGAAAAAATTATTCGACGTCTCTCGGAGAAATTCAATGACACATTCTTTGAGTTCCCGCGCAATGCCTTTGCAAATTGATTCAAATCGAGAGTGATCTAATAGCAATCTGCATGAAGCGAACCTGGAAAATCGTTCACCCAAGCCGCTTCATCGTTTCCATGGCTTTGGTCGGCGGTGGTAGTCCCGTCGCCTCCAGTCGCGATCTCCCCGCCCGTCGCCATCGATTCGCTAGGGACTCTATTTCGGGAAGACGTGCTTTCTTACGACCGTCGTTTCCGTTGACAGGTGGCAATCTTGAATTCGCTAGAGCTCGGCGGCGTCAAACAGAAGATTATGATTAATCGCGATGCTAAAAGTGCATCGATGGAAAATGATTTAGCAAAACAAAGAAAAGAGACAAAGAAGAGAGCGAGAAGAACAAGAAAAAAATCGAGGCTCAAACACTGGCAATTGCTTCTAAGTAAGTTCTCGATCATTCTCTGCTCCATTGGTCAAACGGCCGATCCATGATCTTGATTCGCTTGCTTTGACTATAATGGACCATATTTCTCCATTATCCTTTGATAATATTGCAAGTGTTTCTGTCTATTTGTTTCAATGGACCATCTTCATACATAAATAAACTCTCGACCCCTGAATATGTTGATTCACGATCAATCTCATAAAGTAAGGCCCCGGATCAATTAGCCGATTATCTTTGAAGCATAACTTTTAGTTGTCCTCTAGTTGCTCGCATAATATTCGACATCCCCACTTTTTGATGTATTTTTTGGATCCGTGAGGTCAAATTTTACATGACTTGTCAAATTGACCGAAAGATTACTACTCATAACCTTGACGGTGTGAGATAAAAAAGGATGGTATGATCCAGCTCCAACGAGTCAAAGATCGAAGGAAAGACTTTCCTGTTCTTGACCATTAACATGGGTAACAAATTCATATGAGACTTCCTCCTTAGAATAATGCTTGTTGAGAACGGCATAGAAAGCAAATCCAACAAACTTGTCATACAAGTCTTTTGAAGCTATGAAAGATATGGACTCCTTTTCAATAGGGTGAACCCACTGCGGCATCTTTCTCGAGGAAGAATAATAAAGCAATGTTTGGCAACGAAATAAAGATAAATAATTAGAAAGTACCGGTTTGTTATTAGTATCCAAATAGAAAAGTTCAATTTGAATTTAGTAAGTAATCCTACGGAGTTCCACTTGGACTCGAACTCTATAAATGAGTAGAGATCCATTGATCCTTACTTGCATTAGTATACAAGCCTCGTGTGATAGAAATCATTCCCATAAAATACGGTAGCCAACTCCATTACACGCATACATATGCGGAACACTTTATATTTGTTTGATTTTCTTAAGCGTCCAATCTTGCATTTTCTATTATTGCAATATCCAACCACGCATTGAGTCCAGCATATAGTCCACATCAATATGCATGTGTGCATGTGCAAATGTATGCGTGAGAGAGAGTATCTAACCTTGTCATATGAAGAAATATCAGCCATGGTCAACCCTTTGCAAACAAAATCATGAATTGAAGTTAAATTCCATAATTTTGCAAAGATTTGCAATTATCCGAAAAGCATATAAAAATGGTGGAAGAATCTCCTGTAATTGATGGCAATTTTCAACACCTAAATTGAACAAATGATGGCGTTTATTGATGGATGTAGGAAGGCATTAAGATTGTTCCCCGACAAAACTAATGATGTCAAGAATGGAGAACACGAAAGATTTTCAAGAAAGTCTACTTCGGACAAATTACATCCATCAAGGTTTAACCGATGTAAATTTGAAAGTTGGGTGATCATGCAAGGATTAGTTAAATCCTCGTACTTTGGAAACCCGATTAAATTTGTGCAAAAATCAGAGCCAAGTCTTCAAGGTTTTGTAATGTGTAAATGCTAGATGGAAGGCTCATCAAGTTCTTGCAATTACTTAAATACATACACTCCAAAGAGACGAGATTTTCTATTGATACGGGAAGTCCTTTATTAGGGGTTCTTTCTAAAAAGCTCTTTTAGGGCTTTGAGTTTATGTGGAATATCAGGGAACCTTTCAAACACATTGCAATTATTAAGATTGAGAACTCGAAGATTTTGACTGGAGCTCATTTGGAAAAACACTAAGTTCGAGCACTCCCTCTAAATTCAACACTGTAACTTGTTGAGATATGCGATGGACTTGTGAGCTTCCACCAAGTCTTTGCAATTCACAGGAATCCAATTCCTCAAGTTTGGGTACATGAGATAAAATAGTGAAAATTGATGATTTTTTGTAAGATTAAAAGGTCAAAAAATTGGGATCCAATCAAAAGTTGATACTTTTTAAAGGGAATTGAGGCGTTAAAATTGGTAGACTAATAAACTTATAAACAAAACCACTCAATAACTCCACGAGCTTTTCGGACCATGAAGAAAATAGACTCTTTGTCCCTATAACTTAAAATAAAATGAGTCTCACGTCACAATTGCATATGAAGTTATCTCATGTTTTTTCTTCCTCAAAAGAAGATGGTGTCTTAGATATGAACTCCATACGGACCTAAGTATGACCTTAAAAAAGTTCAGAGAAGAAACAAACGAGAGATCTGCTCAAAGAGTGAAAGACCTGCAATGTCACCTCTCGTATTCCTGGTTGGTGGGGCAAAAAATATCCACCAACCAATGAGGTGTATGAGGTGTACGGGCATCAGCGCATTAAAATAAAAGATGTAGCTAACTAAGTGCCCCATTAGGGGATTACCGGAGGCAACCCTCATACAGGTGGAAACCACCCAGTTAGAAAGGAGACTTAGGAAGGAATACATGAACTGTTCCTTCCAAAGTTGATGACCTTTTGGCACGTCCCAAGTTCATGTCATGTATTCACGAGCTTTCGAACATTCGCGGACTCTCTATAATTAAAATAAAAAAAAGACTCACATCACGATTACATATGAACTTATCTCATGTTTTCTTCTTCCTCACAAAAAGACGGTGCTTAGTTATGAACTTCATCAACCATAGAGAAAGGTGCTTTCATGAGCGCCATTCATTCTAGAACTTTAGGAGCACAAAATCAACTTTCACTAAAAATGAACTGGTCCCTATAATATACATCTCCTCACCCTACTAATTAAAAAAAAATGAGCAATTTCTCGCATAGAATTATCTATTACTAGAAAGTGATAAGATTAGGTTGACAATTTTACATGATTAATGAAACAAAGAAGCGAATAATATCGCATTGTCTCTTAGTCGGGGGTACAAGGCCAACAAGTTGGTTTAGAGACACTGTGTGAGAGCACAAGTCAACCTTGTAGTGAGTGTTTCACCCACCCCTCCACCTTTAGTGGCGTGGGCGGCTACTATACTAACCTACCAGTTCCGAAAACACCTCTTATGAGGTGCAATGGAGTCCTATCCTCCACACTAGAGGACCCTCTAATTCCCAAGTGTAATTTTTTCCCCCACAACAGGGAATACCCTCGATATTTTATGTCCCAAAATTCAAACGAACTCATTTGATGTGATGAGAAGAAAATTTTTATGAAGGACAATAATTTCTACCTATCTAATACTTAAGAACTTAAATTCCGGAGTTTGAAATTATCATAAAAGCCAAATGTCCTTATGTCTCCTTTCTAAACTAGCACCTTGTACCCTAGTGGGTTGACAACACTTGTGTTCCTTATTTAAACATGCCAATGCCCTCACGCCTAAGCCCCCAAATTAAAGGAATAAAGTTTTTATTCCCTCTATCCAACCAGACATTCCCGAATTTTACGTTCCAAAGTTCAAATGTGACGGTTTAAGGACATACTAAGGTTTGAATTTTTCTTCTTGTGTTCCATGTACATTTCACTTTTTGTGTTTTCCCATTTTTAACTCTTTTTTTTTTTTTTTTTGGTAAGAGGTAAGAATATATTGAGCTTCAGACAAATATACAAAAATCGGCGCCAAAACTTACACTCTAGCTGCAACAATAGGAAGAGTGTAAGGGAGCCAAAGAAAAGCCAAAGGAAACAACAAACACGGCGGCACTGACCCAAGGCCGCGAACAAGCAACACTACGAATAACTCAACAAACCTTTACTAGCAATAAGAAAAGACGAAAACGGAGAGAGTAAGTAGTGACGAGGGCAAAAGCAAGACGATACAAAAACACACCCCGCCTAAGGAGGAGGGACGAGTGCTTTCAAAGCCAAAGGGCGAAACCCCGGTTCCTGCGAAGTCTCTTGTTTCTAGGATTACTCGGGACATTCTTGAAAGTGATAGAGCTTTGTCTTTGACAACCTTGATGAGGTGGTTCTTTAGGTAGAGACCACCCAAGGTTTCACCATGAAATATGATGCTATTCCTCTTCTTCCAATCAGGTGGCACATGGCGCCAAATGGGAACCGCGCAATACTATAGAAGAAATCCTTACCCATTAAGAACTTCAACGCCCATGAGAGATTGTCTTTCCAAGATCTATTCCTCCAAGAAAGGTTGCACTTGGGCCTGGGAGGAAGGCAAAGCGTCATAGGTTTCACAATCAAAACATAAATGGTCAATAGAATCCGGGACGGTATTAGAAAGCACAAACTGAGTAGTCGATCCTTCCATGAGAGAGTAGGAGGCGTCTGAGTAGCAAGCCAATTTTTGGTGATCCAACCACCAAATTAAATTGAAACCGAGGGGCAATTGCATTATTCCAAACAAAAGGAGCGTCGATAGCAAGCCCATTTTTCTAACTCTTTGACATCTCTTCTTCATCCAATTTCCATACGTGAGGAGTTTCAAAGTTATCCAACACAATCTACCACTAAGGTGTTTGGCTTAGTGATAAAAGGTTGATTGTCTTTCCCTAAATTACAAGTTTGCCTCAAATCATGAATAAATCTTTGACCGGCTCGTGGTGCTTAATTGCAATATATTTTTGTGGAGAGATTTTCTAATCTTTAGCATCTCAATAGGATTTGGGTAATTAATATGATAGGCTAATTATAGCTCAATATGAACAATAGATAAGAAGTGTGAGATTAGTAATGGCCATAGAGTGCAATCATTTGAAGAAGTCATAGGGGCAATTGGCCTAGACATTGACTTTATTTCCACCAAAAAGAGTTAATTAAAGAGAAAAAGACATAGCCTTTATGATATATGAGGTTTGCCAATGAGAATCACGAGTGTGTGCTATAAAAAAATGGTCACATTCCTTTAAAATGCACAACTTAGGAAAACTCTTATACTCTCACACTTGGGTTATATTAATTAATATTATACTATATGTGCGCATATTGATTTGGAGATAATTTTTAATAGTCAATCATATCCCATAAAGTCTCAAATACCGAACTATGACAATAACTACATCATGGTTACAAGTGCTTTGACTCTACTGATATTGATTTAATATAATAGTGTATCAAATAGATAACACCTCTTATAGAGAGTAATATCTTTTGTGTCATACCATTTATCAATCACCATTCTCTTACCTTAAGTCCATTCTCTTACCTTAAGTGTCACTAAAACTTATGCCACTAGAGAATGTTTTTATGGTTTTAATGAACTCACATATGTTTTATTTTTATGGTTAACTTTTGTTTATGTATAATAAGACATATGCCCAAAGCTAATAACCAAATGCTTCTAGCATTCACTTAACGTTTATATAATATCTTGAAATTTTCATTAATATGTATTCAACATGATAACAATACATTCATAAATATTTTATTGAATGCAAAAGTTGATACATATCAAAATATTAGTAAATATAACAAACACAGATGTAAACTTTATTAGAGTAAAAATAAAATCAACTTCCACTAAATAACAACATTTCATGATATTCTTAAGTTTATGCTAATGACATGTTGTTCAAAACACAAGGCATCAGTCTTTAGTTAATGGATTTGCAACCATATCATCTGTAGAAACATGCTCTACTATAACATCACAATTCTGTACTGTCTTATTTATGATAAAAAAAAAAAAAACTTGACTGCCATATGTTTAGACCCATTGAGACCTTTGTTATTGTTAATAAACAACACTGTAGAGTTATTGTCACAATATAATTGTATGGGCCTACCAAAAAATTTAAAAAAAAAATGATTAACTCCTTCATAAGATTCCAAAGCCAAATAGCCTAAGTAGCAGTTGAAAAATATGCTACAAACTCTGCTTGCATGATAGAAGATGATATAGAAATATGGGTATCGCTCTTCCATGATATTGTACCTCTTGTGAACATAAAGACATATCATGTTGTCAACTTCATATCACACTAACAACCAGCAAAGTCTACATCCGAATATCCTACCAGTTGCAGATCTTGAACATGTCTATAGATCAACATATAGTCTATTTTTCTCTTTAAGTACCTTAAAAATCTTCTTAGCAATAGCATAATGATCATGTCTTAGAATTGACTGATATCTACCTAAAAATCTTATTGCGAAAACGATGTACGGTCTAATGCAAATTTGAGCATACATGATACTTTTGAGTCTTATTTGGCATAAGTACATCCTTATTTATGCTTTCGCAAAATTTGAATTAGGGAATTATGAGAGACTCAATTTATCATCCTTAATAAGGAGTAATTCCTAACTTGTAGTACTGCACATTAAATATTTCTAAAATACAATTAATATATACCTTCTAAGATAAATCCAATATACGGCGAGAACAATCTCTATGGATCTCAATGTCAAGAACAAAAGACGCCTTATCAAGGTCCTTCATATCAAAATTCTTTGACAACATCCGTTTTGTATCATGCAATAATCCAATGTCACTACTTATAAGCAAAATATCATTCACATAAAATATGAAAAAGATATATGTCCTCTCACTGATCTTGCAAGTATATACATTGATATACTTTATTCTCAAAAAATCCAAATGAAGTGACAACACTAAACTTTAAGTAATATTGTCTAGAAGTTTGCTTGAAGTCATTGTGATATCCCAAAATTTGACTCTATTTCAAAATATATGAAATGGTTATTTTATCAATGTGCTTATGGTAAATTTATTTTGAACTGATCACTCACGAGTTAACTGATCTATTGGATGATGCCATATAGGGTTAAAACACAAAAACTAGAGAATTTGATTAAGAATAGCTCGCTTGACCATAAGGATCGTCAAGGGTCAATACTACACTGTTATAAATCAATTAGCAAACGGATATAAATCGATTTGACGGAAGTATGTAGTCGGTTCGTGGGTGATTCCACACGATTATAATGTTTGTGTTGAACGATAATAAACCGATTTTCTATCGATATTATACTCGGGATACATAATTGAACCCTCGCGATTACATAACAACCGAGGGTCGTCCATGATTCGAAGAGGCACAAACATGGATAAAAAATTATCGATCATGGGTCAATTGCATGAGAACCCCTAAAAGTCACTCGATAGATTATGTCGTACTAAAGTCGTATTCGATTGATTTTTAACCATAAAATTTAATTCGATTTCGAGTATCAAACTTTCGAGGGTTTTAGGATTAAACTATTAGACGTCGTCTTATCGTCCATCAAATTATCGGCAAGTTCAAAAATTTTCGTAAAAGAAATTATTGGACGAAAATTTAGGGACCAGAAAAAAAAAATCGGATCCAATGCAAAATGATGATTTTAGGGCTAAGAATTTGAGTTTTAAAGGAAATAGAAATAAACAAAAAAAGTGGGGACATAATATTAGGCCAAGAGGGTTTTAAGGGAGGGTGGGTGAAGAGTATGATGAGATTTTGGGTAATATCTTGAAATTTTTCTTTCTTTCTTTCTTTTTCCCTCTCTCTCCTCATCTCTCTTTTCCCTCCTCCCTCACGCCTTCCCCCCCCCCCCCCGCGGTGCAGACCGCCCACTCTCTCTCTCTCTCTCTCTCTCTCTCTCTCTCTCTCCTTCTTCTCCTCCTCCCTTTCCTCCTCCTCCTTCCCTCACGTCATTCTTCTTTCCTCCCCTTGCTTGCAGCCCATCTCACCCACACCAGCACCACCACCCATTTCCCCTCACCCCATCATTACCCTCTCACCCCAACATCTTCATCATCCCACCGCCGCCATCATCATCTTCTTCTTCATTTTTTCCCATTCGTGGCTGCCACCTTCATCCCCATCCACCATCGCCACTTCCATCACCAAGACCATGCCATCATTGAGCCGCCCGTTCGACCACCGCGTACATCTCTCCTTCTTCTCCTCCTCCCTTTCCTCCCTCCTCCTTCCCTCACGTCATTCTTCTTTCCTCCCCTTGCTTGCAGCCCATCTCACCCACACCAGCACCACCACCCATTTCCCCTCACCCCATCATTACCCTCTCACCCCAACATCTTCATCATCCCACCGCCGCCATCATCATCTTCTTCTTCATTTTTTTCCCATTCGTGGCTGCCACCTTCATCCCCATCCACCATCGCCACTTCCATCACCAAGACCATGCCATCATTGAGCCGCCCGTTCGACCACCGCATGTACGCTCTCGTCCCTCGCGCCATCCCTCAAACCGCCGCAAGCCACCACCATCGGTTCACGATCACCCAAGCCAAGCTTGGTCATGAGCTTGAGGAGCCTGCCATTGCCGCCGTTGAGTTTCCGTTCAAGTTGCGGGCATCACGTTCTCGATGCCGTCGTGCCGCCATAGCCGCGAGCTCGTTGCTACTGGAAATCCATGAGTTAACTTCCTGGTAGTGGATTAAGGTGTTAATTACATTTAGGGGTAGATTAATTTAATGTCAATGGCGATTAGTATTAGTTAATTTTAGTTTAGCCTTAATTGCAATTAATGATGGTTTAGATTAAATTTAAGTGCGATTTGTTTAAATAATTACAATTAGATTAATTAATCGAGTTTAGTTTAATTAATCATGTTTGGCCTAATTAATCACGATTAGCTTAATTAATCGCAATTAGTGTAATTAATGATGGATTAGCCGCTAAGTATAATTTTATGCCCGTTTTTCTGGATGAGTTTGTGCATAATTCCAATTGTTTGCATGTGTGATGCTATGCTATTTATTGCTCTATGATGAGTTTCATTTACTAATCCAGAAAAAAGGTTTTATGGGCAATAAAATGTCAAAGTTTGAGGTGTGGCAGCGTTCAGACACCAAATTTTACATGCTAAATAAAACAAAGGGGTTTTAATTGAAAGCATACAAAGTTTGTGAGTTGGTCTCAAGCACGTGACCACGTACGAATATTTTCCCAAATATTTAAATGTGAAAAATTGCCAAATTTAATTATTTGAAAACAAACTCTTTTATTTTAGGCTAAAAACTAGTTTGATTGTTGGTGTGTTGGAGTGATCATTTAATCGAACTCATGACCTAATGGGAGTTTGGGGGCGATGCCCGATTCTTATCGAATGCTCGACGGGGGTCCGGAAGCCGAGCCGCAGTTAAAGCTAGATCGATGCTTCTTTATGGAATGCTGTCTAGGCGGGAGTTTTAGACAATGCCGTGCTCAATGGGACGAGACAATGCCTAGTCATACTGGAAGACCGCCGAGTGTTATGTTGGCCGTGGTCCAAGGGGTCATAATAATTGGAACATGTGTGTTGACAATGCACTTGGAATATTTTGAATGTATTCTAATTATTATTTATGTGTGTTGCACTAATATTGTCATGTGAGGTGTACTAATATGCAGGGGTATGCTAAGGCGAGGTAAGACTGTATGTCGTTGTGTGTTTAGACTGTCCTTGAGGCTTCCTAATTTGGGTTTAGGAAGTTGACTTGTTGAGATTTTTTTCACCCTGATGTTGTTGAATCTTTTCAAATCCTTAGTATGGAGCGTTGCCTCATATGTTTTGGGACCCCTTTGGATATGGATGTGGAGATGACTATGTATTCTATTCCTAGGACCGACTGGACCCATAAGCTGGTAGTCACAACCCCATGGATAGATAAAGGGTTGGTTGATTTAATATCTCACATTTACAAGGCATGGTTTATTGGGGAGGCGAATGGCGATTGGACCGGTCCACTTCAGGGTTTTGATGGACTGCCCTATGGGAACGTGGGAAAGCAAGTGTGGGACCCCATGAATATCGACATCCTTGATGGTGTCATTTCGAACCCAAAATCTGATTCAGACCATGAGCCTGTGGAGGAGTTCCCTTTTGACTATGAGCCCAATTCTCCACTAGAACACCAAGGCCGGTGCTGGGAGTTAGTGAAGTTAAAGTTAACCCTAACCTTTCTAACCCTTTTTGCTCATAGGTCATGTAGGAGTTACCTTGTGTTGTAGGCATGTACATGTTATCCTCCTTAGGTTAACAAGTTGATAAATAAATTGCCGTTTTTGGAAATTGCTGTTGTGCTTTGCTATTCCTATTGTTGTTGATTGATTGGGTGTTTATTCAAGTTGCTTTCACATACGTTTATTCGAAAGATAAAAAGAATCGGTTGGCGACGCATCCTAGGATGTCACAAATTTTAATCGACTGTCGAGGGATGTTCGTGCGCTCGGGATTCGAGGCGTGACAATTATAAATAAACTTTTTCAATCCATATACAAGCTTACCCAAATCATTTGCTGCAAAACCTTTAGGTTGTGCTATATAGACCTCCTCATTAAGATCTCCATTTAGAAAAGCAATTTTAACATCAAAATAAGCTACTAATGTCATAATCACTCTAAAAGAATCTTTAGAAGAGATTGGAGAAAATGTTGTTTTATAATTTATTCCTTATTCCTTCTCTTTGAATGAAACCCTTAACTACTAGTCTGGCTTTAAACTTCTCAATCTTTCCTTTAAAATCCTTTTTACTCTTATACACCCATTTGTAGCTGAAGGACTTGTAACCTTTAGGTAATTCAACAAGCTCCCAAACACCATTATATTTCATATATTACATATTGTCTTTTATCACATCTAACCACAAATTTGATGGAGAACAAGAAACAACATCTGCATAAGTCACTAGATCAACAATGCAGTCGATATCATAGTCATACTCTCCTATATAGACTATATAATTTGGTGGTATAGCTGAATATTCATCCCTAGTCGATATCTTAAGTGGAGCTACTACAACCTCGTTATGAACTTGAGGGGCTTGAAGAACTTCATCAAGAATTGCCTCAATAATAGGATCTTGGCCTATAATAGGCTCAGTTTGTGACGTAGGAGGTTCTATAATCATCTACATAGGAAGAGACAAGGATCCAATAATCCCCACCATACTATCATCTTCAATAAATTGTGAGCAACTACCCTTTTCGGCTACGTCAAACTCCAAAAATTTTGCTGTTTGAGATTCCACAATTCTTGTGTTTTCATTAGGGTTATAAAATTGGTACCTTTTTAAATAATCTGGGTAAGATATGAAGTGACAATGAGTAGTTTTGAAATCTAACTTACGCAACGTTGGATTATATAATTACACTTCTTAGGGATACCCTCAAACCTTAAAATGATTCAAGCTAGGTTTACGTCTAGTGCACAACTCAAAAGGAAACAATGGAACAGCTTTGCGCAGGAGTGCGATATAGAATGTAAAACGTTATTTTCAAAGCTTCACTACATAGAAAATTAAATAAATTAATCATACTAATCATACTCCTCATTATATCCATAAGAAACAAAGTTCCAAGTAAGTAAATCTGGCTGATTCTGCCAACTGAGTCATATTGGAAATTTGGAATAGAACTTGTTGGACGCAAATTGCGTAATCCCAAGATCTCCATAACTAGAACAAGAACATGTATAATTGAGTAGAAAGATTAACGCACCTATTTTGGGATCCATTGTTCTTGAAGCAGAAGCGGAAACACAATGTTCCACGCGCAAGTTCTTCTCCTCTATTGTCCTCAATTTCACTGGCTCAATGAGGCGGCCCCCTCACATTTAGCGTTAGATAAACACCCCTTAGGTGAGGATACATGTGAGAATTAGGGTTAGAGGAGAGACTTGAGCACTATTTATAGAATTTCCAGCCAGTCGCTCTCATTACGGGCCAGGCTCAACTCGGCCCACACTAGCCAACCCATATTAGACTAATTAAGAAACCTTTTATCTCACCTTAGACCAACCCTGTTTTACGGTAACCGTAAAAACAGTAAATTACAATATCAATTAATTTAGTTCACATTAGGAAAACTCTTACATTCTCCCACTTGGACTATATTAATTGAAATCGTACTGTATGTGCACACATTTGGTCAAGAGATAATTCTTAATAGTCAATCCTATCCCATAAAGTCTTAAACACCGCATCATGGCGGTAACTACATGTATACACACAGAGCCTTCCATGGTCATGAATGTTCTCAACTTTATTGATATGGATTCAATATGGTAGTGTGGCAAATGGATAATATCTCTCATAGAGAGATCCCATTTTTCAGTCACCATTCTCTTACCTTAGGTGTCACAAAAACTTGTGCCACTAGAGAATGTTTTATGGTTCCAATGAACCCACATACGTCTTGTCCTTATGGTTAACCTTTTTTATATATCACAAGACATATGTACAAGGATAATATCTCTCATAGAGAGATCCCATTTTTCAGTCACCATTCTCTTACCTTAGGTGTCACAAAAACTTGTGCCACTAGAGAATATTTTATGGTTCCAATGAACCCACATACGTCTTGTCCTTATGGTTAACCTTTTTTTATATATCACAAGACATATGTACAAGGCTAATAACCGGATGCATGTATGCCCCTAGCCTTCACTCAAGGTTTATACAATCCCTTGAGACTTTAAATATGTATTCAACATAATAACAATACATTCAAAAATATTTAATAAATGCAAAAGTTAATACATATCAAACTGTTACAAAGTGTAACGAACACAGATGAAACCTTTATCAAAGTAAAGCCAAAATAGCTTCCATTAAACAACATCTCATGATGCTCCTAGGCCCATGCTAACGATATGCCACTCAAATACACACAGGCGTAAGCCTTTAGTTAGTGGATCTGCAATCACATCATATGTGAAATATATATTATATTAAAACGTCACATTTCTGTACCGTTTGCTTTTAGTAAAAAATTTTGACCACCATATATATAGACCCCTTGAGATCTCTGTAGTAAATAAATAATACTATAAATTTGTTATTTCAATACAACCATATGGGTCTATCCATAAAGTTAAAACGATTAACTTCTTCATGAGGTTCTAGAGTCTAAAAGAATGTTATTAACACTGCTTACATAATAGAAGATGACATAGAACTTTATTTACTGCACTTACTGTTAACATAAATATGCATTCCGTTATTGATTGCATGTCATCAAAACAGCCAGCAAAGTTTACATCTAAATACCCTACTAACTGCAAGAATTGAACATGTCTATAAATTAGCATATAATCTCTTGTCTTCTTTAAGTACCTTAAAACCTTCTTGACAGCAACCCAGTGATCATGTCCTAGATTTGATCGATATCTGCCTAGAAGTCCCGTCATAAAAACAACATTTAGTCTAGTGCAAATTCGAGCATACATTATACTTTTAAGTACACTGACACAAGATACACCCTTTAATTAGATTTTCTCAATATCTAAATAAGGACAATGTAATAGATTCAGTCCATCACCCTTAACAACAAGAGTAATTCTTGAATTGCAATGATGTATATTGAATATTTCCAATATAAAATCAGTAAATGTCCTCCGAGAAAATCTAATATAATATGACAAAAACAATCTTTACAAACCTCAGTATAAAGGATATAAGATATCTCAATGTTATAACTTGTAAGCAAAATATAATATATATAGAGTATGTGAAAAAATAAATTTCCTCCCACTGACCTTACAGTATATTGAATTACTTTGTTCCCAATTAAAAATAATAATAACATTATGAAACTTTAATAATATTGTCTGGAAAAACTATAAATAAGACTTTTCAGTCTACACACAAGTTTACTTGAAACATTTGTTGCAAAATTCTCCAATTGCACAATATAGATTTTGTATCTATTTGGCGTAACTTTATATCAAAATAAATTATTAATGCCACGTTCACTCTAAAGAATATTTAAAGAAATAATTATTTCTTCACTATAAACAATCCACCCATTTTCAAAGTGAAAACTTTAGTTACCAATTTGCCTTTAAATTCCATAATCTTTCTTTGAAATTCTTTTAGTTTTGTATGCCAATTTGAGACTAATGAACTTATGATTTTTAGACAAGTGAGTTAGTTTCCAAACACTATGATGTTTCATAGATTGTATACCGCATTTTATGGCATCTAATCACATACTTAATTGACAACAAGAAACGACATTTATTTAAGTTGCTAAAACAACCATGTAGTGGATATTATAATCATACTCTCACGAATAGACTATATAGTATGATGATATAACTGATTGTCTTTCCCTAACAAATCTCCTTAATAAAGCTGCAACCACTTCATTCTATACTTGAGAGGTTTGAAAAAATTTCATTATAAACTATATCAAGAATAGTACCTTGAACCTCATCAAGTTTAGTTTATGGTATAGGAGATTCCACAATTGTCTGTATCACAATTATTTATTTAGGCAAAGACAAAGACATAGTGATTTTCCATCGTACTATTATCCTTAATAGTCTAAGAGCAGCTATCCTTGTCAAACTATATAAACTTTACAGTATATGATACCATAATTCTTGTATCTTCTTTAGGGTTTTAAAATTAATACCCTTTTGAACAATCTAGGTAAGATACAAAATAATTCCGAATAAATCTAAATTCCAACGCATCTAATATTGGATTAGATAACCACCTCTTAATTTACCAAGTATTTGACAAATGACCCTTTAAGCTATTTCGCATTGTCATACTTGTCAAAATACTTACAACCACTGTTAAGCCTGACAACCTTTTAAGACCTTTATCTCGATCATTTTCCTTAAATAAAAAAATTTCTGAAACAACATTTTAATCATATATTAGATGTATATGTCATTTGGACTTAAACACAATCTTTGCAGATATGTCCTAACTTCAATATTAGACAAGACATAATTTCAAGCAACTAAGGCTTCCATCATTTTATAGCAATGCAGTCCGCAGGCAAACCTCTTTTTAAGTATTCCAGAATGGAATGCTTTATGGATAATAAACAAAATTCAATTGCTCTTTTCTCAAGCAACAAATCATATGTCCACAACTTAAAATTTGAAGTAGTAAAAACCTCAATAATAATGAAGTTATTAATTATAGAAAATGTGACTGAAAACCAAGCAATATATATAATTAGCATCATGTGAGTACTGTGTAACTTGACGTACAAGTACACATCCAGAGAGTTACACACATAATCATATAATCACCTTTAGGCAGAATACATGACATGCAGTTGTACACTCCCCACATGATAGCGGTTATGAGAATATATTCCAATTTTTCGTGAATTCATTACTTTTGGGCATATGAATCACTAGAATCAGTTACTCCTCCACCACACTATCATGTATCCCTCCATGAACTAATACACAATCACCTCCTTTGGGAGTATGACTACGCATTAGATTAGGAGACATCCCAATCATCATACAAAACCGAAATTTCTCAAACCCAATCAAGCGTGCTACTTTGGCGGTCACTACTCAATTGAATCATTGAAATTCTCTCATACCGGGGATATAAACTTTACTCCTCACATACACCATATACATGTGATTTTAACTTTAGTGATAGGGGCAACATATCACCAAAATCACATATCATGCTAATTACATTGCTTTATTCATTAATAAAAATTAATCATACATATATATAAATATATATACAGCGAACCTGAAAGACAGATTCAAGACAGATTCCAATGAGATCATTGATCACAGTAACACAATAAACTTCTCATAACAGAGAATAAAACATCTCTTATGCACCCCGATTACATATTACTAGAACAACATAAATAGAATGCTGATCTAAAATATCTCTCACAAATTAACATCAATAGTGATACATGGTACACCAAATCGACAAGCTTGACAGCTGATCCATTATCACTCATGAGTTCATACGGCAAAAAATAACTCCAAGGCCAACAACTAATTTATTAGCCAATTTTTAAGTAACAAATTATCATTGTAATCAACCAGTGGCCTATTAATTGAGTCAAACCAGAGAACCAAATATCTAAAATTTAACAGTAGATACTATTGCTCTACATAAATATTGACATACTCCTTTACCATAAAAAAATATTTAACTCGATTAAACATTAACCAATGACCATATGAGTTTAGGTACAATATGCAATAACTTTACTAACATGCATTACCTACACTCAGCATATGTTAATCAGTACAATCAATTTGATCACGAGTTCTTAAGACGTCCATCATTCAAAGATTACCAGCGTGTCAAGGAGTATGCTTGAGCGACAAAAGTTTCATAACTTTTACTGTTTCTCATCAGCTCAATACATAACTCAATTACTATTCCATAATGGTTGTATCTCATTAAGCTAGCTTCAGTTCACAATAAATTTTGATTTTTATTGATGAATCACACATTTATAATGATTATGTGATAATATACCTATAATCCAACACTTGTATTTCCAAAATCACGGAAAAATACAAGGAAAAATACGCAAAAATTCATTTAAAATACACATATTTAGGGTTTCATATACAATTTCACATCAATAAAAGCATCAAACATATAAAATAAATATACCACGAGATAGGAAATCACCATACGAGTCCAACGCCACCAGCCACGCGCCAAACGGAGGCTCCACGCACCCACACGCGCCGCCTGAGTGCGCAACGCGTGGAGGTCACGCGCGACGCATGTTCGATGCCCAGGCGGCGCGTGGCCACATGTGGGGGTGCGTACGGCATCCCCCGGCGACGCGCCGCCGACCCTTTTGCTCGTCTAGTCTCCCCCAATCCAAATTTGTGATTTAATTTAATTTTTATTGAACAAAAAGTCTCGAAAATCACAAATTATGGCAAGATCCATACTAATTATGGCTAATCCGTACTAATTAGGGCTAATCCGTACAAATTATGGCAAAATCAATTGCATTCAAGTTCTAAGGTTATGGAGGCTCTGATACTATATATTGAACGCAAATTGCGTAATTTCAAGATCTCCATAACTAGAACAAGAACATGCATAATTGAGTAGAAAGATTAATGCACCTATTTGGGGATCCATTATTCTTGAAGCAGAAGCGGAAACACAATGTTCCACGGGCAAGTCCTTCTCCTCTATTATCCTCCGTATCATTGGCTCAATGAGGCGGCCCCCTCACGTTTAGCGTTAGATAAACGCCCCTTAGGTGAGGATACATGTGAGAATTAGGGTTAAAGGAGAGACTTGAGCACTATTTATAGAGTTTCCAGCCAGTCCCTCTCATTACGGGCCAGGCTCAACTCGGCCCACACTAGCCAGCCCATATTAGACTAATTAAGAAACCTTCTATCTCACCTTAGACCAACCATATTTTACGGTAACCGTAAAAACAGTAAATTATAATATCAATTAATTTAGTTTACATTAGGAAAACTCTTACAGAACTTGCTTCGAGCTGTGTCGGTGTACCCATGATCGGTCTTCCCGGTCTTTTGAGGTGTTTAAGACATTGATTTTACTCTTTCGAAAGCAATTGAAAGTTGACATCGCATTCACTCAGATCTGCAGGCATAATTTCCACCCTCCGTTTAGAAATATAGTGTGGAGATCAAATTGATGGGTGCTTGACTGCTTTCATATGGATGTGGATGATGTATGTGCTTTTCCGAGGACGATGATGATCGGTCTTATGGTTCCGAGGAAAAGTGCAACTTCAACCAATGCTATTTAGCTGAAATCTATCTCTTCTGCCAAAATACTTTGTTCTAAGTTTAAAGCTATTTTTTTTTTTTTTTGAGTCTTTTGATTCTAGTGACAATTAGCTATGTAGTATTGACACGAACACAAGGACTGTGACAAGATATGACACATACACCGACACATCATTTTTTTAAAAAAAAAAAAAAAAGAGAGAAGAATTTCAACACATTCTTACATGTTATATATTAAATATATATTTATATATAAATACACAAATGAATAAATAAATAAAAATAAAAACTAGGATTTAACGGAATTGAACTTCAAGCAATTTAATTGAGCAAGAGATAATCTACAATTGTCACATATAATAAATTTTTTAAAGCGTAGTTGTCGATTATATATCTTCCATGGTTTTCACTGGTGTCAAAAATTGTATATAATCAGCAAATGGATTCAAGAGATTGCATAGATAAGAGCTAGTTAAGTCACCCTTTGCAAAAATTAGACGTACTCGGTTCTTTCTCTTCATTGTCCTCTTTGTCGTTGCCCTGAAATCAACACAAGCAATCCAAGAATTTAAATGCAAGGTCTTTAACAACACCTCTAGAACTCCATACGCCTGGTTCAGTGGAGAGTTCGGGGTGAAGTACGTTGCAAAAGCTATGCTAGCTGCCATTGAGTTCATTCTCAAGAAAAAAAAAGGAAAATTGCCGAAAAAGAAGAAGAAGGAAAATTGCCAAAAGAAAAAAAAATCCTAAATCTATTGTATAGTAGTCAATCTAGTTTTAAAATTTTTAATTTAACTAATTTAATTCTAAATATTTTCACAATTTGTCAATCTAGTAATTTTAGCCAATTTTGACAAGAAATTGATAATGTGGATGTTGACCATTCTACATGGCTAGACTGGTATTGGTGTGAATAATTTTTCGGCATCTTTTTTACAAACTTTTTTTATTTTTGATTATTTATTATTTTCTTTTTTCTTCTGAACTCTAGGTTGGCGAGGTCATCAACGGACCTTTGCCAACCTCTAGGTGAGAGATGCAAAGCCTAAATTTGTAATAGTCTAGGCTAGCAAGCCAAGCTTCAATTTAAACAAAAGCACGAGCTATGCACATTCCTACTATAGATAATGTAGATTAATATCATATAAATCATTGATTGTGTGAGTGGCTACCATGAACTCTATCCACATGGGGTCTATAGAAGATGTTCTTTCAATGGGTCAAAAGACAATGAAGCAATTAAACTACTAGAACTACCTTGTACAAACTACAAAGCAATTCAACTCAAAGGCAATATATGCCATTTCATCAGTGGAGTTCTAGTTGCTATTTGGTTCAAAACTAATGTACACCCAAACTGAACAAAACTATTGACACCCCTATTGAAAAGTCTAGGGAAAAAACAATTAAAATGACAACTGAAAATAATAATAATAAGAGGCACAAGACCCTAAAGAGATGTGATAATATTTCAATTTGGCTGGCGACAACAAAAAATCAATTCTGAAAACGAAACAAAACCCTTATATAAAAATGACACTACATTCTGAACCAAACGACATAGACATCGACTTGAATACAGATGAAATACGCCCCATTGCTGCCCAAAATATATGTAAAGCAAAGAAATTATGACATGGGGGTCCAGAACCGTTCAATAAGTCGTATGCAAAGACCCCTCAATCTGATGCATCTGACAACATGGATCGATTCACGTGATAATGTCGTGGAGGCAAGTGACGTCATCCTAGAGTCCTGACTAGGATGTAACAGTTTGGCCTACGAAGACCATGGCATTGACTTCACTCCCGTCCTCGTAAGATAAAACAAAATACATGACCTCAATAAAAAATAAAAAAGATAACAAAACGATAAGGAAAAGTACTACATTAATAAAGTCCCTGTACTGCATATTTCCTCGTTCTCCTAATAAAAAAACAAGAGAAAATGAGAAATTTCTTCTGCAGAATTTGCGTCATGTAGCCGGTGACGGGCAGTGGCGCGGACGGGCCTGGAGGCGTTTTCTTTCAGACAAAAGATGCCCACGTCCATGGCTCGAATAATGGCATGCGACATGCGCACGGTCATCGTCCAGTGAACATCCATGTCGCCGGTGAGATTGAGGGGCTTCAATTAAGAGAATTCACCAAATTATGGGGTTTAATTCGAGGCGAACACTGATCTCGGAGGTGCTTTGGGAGAAATTCCCCGGCCCCCTCCCTCCCATTCTCGAGGAGGGTTTTCGAGACTTTCCCGCTTTTAATTTTTCCACGTGATTAAAAAGCCATTTTATGACAAAAAAACTGACCTTTGGCCACAAACGAAGGTCGCACGATTCCAATGCTTGTTTACCTTTAACACGTGGTCCTACTTGGTTGGATCTGTGCTTTGATATTGCAATATTTTATTGGATAATTGGGTTATCAATAAGTGGTTATGTGCATGGAACGTTACTGTTGCTAGTCTTACTTCATCATTCTAAAATGAACTTCTCGATATTCGGGAACTCTATAAAGTGGATCGATAATTTTTTCATTTCTTTGTTAAACTTTGAATTTTCTTTTTCTAATTTTCAAAATTGGTGTGAAAGATGTGATAATTATTGCAAGGCTTTTTTTCCTTTCCAATTGCCTTCAATTGGAAAATTTGTATTTATCATGTCATGGCAGTTCCTAGCACTAAGATTTTCTTGTATTTACCTGAGGAAGACATGAGTGTAGCTAGTAATATCGAAGATCTATTTCACACATCTCCTACTCTCTGCTACCCCACGCCCCCTACCCTCCTTGGGCTTTTCTTTTTTCTCCTCCTCCTCCATCTTCTTTTACCTTTGGTCCAATTCAACAGTCTTAAGACATCTATTGTCTCCATGGATATGATCCACTTTTGTCCTTGTCAACTATTATATCTAATGGTCTTTGTGCTTTTGTTTTCAGCTTTGAAATATTCAACAGCAGTGCCGGTGATTTTTCTCTCAGCCCTTAAATATCATGTATTCCCAGAAAAGTGGATAAGTTTTTTACTAGCCTCTCTGGCTTCTCTCGAGTGTCTTGAATTCTTTGTATTCATTTTATTGGGACGTGACTCGAGATTGGGATTTGAGGTATGTCACCCTAGTTAACACAACACTGTCTTACATTTTGAATGCCATAGCTTAAGCTTTTATTGTAAGAATAATCTGCCTTTGATGAGTATAAAGTTTGTTCTCGAAAGGAAGTTGTGCTTATGATATTACTGGTTACCATAGGAGTCGCTGACTAACCTCATAAGAGTAAACTATATGATAGATTATTTTGTCTTCCAACTTTGACGGAATGCCATAGCAACAAACTAATAATATTCTAAAAGTTATTGCTATTAGGTGGCTCATCATAGGTTCCATCTTCAAGTTTTTATTTTGTTTGGAGCATCTAACTGTGCTAACTTTTATGCAGTTATGTGATGAAGCACTTGATGAAGTCATCTTCTAGGGTTGCTCGGTGTTTGAAGATTTTCTAAGCTAATATTACCAGGGGCAAAAAAGGAAAAAAATTGTGCTGAATCAGAGGTACAAACTGACCATGTGTTTCAATCTTGCAAAGAAATAGTAATGCTTGTAATCTGCAATAGAGGATGAACCCATGACTATTTTTTTTTTTATGCCTTCTGAATGCTAGCTTACTATAAATTATTAAAATAATAATTTGCAGGCTCTAAGTGTTATAAATAGAAGAACTCCTAGATGTCATCAACTGGTGATTCTAATGTCACAAATAGAAGGAGGAGATCTACAATGTGGGAATATTTTAATGAGATTACTGGTCAAGAAAAGGCTGAGTGTTTATATTGTAGCACCCTTATTGGTGTGCACGGTCAAGAGACTAACTCAATGCATCATCATCTAGTTAGATGTAAGGAATATCCTTATGTAAACGTTGGAAAAAGGCAAAAAAGTGCCTCGAGTCAAATTGTCGGGGGTGGTAGTTCATCAGGTCCTTGGAAATTTGATTAGGATGCTAGCAGAAAAAAAATTAGCGATTATGTTTATTCTTAGTGAGTTGCCTTTTAAGTTGGTAGAGCATGAGGGATTTCATTAATTTGTGAATAGAATCCAGCCAAAATTCTTAATCCCATCATGCAACACATTGAGGCATGATTGTTATAATTTATACATTGAGGAAAGAAACAAATTGAAGAAACATTTCTCCGAGACATCTCCTAGAGTATGTCTAACAACATATGGACATCTTGTCAAAACCTAAGTTATATGTATTTGACTGCTCATTTTGTTGATGCTGATTGGAAATTGCAGAAGAAGATATTAAATTTTTGTCAGATCTCAGGTCATTCTACTAAGATAATAGGAAAAGCAATTGAGAAATGTTTGACTGATTAGGGGATCCATAATATTTTTTCTATCACCATAGATAATGCTAGCTCAAATGACTTGGGAGTTCAATACCTGAAAAAGATACTTAATTCTTGGAACTCTCTGCTATTAAAAGGTGAGTTGCTCCATATGAGGTGTTATGCCAATGTATTAAGTTTGATTGTTTGAGAGGGGTTAAAAGACATAAACGATTCCAATTGCTAGAATACGTTCAGCCGTACGTTATGTGAGATCTTCCCCTAGCAGGCTAAGAAAGTTCAAGGGTTTTGCTGAGTTAGAGAATATTGAGTCAAAGAGTCTTGTATGTTTAGATGTGGAAACTCATTGGAACTCAACATATTTGATGTTGGAATCAGCTTTGAAGTTTGAAAGAGCTTTTAACAATATGAAACTTCGGAATAGCAAGTATGCCCAAGATCTTTCCAAGGGGAAAGGGTTGCCCACTAGTGAGGATTGGAATTATGCACGTCACTTTCTTCCTTTTCTGAAGTTGTTCTTTGATACAACTATAAAAGTTTCAGGTTCTTCTTATGTCACTAGCAATAATATGTCAAATGACGTGTACGGGATTTACATGATGATTGAGAGATATTGTGTAAATGAGGACCAAAGCTTACGAGAAATGGCTCAAAGAATGAAAATGAAATTCCGTAAGTATTGGCAATGTAAACAACATAAATCTCACTTTATTCATTGCTTGCGTTCTTGACCCACGGCATAAGTGGGACTATGTGAAGTGGATGATTAGTCATGTTTATGAAAGCAATGAGACAAAAACTTTACAAGAGAAATTGATAACATCTCTGACATTATTGTTTGAGCAATATTGCATGGGTGTATGCCCTCAAAGCAACTTGAGGTTAAAGAGCACAAGGATGGTAAGCATGTCAAGGTCCCTAGTGGTTGGTGCTGATATTATAACTGAAATGCATTTTTGCCAAACTGGACAACAATATTTGGATGAAAAATCAGAACTGGACAAGTACTTGGAGGAAGCATGTGAACGTTATAACTCTGAATTTGATATATTAAGTTGGTGGAAAGGAAATTCATCGAGATATGTTATACTTTCTATTGTAGCTCAAGATATCTTGGCCGTGCCTATCTCGACTGTAGCATCGGAGGTGGCATTTAGCACGAGAAATCGTGTGCTCGATGTGTTTCGTAGTTCCTTGATCCCAATCATGGTGGAAGCTCTTATATGTGCTCAAGATTGGTTACGATCCGCGCCACTTTTACATTCAATTAAGGAGGACTTAGAAGACATTGAAATCTTTGAGTCGGGTGAGAAAATATGATTGTAGAATATTTATATCTTTCTTTATTTTAATGCATATGTTAGTGTTCTCATTTTCGTCATGAATTTATTGTAGAATTGCCAAGTACGACCACGGAGTCAAGCTCGATGTTGACTTCTCTCGATGATTGACGTATTAGAGGTTAGTATTTTATAATATGCAACTTGTGTAAGTCCTATTTCTCTTTTTGCACTCCTAACAGTACCTTTTGGCTCGCCTATGGGTAAGTTCGTTTTCAATTTCTACTTGGGCAGCTTGCAGTCTTGGGGAGTCCACCTCCAGTAGAGGTAACATCAATGCTGCCCTTCTTGGTGCAACATCTGAAGTTTAATACAATTTGAGAAACAGGACGCCCTTTTTGTAACTTCCATTGCTGAAGACACTGCTCAGTTCAGTGGTAATCTTGGGTAATTTTTTTTTTTTAGACTTTTTGATTGGCTTGTTTGTTTAAGAGACAAATTTGTTAACTCCGTTTTCAGCTGTTGTTTGATCACTTTAGCGCTCGTATTTCTTGCATCTTTCGCAACTAACTATTATTTTCTGGGAATTTGAATATAATTTGCTCCTGAGGTGGACTAAATGATGCCCTGGATTTACCTTTTTCAAACATCTTTATCTGAATATTCATTGTTGATACAGTCATGATATGAATACAAGATGTAGACACGAGTTGCTGGCCCATGGTCACTTTTGACTTGCGAAGCTATGATCTTCACAGTCCATGCATTTATTGCGAGGGAACAACATATTTTCTATATATTCACCTAGAGAGAGCTTCAATACATAACTCAAGTTGAAATCCGTCAATAAATTTAAGTTAATGATTTGAATTTTCGATGGGGAATGTAATCGTGATTTGTTTCGGCACATCTTTAAAGAGGGCATTTCCCAATTTGATAGGGATATGAGTAATTGAAAATTAAAGATTATAAACATGAGATTGTATTGATCAAGTTGTTTATGTTAATTTTTCCATAAATATGCTTGATAATGTGAAAAAAAAACTAGGTTTTTTTTTTTTAAATTTCTATTTTGGACAAACCTAATTTCAACATTAGTGAACTCTTTAAAAAAAAAAAAAAGCGGAGAAACCACAGTGTCTTTGATGTAAATAGTAATACCCAGTTGAAAAACAAGCAAAACAAAATAAGCAATATTCTTAATTAAGGTAATCAAACTTTACAAAGATGAAGAAAAACTATAAATAAATAAATAAAAAATGACTAAGCACAACTTGTATTGGGGGTAAAAATAATTACATTTAAAATGGAACAAATAGAAAAAAGAAAATTCAATTCATTGGTGTGAAAGGGAGCGGATGGGTCAGGTACCCATTTTAAAAATAATTACATTTTAAATGGAACAAATAGAAAAAAGGGGGTGAAAAAAAAAAAAAAAAAAAAAAAAACACGAAACCCGACCCAACCCGACCCGACCCGACCTGAATTTTTTATGTGAGTCTAATGTGTTTCGAGTTGGGACAGGTCGGGTCACAGTATGTGATCCTTATGTTTCGGGTCGGGTCGGGTAACATCAAAACCCGACCCGACCCGACCCGACCCATTAACACCCCTAAATTTAATAGGTGTCCAAGCCCAAAGGTGTCCTCAAAAGAGAGAGAGAGAGGCCATTATTAACTCCGATCAAATGGAGCGAAGGTTGTTAGAAGCAGCTGAAAGGGCCAATATCGATGAGCTGAAGGACTTGACCAGCAGCAATGGGCTCATCCTCGAGGAGATGGATCTCGAAGAAGTCGGTCACACGCTGCTGCACGTCACCTGTGTGCCTGGCCATCCGGATTTCGTCCGAGAGCTCCTCAAGCGTATGCCGAAGCTCGACAAAAAAGTGAACATGGGCGGTTTTAGCCCACTGCACATCACGGCAGCTCGAGGTAAGGTTGAGGTCACAAGGGATCTCTTGACAATGGGTCCACACCCGTGCTTTGTAAAGGGATGAGAGAGTAGAATCCCTTTGCATTATGTCGCAATAAAAGGGGAGCTTGATGTCATGAATTTATTACTCTCCGCTTCGGTTGAATCCATCAAAGAGACAACTACCTGATAGGAGATTGCGCTTCACCTCGCCGTGAAGAACAACCGGCGAAGCGGTGGTTAGGTTGGTGGAGCATCTAAAGCTGCACAAGAAGGAGAAGGTGATGTTGACCAGTAAACGATTTTTTTCTTCTATGTTCAACTCTTTTTACAAGAATATAACCACACATATATACATCGACGTAAACCACCCTAGAATCTCCTACAAATCAGGAGATCTCCTACAAATCACTACAAAATTAGGAGATCTCCTACAAATAAGAAGATACATGTATACAAAGACCTTAAATAGAAAAACTCTCCTATTGAGGCCATAATTGATAGCTCATGTTAACACTCCCCCTCAAGCTGGTTAGAAAATATCTTTGATACCCAGCTTGATAGGTGAGGTGTGGAATGCTTGACTCGATACAACCTTTGTAAGTATGTCTGCCAACTGGTCTTCAGATTTGATAAATGAAAAACTCACCACCCTATCATCCAGATTTTGCTTGATAAAATGCCTATCAACTTCAGCATGTTTAGTGCGGTTATGTTGAACTGGTTTGTGGGAAATCTGAATCGAGCGTTATTATCACAAAATAGTTGCATTCCTGACTTAGGTGGAAAACCAAGTAATGTCAACAACTTCTTTAGCCACAAAAGCTCATATAGTACTTTAGCCATCCCTTGAAACTCGGTTTCAACACTTGACAAAGCTATTACTTTCTATTTCTTGCTCCTCCATGTAACAAAGTTTCCTCCCACAAATGTGAAGTAGCCTAACGTTGATTTCCTATTCGAGGTATTGCCAGCCCAATCAGCATCTGTAAATCCTTCCACCTCATGGTGGTTATTCTTCGCAAAGAATGGTCCTTTCCCTAGTGCTGACTTCAAGTAGCAGAAAATCCGAACAACATCATTCATATGATCTTCATTAGGAGCGTGCATAAATTGACTTACAACTCCTACATCATATGCAATGTCAGGCTGAATGTGTGATAAATAAATCAATCTCCCTACCAACCTTTGATATCGATCCTTATTGGTTGATACCTGATTAGGGAAAACTCCAAGTTTATGATTCTATACTATAGGGGTATCATCAGGTTTGCAATCCAACATCCCCACCTCAGCCAACAAGTCCAACAGATACTTTCGTTGAGATAAGAATATACCATCCTTTGATCTGGCCACTTCAATACCCAAAAAATATTTCAGGCCCCCTAAGTTCTTCATCTCGAACTCATTTGCCAATTTCCTTTGAAGTTCTGTGATCTCCTCAAGGTCATCCCCTGTGATGATCATGTCATCGACGTATATAATCAATGTTGTCACTTTGTCATGCTGCCGTTTCAGGAACAATGTATGGTCCAGATTACTTTGAGTGTACCCATACCTTTTCATTGTAGAGTTAAAGCGACCAAACCAAGCCCGTAGTGATTGCTTTAATCCATACAGCAACCGCTCGAGTTTACATATCACTTTCGATTTATTAGCACACGCATATCCTGGTAGGATTTTTATGTAAATCTATTCTTCCAAATCTCCATGTAAAAAACGCATTCTTTACATCAAATTGATGTAAGGGCCAGTCCAAATTTGCTACAAGTGATAACAATACCCACACAATGTTCAGTTTTACAACCGGAGAGAATGTTTCTCGGTAGTCCACGCCATAGGTCTAGGTATATCTCTTTGCTACCAGACGTGCCTTGTACCTCTCTACAAAACCATCTGCTTTATATTTGATGGTGAAGACCCATTTACATCCTACTGCCTCATTTCCCTTCGGTAACTCGACAAGTCTCCAAGTCTTGTTTTTCTGTAAAGCCTCCATCTCTTCTTGCATGCTTAAACCCACTTGGGATCCCTTCATGCCTCTTGTACTCCACTAGGAACTCTACTTGCAGAGACATTCGAGACAAATGCCTTTAAAGGTCCCGACAACTACTTTGTCGAAACATAATTGGTGATCGAATACTTCAACCTTCGTTCTTCCACATCTTGTGAGTACCTATTAGGAGCCTTGTCACGATTATGTCTATTGGGCAATTTATAACAAACAACTACATCAGTATCAATAAACAAATTCTGTGTGGTAGGAGAACTTACCTCAGGAGTATTCTTAGGAGAATTGTCAGGTACTAAATAGGGGGTATTTTGAAGTGAAGTGAGCTGTTCTTGAGATTGTTCTTGTGTCTCTTGCACCAAATCAACCTGATGATTAGATTCCTTAGTGTACTTCTCCTCATTTTCCGGTGTCCCACCATCATCCGTGACCACACCATTGCTGGCCAATGCTGCCTACCGTAGCATGTGAACTCGCTTGTCAACTTACAACTTAGCTTGTGTGTTACCAATCCTTGTGTCACTAGGTGTTGGCACTGCGGGGTCTTTTTTTTTTAAAGCAAAATCAACCGCAACCCCTGCCATCACACCACCTTTCCACCAATTTGTCCTTTCACTAGAAGTCTCCCCCTGAAAGGTACAATTGGGTGTGGGAAAAAATAATTCGGACTCAACAAAGGTGACATCCATTGTGATGTGGGTTTTCTTGGTAGCTCTATTGAAACAGAGGTATCCTTCTTAATGAGTGCCATAACCAATGAAAACACACTTCACCGCACACGGATCGAGTTTTGTCCGTTGTGGAGATGGACGTATGCCACACACCCAAACACTTTGGGAGGTAGTGTCATGATGGAAGGAAGAGGAACATAGGATGCAAGTGCTTGAAGTGGGATCTGAAAGTTCAACACACGAGAGGGCATTCTATTCATCAAATGCACCACTATAACCACGACGGCATCCCAAAAACGAGATGGAACCTAACCACCTATGAGGAGTGCCCATGCCGTCTTGAGGATATGGCAGTTCTTTCCTCTCAGAGACACCATTTTGTTGGGGTGTCCTAGTGCAAGACATTTTGTGTATAAGCCCGTGGTCTTGAAAGTAAGCTGCAAGATGCTGGTTAATATATTCCCCACCATTGTCGCTATGAAGGACTCGAATTTGAGTCCCAAACTGCGTTGCAATCATCCGATGAAACATACGGAATATTGCTGCCACTTCATCTTTATGCTTCATTAAATAAACCCAGGACATCCGGGTACAATCATCCACAAATGTTACAAACCAACGAATCCGAGATAGAGTAGTAAGCGGTGAAGTGCCCCACACGTCCGAATGAACCAATGAAAATGGCCTGGTGCTCTTATTAAAACTCAAAGGAAAAGAGACACGATGACTTTTTGCCAAAATACATGTCTCACATTGGAATTCAGTATTTGACAAATTATGAAAGAAGTCTGGAAATAAATGTTTTAAAAAACCAAAAGATGGGTGTCCTAAACAACGATGCCATAACCAAATCACTTTCTCTTTATTAGTAGACCCACTACTTGTGTGATGTGCTCGGACTGCATGAAAGTCATCAACATAGTATAGCCCCCCCCTTTTAGTACCACGACCAATAATCTCCTTTATGAGGATATTCTGAAATAAGCAAAAAGACGGATACATAAGAACACAATACTTCAAAGCATTAATGAGTTGGCCAACAGAGAGTAAACGATTAGACAGAGAGGGCACTAATAAAGTGTGAGATAATGATAAAGAAGGTGTAAGATCAACATTGCTAGCCCCGGTGACAGGATAACTAGTGCCATTCGCATTATAGATACTTTATCTCCTCGGAGTGGTGTTGCATATAATATCCGTTGCCTTCAGGGCTTTGAATGGGTCAACTACTGAGCTTGTGGGCTAATCTGGGCTTGATGGAGAGTTGAGCTAGAATTGCTGCTGTGAAGATGGGCCCAGCTGGACAGAAACGAGTGGCTGCGGGCGCTGATCGAACAAGACACGAGCTGGAGAAGACCTCTCCGGCAGCTTGCTGGTGTGAGATGGGGAAGACCGAGGAGATGCGTGGGCGAAGCTAGCTGGCGCAGGGACACGAGGCGGTGAGGTAAGATCGTGACTTGTGGTGTGGGCTTCGGACGTTGAATTTGCTGGCCGAAGATGTTGCTAGAGTTGATGGGCTGACGGATCCAACTAAAGACACGAAGAAGCAGCGTGTCCTTGGCCACGTGGAGAGGAGGTTGGCGCATGAAGAGAAGTCAACAGCAAGTGATTCTATCGGACGTTGGTGTTGATTGTTGACTCGATGAAAGGAGAAGACGACGTGTGGCAATGTGAGATGGGAGAGGGAGTTTCAGTGGTGGTGGCTTCGTTTACAAAAGATAAAATGGAGATGAAGACGCGTGTGAAAAGAATAAGAACTGGGGCAGCGACGTGGAGGAAGAGAGAGGATTGACAAGGAAGGAGCTGCACCAAAAGAAATGAAAAAGGAGTGGCGACGGTGGGAAGCAGTTGGCTTGCTTGGTGTGCTTCGCAAGTTTGGGGGGGGGGGGGCAAAAGAGAGAGAAAGGTCAATGAAACTAATCCATCTGCATTAAAACCTTGTCCCCTAAAGTTTCCATAATTATCCTCTTATGTCCCTCAATTAAATCTTGCAAATTATCCACCAAAATTCCAATTTGAAGCCAAAAATCCAACCCCTTCCATAGCTCCGAATTTTCAATTTTCGGACTTCAATATCTTCGACAAATTCCCATATTTGATGTCCAATTTCCTTGGAAAAAAAAGCCCATACCATTTCTGCAGGTGCCCATCGCCAAATAGCTCAGCTTGAAAGTCAAAACTCCCTTAAATTCGGCCCGTACGAATTTCCATTAATTTCCGTGACGTCCGAATTGCTTTTTCGAAAAAATCTCGAAATCTCTGAAAAATCTTATGAGACTAAGTCGACGTTCCTAGAATTTATTATGACATGACGAAATCTTCAATTTCTGAAATCGGACTCAAATTCACGGTTAATTTCCATTCGACGCGTTTGTAGCATGACCTAGGCTACGAGGTAACTTTTAGAAATTTTTAGTCCAAATGACCCGTGGTCGATTTTTTTCAAGTTACAATGAATCTACTCGACACATTGGCGACTCTCGGTTATCGTGAAAATCTCGATGATTCAAATATGGACACAGGGTACCAAAATAATAAGAAAATCAGTCTAGTGTCGGCTGACGAGAATTTTGCAATTAAGTGGTGTCACCCATGATTAGCCACATATCTCAATTGAATCAACCTATCTCTGATCTCAAATCGATTTATATTTGTGCCGCAATGACCTCTAAAGATGAGCACGGTCAAGTAGCCGATTTATGGTCGAATTCTCAAGTCTATTGCATTAAAATTCGTTAATGGCTTCCCCAGATAGTCTAGTTATCTCAAAAGTGATCAGCTCTAAGAACAGCCCTATAGGCGCGTCAATGAAATGCCCGATTTATTCAGTAGAAAACAAAAGTGAAAATCTGAGGTGTCACAACTCTTCCACTCTTATAAAAATTTTGTCATCGAAATTTAAACATTTACCCATCCCTAAACAAAAAGGTAGGTTATCGTTGTCTCATCTAGTCTCACTTTCCCCAGTTGCTTCTTCAGTCCCATGGCATTATTAGACCACTTTGACAAAGGGGACTATGTTGGTTCACTGAATTAGATCTGAAACACAATTTGAACCAGGCTTTCCACGTACGACACACTGTCGTCCACGTCTAAATCTTCAAGATCTAGCACGTGGGTCAGGTCAGGCTCATACCTCCTCGACATCGACACGTGAAAGACGTCATGCACTTGTGCCTACCTCGGCGACAACGCAAGACGATACGTCAGGATCTCGATTCTTTTTAGAATCTCAAAGGAATCTTCGTACCTCGGTTTCATCTTTTCCCCTCCTTGCTAAAGCGCAAGGTATCCCCCATTGGTGACACCTTCAAAAAGATGTAATCACCAATTTGGAACTCTAAGGGCCTTTAAAGTTCAACGATACAACTTTTCTGGTGGCTCTGAGCGGTCTACGATCTAATTCTGATCACGAAAACTGCAATCACTGACTGCTGAATTGACTCTAGGCCTATAATCTTTCTTTCTCTGATCTTATCTCAACAAACTGAAGTTCTGCATACTCTGCTCTGTTCTGCCTCAAAAGGAACTATCTAACTGTCAGGCTGAAATTGGAAACCTCAGTTCTAGATCTGATATAAGTTCGTCACCGGTACTCCACGCAGACGAACTGTCTAACACACATACACTTCTGCATGCCTATTCCAATTAAGATCCTTCCATACGGCGATAAAGTGAGTCGACTTCATTAGTCTATTGACCACTACCCAAATGGAGTCATTATTCCTCTGACTCCTTGGTAAACCTATCACAACATTCCATCGTAATATAATTCCATTCCCACTCAAAACTTACAGGCGATTATAAAGGTCCTCTTGGTTTGCATTACTGAACTTTCACTTACCGACACATCTGACACTTACAACCTATCCATCGATATCTATCTTTATATTGGTCTGCTGACCGAGTTGACACCGATTCCAACCTACTTGTACTGTCTGGTCGAATACTACAACTATTACAGTGAATTCCTGATAAGGTCTACTCCTCAAATTGTGTACTGTCTGACACCTATCATCACTCACTATACTTCAACATTCCATCTTTCGAAATCTAAAAGTCAACTTTTCCCTTACCGGTATCCTTTTGCATGATTTTCTGAACATCCCGGTCTGTCAACTGAAATGTCTTAATTCTAAACTGGACTTTTGGTTCAGTTCTAAGGGTGGCCGTAAAATTCGAAAGGTGGCCTACCTCAAACTTGAAAACCAGATCTCGAGCTCTCTCGAGTAAGTTCCACTATAGTTGCCAAATAAATTTGACAAACTACGTCCAGAACCCGGTTGTCTTAATTGACGAAACAAAAAGAATTGAGGATCCTCCTCGACTTTCAATAAGTTCAAAATTTCATTTGTCAACAATTCAAGCTGTATCACCTTACGCCAACAATTCATTACCATAAGATGCTCCTTGAGCCAACTCTTTTCATATATGACATCAAAGTTATACATAAGCAACTAGTCAAGTACAACTATAGCCAGTGATTCTTCTTTCTACAGTTTTATTACAACAACTGAAATTCAACAACCTTAACCAAAATTCCACTGTGCTACTTTTATAAAAACACCTCAAAAACATTCTTCCTTCGCTCGATGCCTAGTTGGTCCATTCTTGTTCCTTTCGTCACCCTAGTTATGTTCTATATGTGGTGCTTTCCCTTTATCTTGTCCACTGGTGATGGCGTATGTTCGTCCTTGAGCTGGAGGCCTAAGTAGTCGACCCTATTGTGCCATTGGTGGCGGGAGTCCTCAATTTTGACCCATCTGTGGCGGCGGCAGCAACTGTGGTTGTCCTCTTAGCCTACTAGGACAATCTCTTGCTCAATGGCCCTGTTGGCCACACTCAAAACAAGCGCCCGTTCTTCGAGGGCATTGATTCATAGCATGTCACCTTCCACAAAGGTGACACATCTCAATCCGAACTGGTCCAGACTTGCCAACTCCCCTTGCCCTGTTGGGCAGGATCAAGAATCTATTTCCAGGCATGGGCCTCTTCCCTTGCCAAATTCCTTCTATGTGAGAGCTGAACGTCGATCCAAACGAGACAGCTTGCTTATTCAATCCTCTTTCTATCATTTGAGCTTCACGATAGACTTCCCGATAAGTCATCAAGTCCAATGGCAAAAGACACTGCTTCAACTCCAAACGAAGACCATTTCTGAATCTTCGAGCCTTCTCTTTGGGTCCTCAACTAACCTAGGAGCACACTGCAAAAGCTCCGTGAACTTGACCCTGTACTAGTCAACTGACATCAATCCTTGATGAAGGCGTTGGAACTCCTCCATCTTTTGTTCTCGAGTCATTCTCGAAAAATATTGATCATTGAAAGCTCTTAGGAAAATATCCCACACTGGGATTATTCCTTCAGGAAAGATCGTGTCTTTGGCAGCCTTCCACCAAATGTTGGCATTGCCCTGCAACTGATAAACGGCTAGGGTTACCTTTTCAGTTTCTGTGCACATCAGGAGTGCAAACGTCTTCTCCAGATCTTGTATCCACTGCGAGGTGGTCTCGGGGTCTCCAGCACCCGTAAATCTCGGTGGACTTAACTTCAGGAACTACTCTACTAGTTGGTGGATTGGTCTTTCTCTTTGTGCCACAACATTCTCGGGTTGAGCTTTGGAAGGGGCGAAAACAGGTGTGGCGGCAGGTGCAGCAGCAGCAGCGACTGCTTGGTTCAAGGCTTGTTGTGTCACCACATCCCTCAAAGTCTCTAGTGCCTGCATGATCCCTTACAATCTAGGATCACCGGGGGCTACTACCCCGGCACCAACAGGAGGTGGTGCTACTCCACTAGCGCTAGCCCGTGCTGGTGCCTTACCCCTACCTCCTCAGGTACTGACCCTAGTCAGTGTCCTAACTCAAGCTGCAGGTCTAACAGTCCTCTTACTCGGAGTTCTCTGCTCCGGCTTGCTCATGGTTCAGTCTTTTATCGAAACCTGCCTTCCAAATCCACACTGGATTAGAAGATGAACGATTTACACACGACAAACAATTTTACCAATCAACTATCACAGACATGCACCAGCATAAATTTAAATGTCATTCCTACTACTATCCCATAGGTCATCACACCTTATCACTTCAATACCTAACCATTGCTCTAATACCACTTAAACGGGATGTCACACCCCGATCTTCGGGCACGCACCCATTCCATACCTGGTCGATTAATAGCGATGTCCCAGGATGCAACGCCGACCATTTTCTTCTTATAATACATATGCGGAAGCTAATATAAAAATCTCCAGACAATAAAACAATGGGATAGGAAAGTAGGGCTGTAAATTTCGACACCAACACAATCATTTTTATAAACAAACTGGTGCATATACATTGTCAGATTGTTTATAAAACTATCGACTTAACAAAAAGGAACTATCCTATGACCCTCTGGTCAGATATGTTCACCGATCTTCGATCTCCACCTCCCCAAACCTCGGGGATTATGGTTCTCCACCAACACCACCAAGGACCTGAAAATGGTTATTCAATAACCAGTGAGACAATCTCTCAGCAAGTTCTACTCCTTAAAACCCGATTAGGAAACCAATATGCCATAAGGGCTGCCTAAGCACAATACAGGTCAGAGGGCTTACCTTGGCCTCAAATCCCACCTGCACATCAGCACAATTCAAATAGGCACCCAAATCAATCGAGTTACTACAATAAATAAAATCACTGATCAATCGACCTAATCGATTACATGTCATCTCGACATTTTCTTGGTCAGCTCATCTCATATTATCTATTAAGTCCGCAACTTCAGGACTGCTCACTGCTAAGTTGATAATTAGATAGTATAGCTCGCTTTTGAGATGATCGGATATACTGTTCTCTGCTGAGCTGCCATATCTCTCTTAGGCTAATATAGTATACCGACAGTGTTCAATTTAAGCTGATAAGGTATATTGCTCTCTACTAAGTTGCCATATCGCCCGTAGGCTGATATGGTTTACAGGCATTGCTCTCTGCTAAGCTAACATGGTATACTGCTTTCTGCTAAGCTACCATATCAGAGCCTATAGGATGATATAGTATACCGACATATTCAATCAAAACTAACAAGGTATACTATTCTGTGCTAAGTTGACATATCGCCTGTAGGCTAATATAGTATACTGATATACTGCTCTCTGCTAAGTTGACATATCGCCCGTAGGTCGATATAGTATACAATCTCCATCATACAATCAAATTTCATCTTTTTTATCATTCTCGATAAAATAGACGTGTGTGGGAACACGATCGACCTTAGCCAAAATATTATAATTTCATTTCCACAATTCTCACCATTTTCTATAGTACACCAAAACATTTTTGGCGCTGTCAACCGACTCCCGGTATGATAATTAATCAATTCAGGAAAATAATCTTATAATCACAAATAATTCATTTCAGCACGAAATAAAGCTCAATTAAATAAATGAACTACACCACGATAATCAGCATAAAATTCGATTGGTTGGCTATCTAGCCTAATTTCCAGAAAATAAATAAATAATTAATTAATTTCGAAAAGTAATAAATAAATACTAAAAATCCAATTTAGGCCCGTAATGCCTGATTGGAAGCGAAACAAGCTCGGAAAATTACCAAGACTCGTTCAATAAGTAATAGAGCATGTTTACTTGCTAAGTACACTAACCATTTGCCTAACATGCATAGGTAAATCCCTAATTTAATTATTCTAATATAATCTAACCACCTAATTGCACTTAATTAAATCTAATCAGCCCCTAAGCATCATTAGTCTACTAAGAAGGTATTAGTGAGTAAAGCTCACTTGATTAAAAGCGAAGATTGGAACACCGTGACGATGGCGTGACGGCGGCCGAAATCCAAGTTTTCAGCGGCGTCAGCGGACACTCGGGCCGGGCCCAACTGGTCTTGCAAGCCCACAGAAATTTCTGGGCTTGGCTGACGGGCTTGGGCCTAGCTTCACGGGCTTGGGCTTTAAATAAACTGAACCAAGGTTGGGCTGCTGGGCTGAAAATGAATTCGCAGGCCACAGCTTGGCTTCGAATGGGTCAACTACTAAGCTTGTGGGCTGATCTGGGCTTGATGGAGAGTTGGGCCGGAATTGCTGCTGTGAAGATGGGCCCAGCTGGACAGAAACGAGCGGTTGCGGGTGCTGATCGAACAAGACACGAGCTGGAGAAGACCTCTCGGGCAGCTTGCTGGCGTGAGATGGGGAAGACCGAGGAGATGCGTGGGCGAAGCTAGCTGGTGCAGGCACACGAGGCGGTGAGGTAAGATCGTGCCTTGTGGTGTGGGCTTCGAACGTTGAATTTGCTGGCCGAAGACGTTGCTGGAGTTGATGGGCTGACGGATCCAACTAAAGACATGAAGAAGCAGCATGTCCTTCGCTGTGTGGAGAGGAGGTTGGCGCATGAAGAGAAGTCAACAGCAAGTGATTCTATGGGACATTGGTGCTAATTGTTGAATCGGTGAAAGGAGGAGACGCCGTGTGGCAACGTGAGATGGGAGAGGGAGTTTCAGTGGAGGTGGCTTCGTTTGCAAAAGATAAAATGGAGATGAAGACGCGTGGGAAAAGAAAAAGAACGGGGGCAGCAACGTGAAGGAAGAGAGAGGATTGACACGGAAGGAGCTGCACCAAAAGAAATGGAAAAGGAGTGGCGACGGTGGGAAGCAGCTGGCTTGCTTGGTGTGCTTCACAAGTTTGGGGGGGCAAAGAGAGAGAAAGGTCAATGAAACTAATCCATTTGCATTAAAACCTTGTCCCCGAAAGTTTCCATAATTATCCTCTTATGTCCCTCAATTAAATCTTGCAAATTATCCACCAAAATTCCAATTTGAAGCCAAAAATCCAACCCCTTCCATAGCTCCGAATTTTCAATTTTCAGACTTCGATATCTTCGACAAATTCCCATATTTGATGTCCAATTCCCTCGGAGAAAAAGCCCATACTATTTCTGCAGGTGCCCATTGCCAAATAGCTCGGCTTGAAAGTCAAAACTCCCTTAAATTCGGCCCGTACGAATTTCCATTAATTTTCATGATGTTCGAATCGCTTTTCCGTAAAAATCTCGGAATCTCTGAAAAATCTTCTGAGACTGAGTCGATGTTCCTAGAATTTATTGTGACATGACAGAATCTTCAATTTTTGAAATCGGACTCGAATTTGTGATTAATTTCCATTCGACGCATTTTTAGCATAACCTACAGGGTAACTTTAGAAATTTTTAGTGCAAATGACTCATGGTCGATTTTCTTCAAGCCACAATGAACCCACTTGGCACATTGGCAGCTCTCAGTTATCGTGAAAATCTCGACGATTCAAATACGAACACAGGGTACCAAAACAATAAGAAAATCAGTCTAGTGTCAGCCGACGAGAATTTTCCAATTAAGTGGTGTCACCCACAATTAGCCACACATCTCAGTCAAATCGACCTATCTCTGACCTATAAAGATGAGCATGGTCGAGTAGACGATTTTTGGTCGAATTCTTAAGTCTATTTCATTAAAATTCCTTAATGGCTTCCCCAGATAGTCTAGTTATCTCAAGAGTGATCAGCTCTGAAAATAGCCATATATGCGCATCAATGAAATGCCTGATTTATTCAGTAGAAAACAAAAGTAAAAATCTGGGATGTCACAATTTTGGCTTGCCATTACCCTTGTTAAAAGAGCAGCATTAACTCTTACCCAGTTAGCGCCTTGGAGGCCAAATCCCCTTAAGAGCTTCTCAGAGTTATAATTATTCTATTTTAGAACTCCTAACACATATATTCTGACGCTGGTCCAACGAACCAGTTACATCATGACTTCTACATTACTCACACTTCAAAGCACCATTCATAAGGACACGAGAGTATGGGAGAATCCGGTTTAGGACACTAGGGTCATCACTATGAGGCACTAGTTAATAGTTTTTAAAGACTAGGTCATTCACCTTATTTCCACCAAAAGAGTTACTTAAAAAATAAAAAAAAAAGACATTGCCTTTATAATATGAGGTTAGCCAATGAATAAACACAAGTGTATGCCAAAAAAATTGGTCCAATTTCTTTAAAAAACTAAAACTTTAGATGGGATCTCCGTTTTGGCCCAAATTCTTTGTCTTCCAAAAAACACGTCAACCCTTTGTCCGACCAAAACTTGCCTCCCTTAAGTTTTCATCCAATATTGACGTTAGAAGTCTGTGTGTCAATTGCTAATGTACATATCTCTCTCCCTCCATGTGTCATTGGCAATGTGAAATTTCAGCTCAATTAGATATTTTTTTAATTAAAAAAAAACTTATTTTTTCTATTTCCTTGTGAAATTTCCTTACTTTTGTTTTTCTTCTACGTTCCTTGTAATCTCCATTAATGGAGGTGGAGCTGAAGTTGCTCGAGCTTAAATCTGTACGGATAATGTTCATCTTTACTCTCTGCTTTGCCTTCGAGCTCACCAGCTGACTCCTCAATTTCGCTTGACACAGGACGACGGGTCACAATCACAACAGATCTAAACGTGCCCTTTGTGAACAGAAATCTCAATAGCCACAATGTTAAGTTACATTTCTGTTCTGCATATTGACAACCTTAGTGATTTCACCTTCACTAAACACATCTATTCCATATCTCTCCAACAGGTCCATTCGGTCCCTATAAACATAATGTGGATGCATAAGTGCAGGCTCTTAATGATGAAAGGAAAAGATTAAATGTTCAGCTGGCTAGCACTGAACTTCAGACTCTGAGCAGGAACGGTAGCATGGATGACCTTGTGTATCACGTCGACCTCTCATCCCTCGTTCCACTTGACTCAGTTAGAAATGTATCTAGGAGATTTTGTAAATCTCTCTTGATTCTTCATATCTCTCAATATTGTATATATATTTCATTTGATTACTAATACTCTTTATTGATTCTAATCGATTGTAAATCAATATTATTATATCTTGTTAATTTAGTCATCTTCTAAAGCCTAAAAATAGACTAATATAGTCTTCATTGTGTAATAGACAAATATAACACAATTCATTTTTGTTTGCATATTCTTAATATGGTATGGAGCCAAGGCATTGCCTTAATTTATTTCGCATATCTTCACGTGCCGTATTTAATCTGACTTGCACATGAGAGAGGATATTAAAGTGTTTATCAATGAGTTTTACACTCTTTATTTACATATGAACTCCTGCCACGTGTTGATATAGGCTTTTGGGTAAGAAACTTGCTTACGAGGCATCAAAGCAGATGGATCATTGTAAGAAAAGATTGATCATCTACGAAAACCCAGATTGACCATTAAGCTCGTACTCCTCGTCAATGTTCATCATCTTCTTCACACGGTCTCTCTTGGCCACAGCTTCATTGGACCTCACCAATCGCCACCAAGACTTCCAATGCCGCGCCACGACCTCCAACAACCCCTCCACGATGGTTGAAAGTTGTCAAAATAAATTTCCTATGAGCTAGGCCGAGACCCTTATTTCTTGTTCCAACTTTTCAAGCTTCAAGAAGGCAATTATATCGGCCACCACCTTCATTCAGCTATCCTCGAAGCTTTATAGACCTATCCCACTCCCGAGCTATGACAAAACGAGCCCAAGCTTTCCATGGAACCACCGCCGCTGAGAAGGTTCAGATCGTTTCTGCCACTCCGTGCCCTACGGTCCACCTCTATCAATGGAGGTTGCCACCCGAGATTGAGGCACGCGACCTCAAATTTGGGATCATGCAACTTGAATCGGAGGTCATGCGACTCCACTCCGAGGTTGCGCAACTCTGACTTGAGCTTGAGCAGCTCTGTTAGTGGAGTTCGCAAGAAATGAAGAAGGAGAAAGAAGTAAGGAAAAATTTATTGTCGACCAAGGGCAAAGCTACCCATACTAAGAAATGTTTACTAAATGACCTAGCAATCTGTGGCGCATGTCATGTCATCAAGTATCTGTACAATAAGCAAGAATGATACGTAGGAAAAGGGAAAGAAATTTATTATAATACGGTTTACAAAAAGAATCAAGGACGATTCCTCAGCTATTAGCAAATAATGATAGCTAGGGACCATACGTAGCATCCACACTCAGCAACCTATTGTCAACCCGTCTGAACAATTTCGAGTACAGGAAAATTTAGATTTTAAGGGAAAAGTTATGTGAATAGGGATAAGACGAATGTAGTATGTCATAAGTTGCTCCGAAATGATTTCATATGGTTACTTGAACAACAATACATGCACGTATAAGTGGAACTCATTCAACTCATTTCTCAAGCCATTGATATCGCATTGACGTGTAAATAATTAGAATCAATGCTAGAAAGGCTTTCCCTCCCTTTTCTATAAATAATTATAATCCATTGCGGTATTGGGATTAGTTAACATGCACATTAGGTACTTTGACACTCAATATATGTTTGTAGTTTACTTTGTCATAAAAATCCATATCTGTATTAGGATTAGTAGATGTTTTGTTGCGGTCTGGGCTGGGGTTTCAGATTTAGAGTGGGCATGCCCGATATGTTCGGGCCAGGCAAACTTGACAAAATCCTGGCCCGTGCACACCCCCACTACAAATCATGCAGGCTAATATCTCATTTAAACTATTAATCGTGTGGATGCCACTGTACATCCCATATGATCAACGGCCCAAATGGCTTGATCTTCATTCGATGGGTCAAATGACAATTAAGTGATTGAACTACCAGGACGTCTTTGTACAAACCACAAAAAAAGGTTAGCAGTCTTTGTCATTTCATGTGTAAAGTTCATTGTCCATAGCCACCTCATAATCCTTTACTCTATAGATAATATTGATTTGCTCAACAGTAATGATATTTAATCTTTTTGAAATGTTTTGATTTTCATTGTAGTTCGTGCAAAACGATTACCGGTTTTGGCGTATTTCCCCAACTTTGCCATTGAATAGCCAAAAGTGAGGATTACATTGATGAAGGGTAAAATGGACTGGTGGCATAAGCATAATGTCCCTCATCTTTTGATAATTATTTCTCCAGCAATTAGTTCCAACGAGATTTGATTTTAAGAATCCGTAAATTGTATATGCGTGGCATTACACAATGCAAGAAATTTGCCCAAAATTTTCATTAAGGAAAAAAAAGAGAGAAATCTAATCCAAAAATAAACGTTGATAAGAAGTTGACCTGTTTGGTCAAACTATAATAAAGTTTGACCAAGATTGGATAGACTCCATTTATTTTATGAAAGATATTTTGAGCAAAACATTTCCTTGTTTTTCAGCATTTGGATTGCTTAGAAAAATAAGTTAACGGAAATTTTTTTCTTGATCAATGGAAATCTATACTTAAATTCAGAAAATTGATTACTTCTTTAAAAAAAAAATCAAAAATAACTTTTCAAAATATGACTATATATATCAACGCTTGAATTTAAAACTTTATGCTCGGATAGAGGAACACTAAAACTCAATCCCAAGGCTCTAGCTTCCAAGATTGGGTGCCCAAGCTTGTGTCTGCGACTCCTGAGCCCATGCTTGGGTCCCCGTGCCTAGGATCAAGTCCCTAGCCCCCATGTTTGCGTCTCCAATGCCAAGTCTAGGACTATTGAGACCTTGACACTGATATAGACATCAAATCAAATGCAAACACAAACATGCCATATCACTCATACATGTCTAAGAATTAAGATATGGGGTCCCAAAGCAGTTGATCAATTTATATAAAGTGGCTCCTTAATTTGGTGCTTCGAACTAAAATGGAATTTACTAAATCAAGTCCCGGTTTGAAGAAGTCGCGGTAGGATTCATACAGTGGCATGTGACAACATGCTAGGCTCATGACTGTGACGTAAGAATCACGGGCTTCAAAGACCAAGACTTCCATCGATGGAAGAGATATTATTGCCGGACCAGTCGATAGCTCCCCGCCCTTGTCAGACCTCGGAGGGGACCGATGTATCCTTAAGAAACAAAACGCATGAGTTTCACGTTACGGAAGTCGGTGAAACCTAGCTCGTGAATTAATCGTTTTGCCCACAAAAGATGGTGCTTTGTTTTGAACTTCGTCAAAAATATGGAAAGGTATTTTCATAGGTGCCGTTCATTCAAGAACTTTCAGGACTATGAAATTAAATTTCACTGAAATAATGAACTACTGAAGTTCCTATAATCTATGCCTTTTTTTATATTAAAAAAATCATTCTACTAATAAATGAAATAAGAAATTCACTTCATTGAATTTTCTAATATATAGTTGCGGCTGACGAAGTGGAGCGGGAGGAGGCTTGAAGGCACTTTATTTCGAACAAGAATGCCCCCATCTATGGCACGAATGAAAGCACACGACATGCACGTGGTCGTCATTCGGCGAGGATTTGTGCTGTCGGTGAGATGAGGGGTCAATCGAGACGATTTCCAACTTCAAGTACTACTTTGACATAGACACCACTCTGAAAGTACCGTGAGAAAAATGCCCCACTTCAAAGGGTTTTTTTAAAAATTTCCCGCATTTTGATCTGTGATATTTTAAAAAACCATTTTATTGACAAATAACATGCCCAAAAAAAAATGACATAAATGGTTCATAAACTTTAATTTAGTGTGCAATATAGTCTTTAAACTTTTAAACTTTTAATTTGTTCAATTTTGGTATATATTCAATTTAATACCTGAATTATATAAAAATATTTAATATCATTTTTCCATTAATTTAAGTTCAATGACAACATTAAACATTTTAAAATAGTATAAGAACTCAATTGGACATGTACCAAAATTTTAGGGATCATATTAAACAAATTAAAAGTTTAGAAATCATATTATATATTGGATCGAAATTTAGAGATTATTTGGATCAATTTTCCTTAAAAGAAAAAAAAAAACAAAATCATTCTTAGAAGGTAGTATTTGCATGATGGGATGTAAGGGAGTCTCGGCAAATGCAGCAACAATGGGATAAGGTATGGGAATTTATATCGAGTAGTTGGGGGAATACAAGTGGTAATGTGCATGGAATTTTGTCGTTGCTAGTTCATAGCTGGTCTCTAGTGTATATAACATCCGTGCCTATTTACACAGCCTCAGCCCACAACTTTTTTTTATCTGCTTGTTGTTGGAGAAATCTTCGTGAAGTGTTTTGAAGCTGACAAAACGTTTCTATCAGTCTAATCTGAAGATTTGCAGACTCTGCTATTTAAAGTCTGAAGACCTCCGGACAGCCAGACTTAAAACTCAAAGTCTATTCTCATTGACAGTTTATAATCCGTTGAAACAGGGCTATCCAGAACTGGGTGTTTCAATAAGAATGTGACCTTATCGACTGGAGAAGATCTCTTGGCTGGATATGACATAACGAAATCCTTTATTTGATCATGATTGATTCGGAGATTAAGGATCCGATGATTGGCGAAATATTCCTGGAAGGTCTACTTATGGAAACCGAGATCCTGATTGTATGGGCGAACAGGATTGATGGGCTATCGACATGTTCCTTTAATAGCTCGAATGATCTTCCTAATTGATTCCGTCCAACGGGTAGATTGGATGAATTCCTTTGGTAAGTGCCAACGGGTATGATGGCATAAAGGAGTATATAAGGAAGACGTTCCCGTTGTTCGAGAGAGTGCACGATAGAAGAATTCCAAAGTTTGAAGCTCCTTGTTCTTAGTCAATTCATTTGAGCGAAATCTTGTACGCAAAAGAGAGTCTATATTCGTGAGAAACCTTGAGGAAGTGTAGTAGAATATCTACAATGTGGAATCAAGGGAAAGCTGTGCTGTAACATCTCTTTTGTTCATAGTGAAATCCAGCCAGTGGGCTGTCAATGCGGAAGAGTGGACGTAGACTTGGAATAAACCGAACCACTATAAACCTTGTGTTCAATTTTCTCTTCCCTACTCTTTGCTTTACTTTGATCATAATCTGCTTTGGAGATCTTCCTTTCTATCGTCTGCCTAGTATCGCTTTCGTATCTCGAGAAATTGTTTTTACACCTATTCACCCTCCTCTAGGTGATTATACTAGCTATCTCAATTGGTATCAGAGCCTGTGTACTCACTTTGTTTGAAGTGTTTTAGTTTAGAGTTAAAGATCCATGGCTAATATGTTGGCTCTAGGGATGGTAGAAGGGCAAAGCAATACCAGACCGCCTTATTTTAATGGAAAGGATTACAACATATGGAAAAATAAGATGAAAGCATTCTTAAGATCAAAGGATCCTCTGGAATGAGACATTGTAGAAAAAGGAATCATTCCTAAAGCTGCACTTGTCTCAGAGAGAGAAAAAGATACTGTTGAGTCTAGTGAAATGACCCAGGAAGAGATAATCAAGAGACAAGCTCTTGATGCAAAAGCAATTTATTCTTTATATTGTGCTTTATCACCTACTGAATATAACAGAATATCTTCTTGTGTTACAGCTAAAGAAGTCTGGGATAGATTACATATTACCTATGGAGGAACCGATCAAGTGAAAGAGACTAGAATCAACATTCTCCTCGGTCAATACGAAGCCTTTAGAATGAAATAAGGAGAATCTATAACTGACATGTTTAGTCGTTTTACAGAAATCGTTAATGGTCTTGAAAATCAAGGTCAACCAATTTATGATCCCATGAAGGTAAACAAGTTTCTGCGTGGACTCTCCAAGGATTGGAATCACATAAAGACCTCAATAAGAGAGACACAAAGAATCATGCCACTATCTGTTGATGAGTTGGTTGAGACTCTTCAGTCTTATGAAGTGGAACAAATCAATGAAGGTGAAGATCCTAAAGGTAAGAAATTCATTGCATTAAAATCCAATGATGATTCTGATGTTACAGATTATGAAGACGATATGGATGATGAGGAGCTTGCTCTCATGATAAGAAGATTCAGAAAGCTGAACAGAAAAGGAAGAAGATTCAATCCAAAGAAACAAAGTTTTCAAAAGCAACAGACTAAGTCTGTTGAGGATGATGAATCAAACAAAGATGTAGTCTGCTTTGAATGTAAGAAAAATGGACACATCAGACCCAACTGTCCTCTTCTGAGGAAGAAGAAAGGAAAAGCTGAAAAGTATTGAAAGGCTCTTAAAGCAGAAACCTGGAGTGATACAGAGTGTGAAAAAAAGTGATGATGATTATGTCAATATATATCTGATGGCACAATCGGATTTAGATTCAAACTCCAAGGCAGACTCAAATTCAGACAGTGAATTTGAGGTAAGTAACTTCAAAATCCCTATTAGAGTTTCTAAATACATTGATGAGTTGTGTTTTAGTCTTAAGACTTCTCTTAAAAAGATTTCCGAACTCAAAAGAGAAAATTCTACTCTAAAACAATAGGAAAATGTTTTGAAAGAAAAGGTGAAATGTTTAGACATGAATGTTTCTTCTCTTAGAGAAAGTGAAGATAATCTTTCAAAAGAAAATGCAATATTAAAAAATGATATCTCAAATATTTCTAAAAAATTTTCTATAGGATCGAGAAATTGGAAAAAATTCTTTTACGTTCAAAAACCTTATTTCAATAAATCTGGTTTGGGAATGACTGCTGAAACCATTGATTTTCCAAAAGTGAAAGAAAGAATTAAGCAAAGACCCACAAGAGATGCTTACAAAAATCATTTTAAAAGGATCTTTGTAAAACCAGTAGGTCGTAATGCTCTCAGATGTTCAAAGTGCAATAGTGCAGATCATTTTGAAAAAGAATGTCCTATGGTTTGGAAACCTGTTAAGAAATTATGGGCAAAAGCCGTATATCATACTAACACCAATGGACCCAAGAAAATATGGGTACCAAAGAAAGTTTGAGTTTTTTTTTTTAAATGTAGATCACTATCAAGAAAAATGTAAAATGGTATATGGATAGTGGATGCTCAAGACATATGACAAGAGATTCAAATTACTTCATAAAGCTTGTTCAAGTGAATGGTGAAAAAGTCTCATTTGGAGGAAATAGCAAAGGAAGAATTGTGGGATTTGGAACTGTAAAGATTGGAAACCTCACAATAAGCAATGTTTCTTTAGTTGAATGACTTAATTACAATCTACTTAGTATCAGTCAGCTGTGTGATACCAGTTTCAAAATCAACTTTCAAGAGGGAATTTGTTCAGGAACTAATAAAGATTGTACTCAATCATTCATGAGTCGAAAACATGGAAATATTTACCTCTTGGATGTGAAACCAGATGAATCGCAATGTCTAATCTCAATCCAAGACGAAGCGAACTTATGGCACAGAACGCTTGGGCACATCAATATGAAAGCAGATAGCCAAAATTTCAACAAAGAAGCTTGTTTGTGGTTTACCTAATCTATCATACCAAAAGCCTGATTTATGTACACCATGCATATTGGGAAAACGGGTAATAAATTCTTTTAAACCAATAAATCAAGTTTCCACTAATCGTGTATTGTAGCTTCTGCATATGGATCTCTTTGGACCAACCAGAACACAGAGCATTGGAGGTAAGAAATATTGCCTAGTAATTGTGGATGACTACTCTCGATTTACTTGGGTGTATTTCCTAGCAAGTAAGTCTGAAACTTTCTTTTACTTTGAAAAATTTGCTAAAAAGGTTCAAAACGAAAAAAGATATGTTATTTCAAGTATAAGAACAGACCATGGAGGTGAATTTGAAAATCAAGATTTCACAAAATTTTGTGATGAATCTGGTTTTCAGCATATGTTCTCCTCTCCATATACTCCAGAGCAAAATGGAGTTGTGGAAAGAAAGAATAGATCGCTTCAAGAAATGGCTAAAACTTTTCTAATTGAAAGCAACATTTCTTCACGTTTTTGGGCTGAAGCGGTTTTACAGCATGTTATATTATTAATAGAGTTTTTCTAAGGCATATTCTAGAAAAAAAAACCCCTATGAATTATTCAAAGAAAAGAAGCCTATTGTTTCATATTTTTATGTGTTTGGATGCAAATACTTTATATTGAAAAATGCAAATGATCGAGTTGGCAAGTTTGAAGAAAAGTCAGATGAAGGCATCTTTCTTAGATATTCAACCATAAGCAAAGCGTACAGAGTCTACAACAAGAAGACTCAATCTGTGGAGGAATCAATGAATGTCAAATTCCAAGATTCTATGTAAAATGAATCTATTCAGACTCATCTTGAAGAATCTGAACCTGCTCCAAACTCTACAAAGTCTAAGTCATAAGAAGCAGCAACAAATGACTGTTGAAGATTCAAATGAAGGAAGTGATCATCAACCTAACAATTTAACCAGTAACTGGAAGCATAAGTCCAGTCATTCCAAAGATTTCATTATTGGCAACATTAATGAAGGAATTCGCACAGGATCCAAAAGGCACGAAGAGTCTAGTGTTGTGGCTCTTATTTATGAAATAGAACCCAAAAGCATAGAAGAAGCTTTATCTGATAAAAGCTGGATTGAAGCTATGCAAGAAGAACTAAAGCAATTTAGCATTAATGATGTTTTGGGAGTTAACTCCTAAACCAAAAGGTAAATCTATTATTGGTGCTAAATGGGTTTTCAGGAACAAGATGGACGAGAAAGAAAATGTCATAAGAAACAAAGCAAGACTCGTGGCCAGGGGATATATGCAAGAAGAAGGGATAGACTATGATGAGACTTACGCACCAGTAACGAGGTTAGAAGTATACTTGCTTTTGCTTGTTATAAGAATTTCAGGTTATTCCAAATAGACGTCAAAAGTGCCTTCCTGAATGTATTCATTCATGAGGAAGTCTATGTGGAACAACCACTTGGGTTTGAAGACCCAAGGAAACCAGACTCAGTATTCAGACTCAAAAATGCCTTATATGGTCTAAAGCAAGCACCTCGAGCTTGGTACGACAGGCTGAGTAAGTTCTTGATTCAAAATGGCTTTGTAAAAGGTAAAGTAGACACTACTCTGTTTATCAAAAGAAAAAGCAAAAGTTTTGTGCTAGTTCAAATATATGTCGATGATATTATTTTTGGATCCCCTAATGAAAGTCAGTGCAAGAAATTCTCTAAGACTATGCAGGATGAATTTGAAATGAGCATGATGGGTGAGTTAACCTTCTTTCTCGGGCTTCAAGTGAAACAATTAAAGGAATGAACTTTTATTCATCAAGAAAAATATGCTAATGATCTTGTCAAAAAGTTTGGACTGAACAATTGCAAAAAGACTGATATACCAATGTTAAGTTCCTTGAAGATAAACAAAGATGAAGGAGTAAAGAAAGTCAACCAAAAGCAATACAGGAGTATCATTGGCTCACTTATTTATATTACTGCTTCTAGACCTGACATTTTGTTTAGTGTTTGCATTTGCGCCAGATTTCAAGCAAACCCTAAAGAATCTCATTTAATTGCTGCAAAGCGTATTATCAAATACATTGCTTCAAATTCAAGTCTTGGTCTTTGGTATCCTAAAAGGGGAGACTTTACTCTTCTTGGATACTCAGACGCAGATCTAGCCGGATGCAGAGTTGATAGAAAGAGCACCTCGGGTACCTGTAAACTACTTGGAAGCAGGACAGTGTCTTGGTTTTCAAGGAAGTAAAGTACAATAGCTCTCTCTACAGTAGAAGCAGAATATGTAACTCTTGGAAGTTGTTGTTCACAAATTCTGTGGATAAAACAACAGTTAAGAAACTTTGGAATTGAAGATTCATGCACGGAGATTAACTGTGACAACACTAGCGCAATCAATCTCACCAAAAATCCAATTCTTCACTCAAGAGCAAAGCATATAGAGATTTGACATCACTTCATTAGAGATCATGTTCAAAATGGAGAAATTTCTATTAAGTTTGTTGACTCAAAGAACCAACTGGGGGATATATTCAAAGCCTTTAGAGAAAAATCAATTTAATCATCCGCTCCAGACATAATATTTTGAGGTTTGAAGAAGTTAAAGTCTAGAGACTCTCAAACTCAGACAAACAAGACTTTGACTATAAGTTATTCTCTCTCTTGAATCACATCTTGAAAAGGTACGATCATCAACCTTGTTTGATTATTGCTATCTTTAATTGACGTGATTATTGCAACGTTTCCTTTTCGAAAAAGGCAGTTATTTTTTAAAAAAGGCATCTTTTTACTTTCTTTTATGATGTTCTGTATGCCTCTCTTTTTAGCTATTTATGCACTGTTGTTTCTTCTTCGCTTTACTCTCCAAAAACCCTAAGAAAGCACCGATCTTCCATCTATGTTTTCTTCTCTTGTTTAATCTTCGAAAAAGTTGTCATCTTTCTTGGGAAAGTCAAGTTTGGAATCTTTCAAAGACTGTGAAAGATGTCGTCTCAAAGGAAGTCTTCGAGGATTGCAAGCAGGGTACTGCAAATGCGTGAAGGGCCTACGCACTTTGATCTCACCGAGGAAGAAGAGTCTCCCAGTCAGCAGTAGAGCCCACAACATTCTCAGCAGCGTCATTCTCCTCCATCTAGTCCACATGACGATGCTCATCGAGAAAATGAAGAAATCATCGAAGGCGCAGATCCTTTAAGAATTCAAAAGCCCTCTTTTATTTACAAGCTTTATCGTGCTTTGAAAAGAGGAGGAACTCTATTGAACTGCATCGATAGAGTTTCTTAAGGATAAAGGGTATGGAAATGAGTACATTTTTGTATGAAATATGGAGCGTTTGGGAATTGCCCTTGCGGGATTGGAAGGAGAAACCCTTGCAAATATTCCAAGTGATTCACGTGTTGGAGGGATGAATCAACCAGATGAGAATGATGATGATAAGTTGTACAGTCAGTTTCAACCAAGAATGGGTGTTGCGGAAAAAATTCGTGGAAAAAGGACAAATTTGTTTCAATCGGAGGAACAAAAGCATTTATACTCTAAATTGTTGAAGCGTGGGGTGATAAACCCTAGAAGTGTGGATTTTGATTTCCTCAATGCTGTGAATGTTAATTTGAGGGAAAATTCAATCTTCTTTAACTTGAACAGTTCTGTTCTGACTCTACAGAAGCCTATGCTGAACTCACTACTTATTTCTATTCGAATATTAGTTTCTTGGATGCAAATAGATTCTCTTTTAGTGTCCGAGATTAGGATTATATGGTGGATGTAGATATGTTGGCTTATGTCATTGGGGTTGAAAGAAGAAGATATCAACCGATTAATGTCTCAATTGCTCGTGCTACATTGGAACTTGTTAAGGATAGAAGAACAGAGGAAAAGATTTCCTACTTGAGGATGAGTGCGTTTAACATTCTGCTTCAGAAGATTGTCATTAATTGCCTCAGACCGAAATCTACTTCAAAGACTGATGTTTCAAGTTCAGAGGCAAAGCTGATGTATGCCATCATCACTGGGAAAAAGTTTTCTCTTCCTTACACTGTTATGTTCCACATGTATAGAGCAGTGGTGAAGGATAGAGGTCAACTTCCTTATCCAAGTCTATGTACTCGATCTTGTGATCATATAGTGGTAGGATTGAAAATGGTGACTAAAATGCGTCTGAAGGAACTTAGCAAGGAGTTGGAGAAATTCAAGGAGAAAACCCCTGTCAAAACTCATCAAATCTCTTCGGCTGCAAAGAGAAAAGGGAAGGAGCCCATGGTTGCTCCATCCAAGAAAAGAAGAGCTCTCATCATTGAGGATGAAGATGATGAGGAAGACATTACTATTTCTGCAATGGCATTAAAGAACCTGAGTCATTCTGTTCTAAAGAAAGACTAAGAATAGAGGACTAGAGAAAGAGAAGAGAAAGAAGCAGATGAGAAAGAAATAGAGGAGAGAGAAGCTGAAGAAAGAGATGCTAAGAAGGAAAGAATTGAAAAAGAAGAAGAGGAAGAAAGAAGAAATCAAGAGGAAAGAGAGCATGAACACTCTTCTCCGCCTGGAGGCATTGAAACAGGGGGAGATTGTGAGAAAAGAGGATTGTCCTCATATCCTGCTACCAGTGAGGGAGTCAGTCGCTCTTCAGCAGATATAGAGGACATTTATGCCTCTCAATTTTCTGAGGAAGGACATGATGTTTCTTCGCCAAATTTGCGTGATTATGCTGATTTGTCATCGTCTGCCTTTACTCTATCTGACCGTGCAGAAGCTAGTACGCAGACCGATAATTCAGCAAATTTTCACTGAATACTGGATGTTCTCTTGGAAATGCGATGTTAGATATATGCTCTGGGATGCAAAGTTCAGAATTTGCAGAATGCAGGTCAAGCTTCTTCAGGTTTCTTGAATGATCAGATCCAAGCCCTTGCTCTTCAGATTCAAGCAAATGCTAAGGGTGAAGATATAGCTCAACTGAAGGAAGAATTGAAAAAGCTAGAAGGCATCGTTCAATCAATGGGAGATTTCTAGCTTGTTCGTATTCCCAAGCAATCTTGACTCTATTCCATTTCATCTCAACCTTTTTTTTTATGCTGACAAAAATGGGGAGAGATGCAAGATTTGAAACTTTGAGAACTTATGATTTATTTTGATGTTTGTTTGACTTTACTTTTGTGTCTGGATATGGACTGAATTTGGGATTTTGGTTTGACTGCTTATATTAAGTACTATTGATATCTTATGGATGGCTTTACTCACATGCAAGACTAACCTATTTTTTTGTGGTTGCAGATTCTAGTGTTATCATTTATTAAGCCATTTATCTCTATAAGATATCCATATTTGGTTGAGTAATATTTTGCAGGTCAAAGTTATCCAAATCTGCAGGAAAGTTTTGTTACCATAAAAAAGAGCGAGATTGTTGGAGAAATCTTCGTGAAGTGTTTTGAAGTTGACAAAACGTTTCCATCAGTCTAGTCTGAAGATTTAGAGACTCTGCTATTTAAAGTCTGAAGACCTCCGGACAGCCAGACTTAAGACTTAAAGTTTATCCTCATTGACAGTTTCTAATCCGTTGAAGAAAGGCTATTCAGAACTTGATGTTTCATTAAGGATGTAACCTTATCGACTGGAGAAGATCTCTTGGTTGGATATGACATAACATAATCCTTTATTTGATCATGATTGATTCGAAGATTAAGGATCCAATAATTGGCAAAATATTCTTGGAAGGTTCTACTTATGGAAATTGAGATCCTGATTGTATGGGCGAACATGATTGATGAGCTATTGACATGTTCCTTTAATAGCTCGAATGATCTTCCTAATTGATTCCGTTCAATGGGTAGATTGGAGGAATTCCTTTGGTAAGTGCCAACGGGTATGATGGCATAAAGGAGTATATAAGGAAGACGTTCCAGTTGTTCGAGAGAGTGCACGATAGAAGAATTCCAAAGTCTGAAGCTCCTTGTTCTTAGTCAATTCATTTGAGCGAAATCTTGTATGCAAAAGAGAGTTTATATTCATGAGAAACTTTGAGGAAGTGTAGTAGAATATCTACAATGTGAAATCAAGGGAAAGCTGTGCTATAACATCTCTTTTGTTCATAGTGAAATCTAGCTAGTGGGCTGTCAGTGCGAAAGAGTGGACGTAAGCTTGTAATAAGCCGAACCATTATAAACCTTGTGTTCAATTTTCTCTTCCTTACTCTTTGCTTTACTTTGATCATAATCTGCTTTGGAGATCTTCCTTTCTATCGTCTGTCTAGTATCGCTTTCGTATCTCGAGAAATTATTTTTACACCTATTCACCCCCCTCTAGGTGCTTATACTAGCTATCTCACTTGTGTTAGAGATACTTGCTTCAATTGGCATGCTGGACAGTTTATTTGCCATTGTTCTTAACTACCACTGAACTTCACATGGGAACTTCTAGATAACCATAAATTAGAGAGAAATCTAGGGGAAACTCTATAAGATGGATCAATAAGTTGACAAATTTCCAAGTCCAAAGGGTGACCCAAGAAGGGATAGAGAGAGATCATTATTTGTTCCGATCAAATGGAGCAAAGGTTGCCAGAAGCAACTAAAAGGGGCCATATCGATGAGCTGAAAGACTTGATCAGTAGCAATGAGCAAATCCTCAAGGGGATGGCTCTCGAAGGAGCTGGTCACACGCTACTGCACGTCGCTTGTCTGGCCGGCCATTTGGATGTCGTTTGAGAGCTCCTAAAGCATATGCCGAAGCCCGCGGAAAAGGTGAATGCGGGTGGTTTCAGCCCACTGCTCATCGTGGTAGCTCAAGGTGAAGTTGAGATCGCAAGGGAGCTCGATATCATGAAGTTGTTGCTCTGCGCTTCGCCAAAGGGAGTTTGCACTTCACCTTGCCGTAAAGAATAACCAATTTGACACAATGGTTGTGTTGGTGAAGCATCTGAAGCAGCACAAGAAGGAGCAGGTGATCGATTGGAAGGACCACAAAGGCAACCTCACTATGCATCTCCCTGCCATTGGCAAAAGTTTTTAGGGAAGTCTCTCAATTCCCTTATTCTATCGCACTTTTCTTTGTGCATCACTTCTGCGAGGGTGTTGATTTGGTGTCCGTATCATACGCAGAGATCTTCTAGGCAAAGGAATTTATCAAATCGGGTCCGTTTTGATCATCACTGGCATAAAGGACGTCTTGTCCATGTCTGAAGTCTTTCCATATTATCTTTTTTTTTTTTATACCCAAAACTTCTAAGTCTTTTCGTATTATCTTAATGTCTGGAAAATGGAAAAAGAATTGCAGGTGGTTAACTTCCTGCTTAGTGGGTACGCTATGGAGTCCAAGGTCGTGGAGGTGAACGCCTTGAACGACAATGGGTTGACGCCCCTAGATGTCTCGACTCTCTCGCGAAGGGGAGCAGGAGAAAAAGAGATCAAAGAAATTCTCGCAAGAGTTAGAGCCAAATGGGGAAGAGGAAGATCAAACTCGCCCGCATCAAGACTAGTCTCAGTGGGCGACAACGATATCAAGGGAGGTAACAGTCGATAATCTAATGGGAAATCGGTTATAGATGCTCCTCAATCGTTATCAGTTTCCCTATCGAAAATTTTGAATGAAGAAAAAGAGTCGTTAGCTGACATACGCCACGTCCTGCTGGTTCCCCACGCTCATCACAAGCACGACCTACCAATCTCTACCACAACCTCTAAAAATGATAGAAGTTGACCAGACTAAACCAAATGACAATATTTTAGGGGAATCCGTGACTGAAACTTATGGTGCGATCTTGGTGTACATTCTCTTCCCGGGCGGCAACATGTTAGGATTCGAGGTGTCGGTCCAAATGATCATTTACCTCACCAGAGATATCCGCAACAACAACAACCTGTTGCTGAAGCTGCCACTTAGGCTATCCCTGGTCGCAATGGTTCTAAGTTACTTTTGCTTCACTATCCTTGTTGTTCACGACAAAGGGTAACAAAAGTCTATCCAGAAAGCTTTGCGCCCGACACCCCTCAAAATATCATTTGTTCTTCTACTGATGCAGGTGGTTAGTGGTAGCTATAGATTTTTTCATGGATCGGCTTTTTCGATTGCACCTCCTAGGTAATATGTACTATCTAAAGTTATAAGGACTTAAGTCACGGTTGGTAATAATGATGGTATTTCTTTTTCCTTCAGATTGAGCTAAGACATGCAAACCTTTAGCAGCGTTTGTTCGTCGAGGTCAGATGTTAGATTCATGCCCTTAGATTTTATGGAGTTGGTTGTGTGATGTTTACAAGTGTTTTCCTGTATCTTATTGCCCTGATAAAATGTCTTGTGAGTTTATATCATGTTTGTAACTTCACCAACAAGGATGTAGATTTTGTGATGTGGTTTCACAAGTTTTGTTCCTAGTAGTCATTTGGGCTTTACTTCTTCAAATGGATTGGCCACAAAGAGAACGTCTTTGTGAGGATGAGAATGTATGTCTTCGTTAGAGCGGGTGGAAGAATTAATGGAGGTCGAGCAAGGAAATAGAAAAAAGAACACAATGGAGGTGGCAAAGGAGGAAGAAGAAAAAGAACATAAGGAAATAGAAAGAACAAAGGTTTTTCTTTCAAAACTATCTAATTTAGCTGAAATTCTACATCATCAATGACACATGGAGAGAGAGAAAGATGTGCATATAGAATTGACACTGTTAGAGAAAACTCCTTTACTCTTTTGAAGTTGACAAAATATTTTTAGAAAGTCTAGTCTGAAGACTTCTAGACTCTAACGTCAAAGTCTAAAAACCACCAGACTTTAGGTTCAAAGTTTGCCCGCACCGATAGTTTCTAGACTGAAAAGAGAAGACTTATCCAGATGCGAGATTATCTTTATTTCTTCAATGATTTGATTTGTATGGCTTACGGATAACCTTATGACCGGATATAACACCTATATGATTGACTATCTTTATTGAAAACAATTCCGATAATCAAATCTTTTGAAAGGCAAGCAAACTTGGAAGGTTCTGCTTATGGAAACCAAGATCCCGATTGTATGGGCGAACATGATTGACGGGCTTTCATCACAAATCTTCAAATGACTCGGGATCTCCTTGATTGATTCTGTCCAACGAGTAGATTGGAGAAATTCCTTTGAAAAGTGCCAACGGTCATGATGACATGAAGGAGTATTTAAGGCGGACTCTCTAGTTGTTCGAAAGTGTGTGTAAAAGAAAATTTTCAAAGTCTGAAACTTCTTAGTTCCTTGCTATTTTATTCACTGAACTCGAAGTTGTTTACAAAAGAGAGAAACTCATAGTGTGACCTTGTGAAAGATCAGTAGAGACTCTTCATTGTGAAGTCAAGATCATCAAGTTGTAAAATCTCTTTTGAATTCTTAGTGGAATCTAGCCAGCAGGCTGTTAGCTCAGGAGAGTAGATGTATGCTTGATCTAAGTAGAACCACTATAAACTTTGTGTTCTTATTCTCTTCCCTTAACTCTTTTACTTTTATTAGAAGCTTTATTTATCTATTCAAGTTTAAAACGACACGCAGACCCCTGGAGTGCCATAACTTAGCACAAGAGAACACTTTAGTGCCACAACTTACGAAAGTGACACTCGAGTGCCAAAATCGGAGATAAATGTATCACTTAAGTGACACTCCAACCAAAATCTGCCCAAAACGCTTATGTTTCAATTTTCCAGCGAAGTGAGTGCAAAACAACGATGTTTTGCACGGCAAATAAAATAATCAGCGGTGTCGTTTTTGGTGACGTGCTAAAAAAAAATTAAATAAATTTATAAATAAATTTAGTTAAAATATTTAAAAATAATAATTTTAATAAAAAAAAAACGGAGGGGGGGGGGCGGGGCCCGCAGCCCTAGCTGGCCCTCCCCTTCCATCGCAGCCCCTTCCCAGAGCAATGGCAAGGAGGCAACGGCGGTTGAGCCCTTAACGGCTCCCCCCCCTTTTTTAAATATTAAAATTATTATTTCTAAATATTTTAACTAAGTTTAATTAATGTTTATATTATTTTTTTACCACGTTAGCTCAAAGCGATGCCATTTTGCATTATTTATAACGTCAACATACAAAATGGTGTCATTTTACACTCGTTTCGTCGGAAAATTGGCACGTCGGTGTTTTGGCTGGACTTTGGCCGGAGTGGCACTTAAGGGCGCGTTTGGTAACAATTCTGTTCCCGGGAATTGATTCTGAGTAAAAGAATGTGTTTGATAACTGTCCAAAATTTCTGATTTTCGAATAGAATTGCATTTGCTACTGTGTTCATTGATTATGTTCCAAATCAATTTCGTTTAATTTTTAATTAATTTTTTCATTTTTTCCTTTTTTTTTTCCTTTTTTCTCCTATTCTTCTTCTTCTTCTTGTGGCGGTCAAGGCCGTGATTGTGAGATGAGGTGCGCGCGTCTTAGGAGGATCGCCAGCCCTCGTCAGTAGCTGGGCGAGGCCTGCCTAGCCATCAGTGGGCATGGGCTAGCCTCGCCGGTGGCTAGGCATGCCTCGTCGGGGCTGAGCATCGCAAGGCTTGCCTAGCCTTGCTGGTGGATAAGCGGGCCTCGTCGGGGCTGGGTGAGGCCCGCCTGGCCATCGTCAAAGCTGGGCGAGGCTTACTTGGCCACCGGCGAGGGTCGGCCTCACCGATGGTTGGGCTTGCCTACGGCGAGTTTACCGAACCTCGCTCTGGCCTGTCGAGCCTTCGGTGAGCTCATCAAACCGGTTGCTAGTGATGGCGGCGGCAAACGGCAGCGACAGCGGTGGCAGACAGCAACAAATGGTGGCGGATGGTGGCGGATGGTGGCGTGCAATTAGAGAAGAAGAAGAAAAGAGAAGAATAGTTACATCTGATTCTTTTTTTTATTATTATTTTGGAACAAGAATCATTTTTTTTTTATTCTTGATTCTACTCCCAATCTGTTTAAGGAAACAAAAATTTTACCAAACTAATCCAGGAACAAAAATTAGAATTTGACCCTATTTGGATGATTACCAAATATGGCATAAATGATCCGTTTTTCTTCGAATGTGGCACTTAAGTGTCACTTTCGTAAGTTATGGCACTTAAGTATCCCTTTGTTCCAAGTTATTGCACTTGAAGCATTCTTCTGCCAATTTAAAACTGTTAAAGTCTAAATTCATCTGCGTCTTTCTAAAGGCAATTATTTCTATTGATTTGCAAAAAATCTTTATTCACACCTATTCACCCCCCTCTAGGTGTCATTACTAGCCATTTCAATTGGTATCAGAGCTTGTGTGCTCATTTTATTGAAGTGTTTTTACTTTTGAGCTAAAGATTTGTGGCTAGTATTTTGGCTCCATATTTGGTTGAAGGTCAAACTAATACCAAACCTCCTTATTTTTGTGGAAAAATAAGATAAATGCGTTCCTAAGATCGAAAGATCCCCTGGAATGGAATGTAGTAGAAAAATGGATCAATCCCAAAGCTACATCAACCTCAGAAAGAGGAAAGGAAGTTGTAAATGCTGGCGAAATGATACAAGAAGAATTAACCAAGAGAGAAGCTCTTGATGGTAAAGCTATATACTCTTTATATTGTGCCTTATCTCTTACTGAGTATAACCAAAGCCAAAGAGGTTTAGGATAGACTACACGTTACCTATGAGGGAACTGATCAAATAAAAGAAACAAAAATCAACATTTTACTTGGACAGTATGAAGCCTTTAAGATGAAGCCTAGAGAATCTATCACTAATATGTTCAGTCGTTTCACTAAAATTGTGAATGGATTTGCATATCGAGGACAACTAATCTCAAGACCAATGAAGGTCAATAAACTATTGCATGGACTGTCCAAAGACTGAAATCACGTGAAGACTTCAATTAGAGAAACCTAGAGGATCATGCCTCTTTCAGTAGACGAACTTGTTGGCACACTTCAATCATATGAAGTGGAGCAAATCAATGAGGAAGTAGATCTCAAAGGTAAGAAGTCAATTGCTTTAAGATCTAATGATGATTATGATTTTACAGACTTAGAATATGAGATGAACGATGAAGAGCTAGCGCTTATGATCAAGAAATTCATAAAGTTGAACAGGAAGGGAAGAAGATTCAATTGGAAGAAGCAGAGCACTCAAAGATTCCAAAACAAACCAACTGAGGAAAATCAAACCAACAAAGATGTAATATGCTTCGAATGCAAGAAAAAATGACACATCAGACCTAACTATCCCTTGTTGAAGAAAAAGAAAGGAATAACTTAGAAACACAAGAAGGCTCTCAAAGTAGAAACATAGAGTGATACCGAATGTGAGGAAAGTGATGAAGAATATGCCAACATATGTTTGATGGCCAATTCGAAATCAAACTCAGACTTTGAAATAGATTCTGATTTAGACTCAAATAAAGAAGTTAATGTTAGCAATTTAAAAATTCCTATTAAAGTCTTGAAGTATATGGATGAACTTTGTCTTAACCTCAAAACATCTCTTAAAATGATATTCAAGCTTAAAAGGAAGATTTTTAAAAGTTTGAAGCAACAAGAAACTTCTTAGAGAGAAAAGTTTGAAAGCTTGGATAAAAGTTTTGTTGATTTGAAAGAAAATTTAGATTCTCTTTCAAAGGAAAATGCCTTTTTGAAAGAAGTATTTCAAACATCACAAAAAGATTTTCAAAAGGATATGAGAAGTTAAAAAAAAAAAATTCTTTCTGTACAAAGATCTTATTTCAACAAATTTGGTTTAGGTATGACTCCAAAAACTATTCATTTAATTGATTTTCTCAAAGTTAAAGAAGGAATCAAACAAAGACCTACAAAGAAACTTTACAAAAATCATTTTCAAAGAGTTTTTGTAAAACATATTGGTCGAAGTGCTCTCAAATATTCAAAGTGTAATAGTCCATAACATTTTGAGAAAAAATGTTCCAATGTTTGGAGACCTGTTAAGAGAAATTGGGCAAAGACTATTTTCAATACTAACTCTCCTGGACCCAATAAAATATGTGTACCAAAGAAAGCTTGAGTTCTTTTTATACTTGCAGGTCACTATCAAGAAGAAGATCAAATGATATTTGAATAGTGGCTGTTCAAGACACATGACTGGAGATCAAATGATATTTGGTGGGAACTGCAAAGGAAAAATTGTTGGATATGGAATCGTTAAGATTGTAAGCCTCATTATCAACAATGTCTCATTGGTTAAAGATCTGAATTATAATCTACTCCACATAAGTTAGCTTTGCGATACTAGATTTAAAATCTATTTCCAAGAAGGCATCTATTCGGGAACAAGTAAAGATCTATCTCAATCTTTCACTGGACAAGGGCATGAGAATATTTATCTTCTGGATATAAAACCAGAAAATTCTCGGTGTCTTATATCCTATCAAGATGAAGAAAATCTTTGGTATCAAAAGCTTGGTCATGTCAATATAAAGCAAATTGCCAATATTTCATCTAAAAAGCTTGTTCGAGGTCTTCCCAACCTTGCTTATAAAAAATCTGAATTATGCACTTTTTGTGTTTTGGGAAAATAGGTTTGAAGTTCCTTTAAACTTGTAAGTCAAGTTTTTACTAATCGAGCTTTGCAGCTTTTGCATATGGACCTCTTTGGACTAACCAGAACTTAAAGCATTGGTGGAAAGAGATACTGCCTAGTAATCGTGGATGATAATTCTTGCTTTATTTGGGTTTAATTTCTAGCAAATAAGTCTGAAGCATTCTCTTACTTTTCAAAGTTTGTCAAGAAAGGTCCAAATGAAAAATGATATGTTATTTCAAGCATACGTACAGATCATGGAGGTGAGTTTGAAAATCAAGACTTTGCGAAGTGCTGTGATGAATCTAGTTTCCAGCATGTTTTCTCTTCTCCATATACTCTAGAACAAAATGGTGTTGTGGAAAGAAAGAACAGGTCCTTACAGAAGATGGCCAAAACCCTCTTAATCGAAAGTAAAATTGATAAGGCTAGTAAGGACACCTAGAGGGGGTGAATATGTGTTAAAAGAAGTTTTGCAAGACTTAATAAATTAACTCATCTCTTGAGGATAATAGATTGAAGATGTAAAAGATTATAAACAGTTATATAAAGCAACAAATTAAAGTAAAGAGTTCAGGGAAAGAAAATTGAAACACAAGGTTTATAGTGATTTGGCTTAGACAAAGCCTACGTCCACTCTCCCGCACTAATAGCCCACTGGATAGATTTCACTAAGAATCAAAAGAGATTTTATAATCTCACATCCTTGATTCCATAGTGTAGAAACTCTACTACACTTCTTTAAGGTCTCATAAGTGTTTGATATTTCTTTTGAGTATAACTTAAGCTCAGCAATTGAAATAGCAAAGAACTAGGAGCTTCAGAATTTGGAATTTTTCTTTCACCCACACACTCGAATAACTTGAGCGTCTTTCTTATATACTCCTCCATGCCTTTATAACTATTAGCATTTACCAAAAGAGTTCTTCCAATCTACCCGTTAGACAGAATCAATTAAGGAAATCTCGAGTTATTTAAGGAATGTGATGATAGGCCACTAAATCCTGCTCACCCATACAATCAGGATCTATGTTTCCATAAGTAGAACATTCCAAGTATACTTCGTCAATCAACAAATCTAATTATCTGAATTGATAAGAATAATTGATCACGAGGTGCTATCTCCAACCGTAAGATCTTCTTCAATCGTACAAACCAAATCCTTAAAGATAAGCGCATCACGGATAAGTCTTCTCTTCATTGGTATACAAACTGTCAATGAGGGTAGACTTTAAATCTTAGTGCGGAGGTCTTGGACTTTGACAATGGTCTATGAGTCTTGTTATCTTGATGGAAACGTTTTTGTCAACTTCAAAATAATAAGGAAGTTTTCTCTAACAAAAATTTCCTCTTGATTTTGGGCTGAAATGATTTCTACAACTTGCTATATCATAAACATAGTTTGAATAAAGATCAAATGAATGAATTTTCTTGGCTACTCAACCACAAGCAAAGCATACAAAGTATTCAACAAAAATACTCAATTTTTGGAAGAATCTATGAATGTCAAATTTCAAGACTTTATGCAAAATTAACTAGAACAGACTCAACTTGAAGAATTTGAACTCGCTCCAGACTTTACAAAGTCTATATCCGCTGGAGTGGTTCAGACTTCTGAAGATCATCAATAAGAAGAATTAAAAGATTCAACAGAAGCAAAGGATCAGTAGACTCTCAGACCAACTAGCAACTGAAAGCATAAATCAAGTCATCCTACAGATCTCATCATTAGCAATATTGATGAAGGAATTCGCACCAAATCCAAAAAGCGAGAAGAGTCTAATGTCTTAGCACTTGTTTCTGAGATAGAACCAAAAAGTATAGAAGAAGCCCTATTTGATGAAAGCTGGATTGAAGCTATGCAAGAAGAGCTCAGACAGTTCAGCACCAATGATGCTTAGGAGCTAATTCCTAAACCTAAAGATAAGTCTATTATTGGAACTAAATGGGTTTTTAGAAATAATGTAGACGAGAAAGGAAAAGTGGTCAAGAAAAAGGCAAGACTCTTGGCCAAAAGATATACGCAAGAAGAAATGATAGACTATGATGAGACCTATGCACCAATAGCGAGGTTAGAAATAATTAGATTATTACTTGCTTTTACTTGCTATGAAAATTTCAGGTTATTCCAGATGGATGTAAAAAGCACATTCCTAAATGGATTTATCCAAGAAGAAGTTTATGTGGAACAACCACCTAATTTTGAAGATCCAAGAAAGTCAAACTCAGTCTACATACTAAAAAAGGCCCTATATGAACTGAAGTAGGCACCTCGAGCTTGGTATGAAAGGTTAAGTAATTTCCTAACCCAAAATGATTTTGCTAAAGGAAAGGTAGATACTACTCTATTCATCAAAAGAGAGGGTAACTATTTTTTGTTGGTTCAAATTTATGTTGATAATATTATTTTTGGATCTCCTAAAAAAAATCTATGTAAGAAATTCTCTAGATCTATGTAGGATGAATTCGAGATGAGTATAATGGGTGAGTTAACCTTCTTTATGGGATTGCGAGTTAAACAATCAAATAAATGTATCTTTATTCATCAAGAAAAGTATGCAAGAGATCTCATCAAGAAATTTGGATTAGAGAATTACAAAAAGACAGAGACTCCAATGTCAAGTTCTTCAAAGCTGGACAAAGATGAAGGAGGAAAGAATGTTGACCAGAAGCTTTACAGGAGCATTATTGGTTCGCTTCTTTACGTTACTGCATCTAGGCCTGACATTTTGTTTAGTGTTTACATCTGTGCTAGATTCCAATCAAATCCTAAAGAATCTCATTTAAGTATTACAAAACGGATCATCAAATACGTTGCAATTACTCCAAAGTTAGGTCTGTGGTATCCCAAAGAATGAGGCTTTACTCTCATTGGATACTCAGATGTAGATTTAGCAAGTTGTAGAGTTGATAGAAAGAGTACTTCTGGTACTTGTCAATTACTGGGCAACAAGTTAGTGTCTTGGTTCTCAAGGAAGCAGAGTATGTGGCTCCTGAAAGTTGTTCTCAAATTTTGTGGATAAGGCAACAATTGAGAAACTTTAGAATTGAAGAATTGTGCACTGAGATCAAATGCGACGACACTAATGCCATTAATCTCATGAAGAATCCAATTCTTCATTCAATGGCGAAACATATAGAGATTCGATATCATTTCATAAGAGATCATGTTCAGAATGGAGAAGTCATGATTGGTTTATTGACTCAAAGAATCGGTTGAGACATTTTTACAAAGCCATTAGAAAAAGTCTATTTGAGTCTATTCGCACAGATTTGAACATTATATATTCTACTAGTTAAAGTCGAAGGTGGTGGACTCAGAATGTCTAAAAACTACATTTGTAAATTAATTTCTTTTCAATGCGGGTAATTTAATTTTGGCATGAAAAACCTAAAAAGGTACGTTGATTTTTGAATTGTTACTTGCCTAATTTATTTTTAGAAATTATCTTTTTCGAATTTTAGAAATTTTTGGCAGCTTTTATTTTCGAAAAAGGTAGTTTATTTTTCCGTTGTGACTATTCATATACTCCGTTTCACTTGCTTTAAATACAGTCAAGTCCTTATTCTCCATTTACGTTTCACAAACCCTAGAATACAAAATTCCTACTCTCTCACTTTTTCTCTCAAGTTTACTTTACAAGGTTTTTACCTTTTTCAACCAAACGAGCTCGAGAAATCTTCCTCAACTGCAAAAATGTCTTTCCAGAGGAAATCGTCTCGGATCGCTAATAGGGGACCACAACACATACTAGAGGGTCCTACTTACTTTGACTTAACTGAGGAAGAAGACTCTCCTTATCAGCAACAGCAACAACATTCTCAATAGCGTCAGCGTGCGACTTAAGATCCCCCGTGCCAACAAACAGAAGAAGAAATTGTGGAAGATGTTGAACCTGTAAGAATGTTGAAACCCCAATTTCTTTTTAAACTTTATAATCAGTTGAAGTAGGGTGGCATTGCGATGACGTTTATTGATGAGTTTTTGCAAGAAAAAGGATACAAGAACGAGACCCTGTTTCTAAGGCAAATGGAAAGGTTAGGCATTGCGCCTGAAGGATTGGCATATAGGACTTTTGCCAACTTTCCAAGTGATCCACAATTTAGTTCTTTTAATCAGTCTAAGGTGAATGATGATGATGAGAGAATGTATGAGAATTTCCAGTCTAGGATGGGCGTAGCTGCTGATGTGCGTGGTGAAGGAACGAATTTGTTTCATTCTAACGTACACAAAAAGACTTATTTGAATTTGCTGAAAAGAGGGGTGATGAACCCTTGAACTATGGATTTTGATTTCCTGGATTCCTTGAAGGTGAACTTGAGGGAGAAGTCTTTACCAAAAAAAACTTGAGGGAGAAGTTCACTCTCCTTCAACTTGAAAAATTCAGTTCTGAAACTTTTGTTACTTATCATGAATTAACTGTTTACTTCTATTCGTATCTATCTTTTTTAGATGCGAATAGATTTCATTTTACGGTAAGGGAAAGAGACTCTATGGTGGATGCAGACACATTGGCAAATGTCATTGGTGTGGAAAGAGGGAGCTTCCAACCAATAAATGTGTCTGTTGGTTATGCAACATTGTCTCTTGTTCAAGACAGACTTGCTGAAGGAGGGATTTCATATTCCAAAATGTCTACCTCCAATATTTTGCTGCACAAGGAAGTCAACCTCCAAGACAGATATATCTCGTTCTAAGGCAAAGCTGATGTTTGCTATTAACAATGGGATGAAGTTCTCAATGCCACATACTATCCTAATGTACATGTACATGACTGTTGTGAAGGAGAAGGGACAACTTCCTTACTTTGCGTTGGTTACTAAATTGTTTCAACACTTTCACATTTAGTCTCCAGCATCTCTTTGTGTTAGAACCATTGCTCCTATGGTGATAGGTTTGAAGATGGTTTTGAAGATGAGACTGAAGGAGCTAAATAAAGCATTGGAGCACTTGAAGGAGAAGTCTCTAATCAAAACAAAACAAGACTCTGCTGCAAAGAAAATGAAAAGCAAGGAGTGCACCTATCAAGAAGATGAGAGCCCTTATCTTACAGGACGAAGAAGATGAGGATGATTTCACACTCTCCGCTTTTGCCTTGAGAAATCTATAGAGCTTTGTTAGTTTTGATCAGCCACAGAATAGAGAGGAAAGAGGACGAGAAGAGACAGAGTAGAGAAGTGAAAGAAGAGAAGAGAGAAGAGAAGGAAGTGAAGAAAGAAGAACAAAGAAAGAGAGAAGAGCAAGAAAATAAGAAAAAGAAGGAATGGAAGCAGAAGAAGAAGAGGGTCAAGATGACTCTTTTGAAACAACATTTGCAGTATTCTTGGTAAAAGATTCAGAGAAGACTCGGAGTGGAATTGCAGGAGATAAAAAAGAAACAAAACATCACTTGGGCGTTGATAATGAGCAAGAATAAGAAGAAGAATTCTTTTCTCCACCTGTAGGCATAGAGACATGGGGAGCTACTAAAAGGAGAGGTACTTCTTCACCTGTTTTTACCAGTGATAATGTGAGTAGATCTTTAGCAGATCCAGAGGATGTGTATGCCTCTCATTTCCCTGAAGCTGATATTGAAACATCCTCTCCAAGTCTTGATGTTCGACAAGTTGAAGTTCCCTCATCCATTAACACTCCTCAAGCGAACATCTTTGAAAGCTAGTACGCAAATAGAGAATTTTGTAGACTTTAAAAGATTGCTAGAACTTCTTTTGGAGTTAAAGGCTCAACAATATGGCATGAAAGGTAAAATTTAGAATCTCCAATCTGCACTAAAACCACCTCCATCTCTCTTCATGATCAGTGACATGACAACGGTCGTGATGGCATGAAGGAGTATTTAAGGCAGACTCTCTAGTTGTTCGAAAGTATGCGTGAAAGAAAATTTTTAAAGTTTGAAGCTTCTTAATTTCTTGCTATTTCATTCACTAAACTTGAAGTTGTTTACAAAAGAGAGAAACTCATAGTGTGACTCTATGAGAGATTAATAGAGACTCTTCACTGTAAAGTCGAGATCATCAAGTTGTAAAATTTCTTTTGAATTCTTAGTGGAATCCAGCCAGTAGGCTGTCAGCTCGGGAGAGTGGACGTAGGCTTGATTTGAGTCGAATCACTATAAATCTTGTGTTCTTATTATCTTTCCTCAACTCCTTTATTTTTATTAAAAGCTTTATTTATCTATTCAAGTTTAAAATTGTTAAAGTCCGAATTCATCTGTGTTTTTATAAAGGCAATTATTTCTATTGACTTTGCAAAAAATCTTTATTCACACCTATTTACCCCTCTCTAGGTGTCGTTACTTACCCTTTCAGACACATCACCCTTTAACAACAACATTGGATAGAGAATTTAGGGGGCAAGATTTCGATAAAAAGTGAAAATTTCTGATTTTTTTTATAAGATTAAAAAAGTTCAAGGCAGAATTGGAATTAGACTAAAAGTTGGTGCTTAGGGCATTAAAATAGGTAGAGTAGTAAACTTATGAACAAAACCACTCAATAGCTCCACGAGCTTTTCAAATCTTGAAGGAGATAAATATTTTGTCCATATAATATAAAATAAAGTGTGTCTCAGGTCATGATTGTATGTAAACTTATCTCATGAAACTTTTTTTTTTTTTAACAAAGAGAGAGTGCTTAGTTATGAGCTCCACCAACCTTAAAGAAAGTTATTTTCATAGGAGCCATTCATTCCAGAACTTTAAGAGTACAAAATTAATTTTCACTAAAAATGAATTACTAAAGTCTTTATAATATATATCTCCTAGTCCCACTAATTAAGAAAAATGAGAGATTTCTTGTATTGAATTATCTATTGCTAGAATGTGATAAGATTAGGATTGGCAATTTTATATGGCCAATGAAACGAAAGGACAAAAAGGTATACGTGTCCGTTGCCTATTTGATCGATGAAAGAAAATAAATTATAAAGGACAATAATTTCTACCTTGCTAATCTTTAAGAATTTGGAGTTTGACATTATCGTTTAAAGCCACATGTCATTTTTTTCTTGGGTTTCCTATTTTTTTCACTTTCTTTATTTTCCTATTTTTAACTCTTTGTTATATCTTCTTCATCGGATCTCCATGCGCAATGAATTTTAAAGTTACCTAATGCGATCTAATACTAAGGTGTTTGTCCTAGTGATAAAAGAGGTCAGATGTCTTTCCCTAAATCACAAGTTTGACTCAAATCATGAATAAATATCTGAATAGCAACATATCTTGTGTGGAGAGACTTTCTAATTGTTAGAATCTTGGTAGGTTTCAGGTCACGACTAGGATAGAATAATTATCTCTTGATACGAATATTAAATAAGAAATGTGAGATTTGTGATGGCCGAGAAGTCACAAAGACAATTGACTAGCGCATTGACTTTATTCCCATAAAAAGAGTTAATTAAAGAAAGAGTTAATATCACAAAAAAAAAACTCCAAATTGGTACATGTATTAAAAATTTACTTCAAATTAATTTTTTTACTACAAAAAACTTCAAACCAGTATATTTGTGACAAATTTGTCATCTGTTAATCTCAATTAAATTTAACCATCAATTTTTTGAGTTAGATGACATGTGACAATTGAGGGGTGTATCACTTTGGGGTTTTACCCATGTTTGTGTTAGAGAAATCTTTCCAGAATATTTTGAAGCTAACAAAACATTTCTATCAGTCTAGTCACGGATATCGCAGACCGTCTAGTTTAAAGTCGAAGACTCTCGATCACGGACTCAAGACTCAAGACTCAAGGACTATTCTCATTGCGGTCTTTCGATCCGGTGAGAAGGAAATCTAGAGCGAAGTATATGGTTGAGGATTTAATCCTATTCTCTGGAAAAGATCTATTGGTTGGATAAATATAACGGATTCTTTTGTTCGTATCTAGATCAATTGAAGATCCGGTGGTCGACGAAATATTCTTGGAATGTTCTATTCTTGGAAACCAAGATCCTGATTGTATTGGCGAACAGGATTGATGGGCTATCGTCAGGTTCCTTTTATAGCTCGAATAATCTTCTTGATTGATTCCGTCCAACGGGTAGATTGGAGGAATTCCTTTGGTAAGTGCCAACGGTATGATGGCATAAAGGAGTATAAAAAGGAAGACGTTCTAGTTGTGTTAGTAACGTGATCGATAGAGAAATTTCAGAGTCTAAAGCACCTTGATTATTAGTCGATTCATTCTGAGCGAAATTGTATACACAGAGAGTGTCTATACTTGGTGATACCTTGAGCGAGTGTGGTAGATCATCTACTCCTAAAAATCAAGGAAGATCAACACTGTAACATCTCTTTGTGCATAGTGGAATCCAGCCAATTGGCTGTCAGTGCAGAAGAGTGGACGTAGGCTTGAATCAAGCCGAACCACTATAAACCGCGTGTTCAAATCTCTCTTTCCTTTACTTAGTCTTACGTAGATTATTACTTATTGCAAATCCTTCAACTGTCTAAGTATTGTGCGATTATCAAGAAATTATCAAGAAAAATCTTTTATATACCTATTCACCCCCCTCTAGGTACTCGTACTAGCTATATCAGTTTGTCGCATTTGTACCAATTTGGAGTTTTTCATGATATTAATATAATTTTATAAAAACTAACAAAAGTTAAATTTGTGATAAATGTACCGGTTTGGGGTTTGTTGAGGTAAAAAAATTGGTTTTGGGTAAATTTATTATAGGTGTAACGGTTTAGAGTTTTTTGTGGTCAAATAATTAGTTTGAGATAGATTTATTATATATATACCAGTTTGGAATTTTTTTGTGGTATTAACCCTTAAAGAAAAAGGACATTGCCTTTTTAATATATGAGGTTAGCCAATGAGAAAACATAAGGGTATAATACAAAAAGGGTCGAGTTCCTTTAAAAAGCACAAACACTTTGTCTTGTAAAAACATCATCAACTCTCGCTCCATACTCAAATCTTACCTCCCTAAGGTTTTCATCCAATATTGCCACTAAAGGTCCACATGTCAATTTCACGTGCGAGTGTCTCTCATCCTCAACAACTCATTGACAATTTGAAATTTCAGCTCAATTCAATATTTTCTTGAGAGAAAAAGAGCCTTATTTTCTTTTCCCTCTTCTACGTTCCTTGCAACCTCCATTAATGGAGGAGGGCTGCTCAAACTCAAATCTATATTGACAATTTTCATCCTTCAACTCTCTGCTTCGCCTTCTATCTCAGCTCCTATTCAATCTCACTAGCCAATTCCTTAGTTTCACGTGACACAGGACGATGAGCCACATTGATAACAGATCTAAACATGCCCTCTGTAAACAGAGCTCAAAAGCCACGGTGTTAAGTTACATTTCTAATCTGCTTATCGATAACCTAAGTAAGTTTAGCTTCACTTAACCATATCTACTACATATCTCTCTAGTTTGGTTAGGTTCCTTCGGTCCCTATAATCATAATATGGATGTACAAATGTAGGCTCTTAATGATGAAAGGGAAAGAACGATAGCCTCACTCCGCCACTTTGTAGCACTACACAAACATGTCCTATTGCCCTCTTTCTCTCTCAACACAGTCACAAGTGTCGCATCTATGGTTGCAGTAGTAACGCAAAACCAACAGCCCTAACCTTAGCTCACCCCAGATCTAGCCTCTAGGGTCGCTCGAGGCTAATATCCTTGGATTTGAGGTTAAGTGTAACATCCACGGTTCTAGCCCTTATATTGATCATGGGAAATAGCCACAGGATCTATGTGCCAATAACGGGGATCGGCCATGGACTAATGGACTTGGTTGGAACTGGCAACCAAATACTAGCCATGGTCTGATTGAAGGATTGGCCATGGGTTGGCCAAAGCATAGGTAGTGAATCGATTCATCGATCACGCAAGTCAATCAAAGTTGTTTAGGCCATGGGTCGACTAGTCGACCATGAGGATAGGTCATGGAACGATCACGCAACGTCATGGATTAATGGATGGACTGTCATAGATTGATTCTGCATGATCATGCATTAGTCACTGGTGACCATGGACCAATTCCATGTGATTATACATCGGTTGCAGATTGATTGATTCCACGCGACTGCATGACAATGAAGGATTCACCATGAATCGGTAATGCTCGGCCATGGACCGGTTATGAACCAGTTATGGATAATTTTTCGTGGATCAAAGATTGGTCACTGATCAGTCCAACAACCGTGTCGCCCGACCATGTGTCAAGCCATGAGCTAGTCCTATGCCCAGTTAGTTCTGACCACATATTTGATTCAATGCCAACCAGTCTCGACCCTAGACCTGGCATTGTGCTTATCCAGTTTCAACCCCAGCCAGCTACGTCGGTCAAGCTTGGCTACAACCAATCTCGTCCAATCGTGAATTGGCCATAAATCTCAACTTGAATAGTGCCTTCATTCGTGGATAAATACGAGAAATCCTTGCCCAATGATATTAGCACTTACATCCACTTTGTTCTCATGTTTGCATTTATGTTCTTTAAAAGTTAGTAAATTAAGGAGGGGGACAAGTCACATGCCAAAGTGGCTAGCGTGGAGAACAAGTAGTCCAAATCCAAGCTTCTTGATGATTAAGATCAAAACAATTAATGAAGGAGGTGACTCATAAGCTTAGGTGTCCTTATAAACTTATGGTCATCATTACAATAATGAGAGCCTTAGAGAGCAAGTTAGGCAAGAAACATGTGACAACATTCAACCTCATGATGACTATATCTTAAGCATTTATCGAAAGCATGAGTTGTCCATTTAGGTGGCATGCTAAGGATAGGGTAATGATGGCTAGAAGATTGACTTGGTGGGCAACTTAAGCTTAGTCATCACTATATGTTGACTCATAAGCTAGGTGGATCAATAAGAAGAGAACACAAATCTATGATCATTCCCTAGGAATCATGGGGCACCACCACCACATCTTCAAAATAAGCTTGCCACAAGAAGAGACCTTAAAGGATCACATGCAAAGGCCATATAATGAGTGTTGGCCTATAAATAGAAGAACCGCCCCTTCGTTCACACAAACTTGGCTCATTTTCTCCTCTCTTCTCCTCTTGCTTGCCCCCCTCTCCTTCTCAGTCTCACTTGTCGCACGCCCTTTACCTCGGCTGTTACTTGGCAACTTTCTGACACTTTGTCAAGTGTAAGTAAAGTTACTAACCCTTAGCCAGGGTGACACGTTATGTTGTTGGATTGGGTGTATGCTCACCCTTGTTTTATTGTATGTATGATGAGAAATGCATTTTGTATAGTTTGCTTATGTCTTGCATGTATACATGTGAACATGGGTCACGAATGATGTCTTGCTCGGTTATGAGATTGGCATTGAAGCTCGATGGTTTAGGCCTAGTGAGGCATGTCAATCCAAGCCTTACTTAACTTTGGTTAGGTGTCGAGATGTGTTGGCTCAAGTTGTGGGCCGCATATGCGCTCAGTTCATTCATAAGGTTATTATGTGATAGACATCACACACTTGCATGAATATGCCTTCGGGCTTTGTTTTTCTTTTTTTCTTTTTTATGCCGAGGATCCGGCCTAGCTCACCTTATAGGAGCATAGCACTGACTATACCTCAGGGGAAACTAGCCTAGCAACCCACCAGCTGGGGCCTCATGCTTAAGTCATAGAACTGCTCTAGGAGTTGTGGCGGACTCTGGGAGTCAAACCCTTGACTTAACAGTCAAGAAGCTAAGCCTCAACTAGTGCAACCATGCATGGGTGGGTTGCCTTCGGGCTTTGTTTGTATTGGCCGAGATGAAAAGACAAGAACCGGCTTGTATAAGGCACAACAAGTGATCACATAATTGAAAGATAAGCCTTGTAGTCATTTGATATGGGAATGATGCCTCGTTCATGAGAATAGGAAGCCTCTGAGAGTATGAGATGCCCAGTGGATTCCTAAGGCCCAATCTAAAGCCAGAAGCCTCTAAAAGTATGGGAAGAACCATATGAGATGGTTAATAAACCTTTTGTGCATGTTGATATGTGTTATTGAATCGTTTATTGACAAGCCAAAGGTAAATCATGCTTGGACACTAAGTCGGAAATGATCACATGCATATAGTCAAGGTACAACAATAGAATTGCTATTGATCTACCATCAATGATATGGTGTGAGTGTTGTCTGCATGCTAGATTCGATGACGAGATATCCTCCTAACTTAGGTTTAGTGGCTTTATTTACTGAGTCTTCGACTCACTTTGTTGTCTTTTCAAACTTGTAGGTGTGAACATCTCACCTCCTTTTTGTCTCAGTGTACTGATTTGGAGCTGCAACCGCGTTAAAGAAGATAAGAATCCCCCGACCCGCAGCTAGTTGAAGATTAATGTAAATAAGAAAGTGCCCATAGAAAAAAAGGGCTTGTAAATATAGTGATATTGAATAGAAGTTGTGTGTTTCATGCTGTGTTTTCTTGACTGCTTGATTGTTGTGTTGTTTGGATGATGGTTATTGTACATGCTTCCGCATGCTCCTAATAATAAGATAAAAAAAGAAAAAAAGAAATGGGTTGGCAACGTGCTTGGGACGTCACAACAATAACTCCTGTCAGGTCATGACATAGAGAGAGAGAGAGAGAGAGAGAGAGAGAGAGAGAGTGTGTGTGTGTTAGCCAAGTTCTCAAGATGATAAATTAAGATATAAGTTTAGCTATAAATTTAGAGTTTCTCAATCCTTTAGAATAAATTTAGCTATAGTAACCTCCTTCACAGAGAGAGAGAGAGAGAGAGAGAGAGAGAGAGAGAGAGTGTGTGTGTGTGTGTGTGTGTGTGTGTGTGTGTGTGTGTTAGCCAAGTTCTCAAGATGATAAATTAAGATATAAGTTTAGCTATAAATTTAGGGTTTCTCAATCCTTTAGAATACATTTTATTTGGTATGTCATCATCAGTAGACTAGACATAAAGCCATCCATATACTACATATATACATCATGTAAATCATAGGATCGAAAATTACTTTTCTCATCCCATCTTAAGGCCTCGAATGCAATAACCTCTTGACAACATGCCATGTTTATCTGATGCTTCTGCTTGAGGTTTGTAAATCCTTAACTCAACAAACCATTGTTCTTTGAGTGGTTTCTCCTAATAATCATTTGTATTCAGTCGGTTTACAAATCGCCTAACAAAAATTGACGGCAAAAGGAATTCAAAATTGGACTGGGTATGCAGAGTGCTTGAATCTTACCACCCCTCGTACTAAAAGTTTAAACTAATAGATATAGGGAGATCACCTATATATAAATATCTTATATGACTCGTTGTCAAGAGGTGAGGGACAATATTTCCACAGAGACGAATCCTAACCAAATGCAAAAAAAAGGAGAAATGAAATGATTACATTTGAATCGAAAATGAACTTAAGGCAATTCGATTGAGCGAAAGATAATCTACTATTGTGACTTGTAATAAATTTTTGAAAGCATAGTCATCAACTATGTCAAAATTGAACATATTTCATGGTTTCCATCGGTGTCAAAACTTATATATAGTCAACGCATAGACTGAAGAGATTGCATAGAGAAAAGCTTGTAAAGTCATCCTATGCAAAGATTAGGCCTATTCAGCTCTGTCTCTTTGTTGTCCTATTTGTGGTTGCTCTGAAATCAACACAAGCAATTCGAGAATTCAAATACGAGGTCTTTAGCAACACATCTGAAACCCTGTATGCCTGGTTCGGTAGAGAGGGTTGAGGTGAAGTACGTTGTGGAAGCTTTGCTAGCTGCCACCAAGTTCGTCATCAAGACAAATGGGAAAATTATCATAAAAGTTCAAAACCTATTGTGTGTCGGCCAATCTAATCTTAAACCTTTTAATTAAGCCGATTTATTCATAAACTTTTTGACAATTTGTCAATCTAGCCATTCCAATCAATTTTGATCGGAAATCGATGACATGAATGCTAGGCGTCTTATGTGATAAGATTGACGCTGACGTGGATAATTTTTTTAATTTAAAAAAATATAAATTTTTTTTTTCACTCTTTTTTTTCTTTTTAACTCTGGTCTGGCGAGGGTTGCCAACCATTAGGCAAGAGGCGTGAAGCTTTAATTTGTTATGATCTGGGCTAGTGTATCAGGCCTAGAGTGAGCAAGCTTGATATGTTTGGCCTAGACTTCCATCTTAGCGACAATGTGGCTTGTGCATATTCCTATTACTGATAGTGTAGACTAATATCATCTAAATCATTGATTTTGTGACTGCTACCATGGACTCCATATGATCAGCAGCCTAGTCAGGCTTGCTGCACGGGGTCTATAGATAATGTTCTTTGAATGGCTCAAAAGACAATCAAGGGATCAAACTATTGGAACATCCATGTGCGAACTACAAAACAATTCAACTCAAGGGCAAGCTATGCCATTTCACTGGTGAAGTTCTCATCGTCTATAGCCACCATGGATTCCTTAGGTGAATAGATAATAGAGATTTGCTCGACTATGAACTCTACTAAACCTTTCCGAGATGTGTTTGGTTTTCACTGTAGTTTGTGTCATTTAGTAACTAAAAATGAGGATTAGCATTGCTAGAGGCTTCAATGGATGGGTACGCTGCCTCTTCAAGATATATATATGAAATCAGATGTGTATAGCATTACACAAAATATGATACATGCCCACAATCTCAATGAAAAAAGAAGATAGAAATCTAATCCTAAGGAAAAATAGGGATCAAAAGTTGACCTGTTGACCTGCTTGGTGAACCAGTGATAAATATGAACGGGCCTGGAAAGTCCAGGGGAAAAACAATTAAAACGACAACTAAACGACAATAATAACCAAAAGAGGCACAAGACTTTAAGTGTGATATCCCAAAATTTTGCTTTCTTTCGAAATATATGAAATGATTATTTCATCAACGCACTTATTGTTATTTTACTCTAAACTAATCACTTATGAGTTAACTAATTTATTGGTAAGGCGGTAAAGGATTAAAACGCGAAAGACTAGAGAATTCGATCAATAATCGATTGATCGACCATAAGAATCGACAAAGGTCAATACTACACTATTATAAATCAATTAGCGAACAGATATGAATCGATTCAATGGAAGTACATAGTCGGTTTGCGAGTGATTCTGCATGATTACAATATTCACGTCGAATAACAATAAATCGATTTTTCTATTGATCTCATTTTCAGGGTATGTAATTGAACTCTCGTGATTATATGACAACTAAGGGTCATCCATGATTCGAAGATGCAAAAATATAGATTCAAAATTATCGATCACGGGTCAATCGCATGAGAGCTCGTAAAAGTCACCCGATATTTTATGTCGTGCTAAAGTCATGTTTAATTGAATTTTAACCATGAAATTTAATTCAATTTCGGATATTAAACCTTTGAGGGTTGCAAGACTAATTTATTGAACATTGTCTCGTTTTTCATTGAATTATATGCGAGTTCAAAATTTTCAAAAAATGAATTATTAGTCAAAAAATTGAAAGTCCAAAAGGAAAAGTGGACCCAATGGCAAAGTTGTGAATTGTTGGCCAAAATTTTGGTTTTAAAGAAAAATGTAAACAAAAAGAAAATAAGAGGAGACCAAAAACTTGGCTAGGAGGATTTTAGGGAGTAGTTGGTGTAAGAAATGATGGATTTTTGGATAAAAATCCAAGCTAAATCCACTCTATCCTCTCCTCCCCTCCCCCTCTTATTTTGTTAGTTAAGAATAACAGAGGTTAGTATTAGTTAATTTTAGTTTAATCTTAATTGCGATTAAAGATGGTTTAGATTAGAGTTAAGTGCAATTAGTTTAAGTAATTAAGATTAGATTAATTAATCATGGTTAAATTAAATAATTGAGATTTATTTTATTAACCGTAATTTTCTTAATTAACGGTGATTTTTTAATTAATTACATTTAGGTTAATTAATCAAGTTTAGCCTAATTAATTGCAATTAGCTTAATTAATCACACTTAGCATAATTAATCATGATTAGCTTAATGGAAAATCTTGAGGTGTTGGGTTTGGACACAGAATTTTACGTGCTAAATAAAACAATGAGGTTTTAAAATGAAAGTGTGTAAAGTTTAATGGGTTGATTTTAAATACATGACCATGTACAAATATTTTACTGGAATTTTAAGTATGAAAATTTGCCAAAGTTGGATATTTGAACGCAAATTCTTTCGTACTAGGCTAATTACTGGCAGATAAAAATTGGCTTGGTTGATAATGTGCTTGAATGGTTATTTAATCAAACCTGTCACCCAACGAGAGTTTAGGGATAATGTCCAATTTTTATCGGATGCCCCAGGGGGTCCGGATACCGAGTCATGGTTGAAGCCAAACCGATGCTCTTTTATGGAATGCCGTCTAGGTGGGAGTTGTAGACGATACCGTGCCCGATGAGGTGGGATAATACCTGGTCATGTCAAAAGATTGCCAACTCGTGAGTTGGCTGTAACCCGAGGAGTCATAATAATGGAATATGTGTGAATGATTATGATGCATTGCACTTGATTATTGGGTAAAACTATGAGGCAAGATATGAGATGGACCAAAACGGATTTTACCTTATAATGAGGACTTGCGTGAATGCTCGGTGCATAAGAGTTTTGTGTTCTAGTTATTGATTGTGCTTGTTGCATTGATGTGATGTACTAATATGTAGGGGTGTGCCATGGCGAGGTAAGTTTATATATTGTGCATGTTTAAGCTGCCTCGAGATTTAATTCACGTCCTCATCAAAGTTTTTGCTGTTGACTCACTAAGATTTATATCTCACCCCGTTGTTTTTTAAATATTTTTAGGCCTGAAGGTTGGAGAACCGTCACGTGCGTTTGAGATCCCTTTGGAGGCGAGGGATTGGCTTGGCATTAGTGAAGTTTAAGTTAATCCTAACCCTTGCTGTTCTTTTTCTTTTTTTTTTTTGTAGTGGTTTGTAAATGTGAAATTTGCTAGGGTTAATAAGTTTATAAATAAAAGTAATGTTATTGGAAATGTTGTTATGATGGTTATACTATCCCTCTTTGTTGATTGAGCGGGAGTTATTATATACATTTCGCTTGTGTATAATCAAAAGATAAAAAGAATATGTCGGGCAAAAGTACTAGGATGTTGCAATTTAATCGATTATCGTGAGATGTTCGTGCACTTGGGTTCGGCGTGACAATAAGATGTGATAATATTTGAATTTGACTAGTACCAACATAAAAGCAATACTGAAAACGACACAAGACCCTTATATGAAAATGGCACGCTCTTTGAATCGAACGACATAAATACAAATATGCTCCCGTTGCTGCCCTAAATATGTGTAAAGCAAAGAAATTATGATACAGTAGTCCTACAGTAGTTCGATAATGTCTGATGCTTCCGACAAAGTGGGACTCTATAAATAAAGTCACATGATAATGACGTCATCCTAGGGTCATGACTATGACGTAATAATATTAGTCTACGAAGACCATGGCATTGACTTCATTTCCACCGACGGAAGACATCGATATTTTGCCGCAAATGACAAAACAAAACGATATGGATAGGTACTTTCGTAGGTTGCCCTTCAGTCCAAAACTCCAGGACAGTAGAATTTACCCCTCATTATAAAACGAGGTTCTAAAGTTCCTTTAATGTAGATTTCCTCATTCAACTAATTAGAAAGAATGAGAAATTCTTCTATCGAATTTTCTGTTATGCAAGAAGTGGAGCGGGAGGCTCGAGGCATTTCTATTAGGACAAAAACGCCCTGGTTCACGGCACGAGTGATGGCACACAACGTGCAAGCGATCGTCGTCCGGCGAACATCTGTGTTGCCAGTGAGATTGGATGGCTTCAATTGAGATAAAATCACCAATTATAGGGCTTATTTTGAATCAAACCTTGATCTTAGAGGTGCTTTTAAAAAAAGGACTTATACCACAAAAAAAACCTTAAACTAATACATCTATGACAAATTTACCCAAAATTAAATTTTTTTTTGATAATAAAAAGTCATAAGCTGGTACATTTATGACAAATTTATTATTCATTAATTTCCATTAAATTATATTAATATCACCAAAAAATCCCACAAAAAAAGTATAAAACTCTAAACTAATACACTTGTTGATTTTTGCATGTTATCCAACTCAGCAATTTTTACGATAAAATTTAATGGAATCAAACTTAAGGCAATTTTATTAAGCAAGAGATAATCTATGATCGTCACATATAATAAATTTTGGAAAGCATAGTTGTCAACTATACATGTTCCATGGTGTTCATTGGTGTCAAAACTTGTATATAATCAACAAGTAGATTCAACAGATTGCAAAGATAAGATCTAGTTAAATCATCCTTTGCAAAAATTAGGCCTACTTAGCTCTTTCTCTTCATTGTCCTCTGTGGTTGCTCTAAAATCAACACAAACAATCCAATAATTCAAATGCAAGGTCTTTAACAACACCTTTGAAACTTAAGTATCATTGACATCAACACGCAACACGACATGATATAGTACGCTAACACATCGTTTCTCAAAAAATAAAGAATTTTGATACGTTAGGACATATTGTATATAAAATGTATATTTTTATATATACATGATAAGTTATCATTTTTATTTTATTTTAATCAAATTAATTTGATTCAAATTCACAAATAAATAATTAATAATAAAAAGAACCTGGAATGAATTTACACAAAAAAAAAATAATCCATCATTTATTAATATTATTCATTGTTTCAATTTGATAAATTTAACTCCGTTCCAATAATTTGGGGAAAAAACGATTCACATTTTGGACTCACATGTCAAAGCGTGTTAAAAGAGAAAGAAAAAACAATTTTGGGGGTGAATTGTGTGCCATGAGAAGTGAGAGTCGAGAAAAGAAGAAAAGATTGGGTTTTCTTTTTTCTCCCATTGTTATTTTTATTATTCTTTTACATATTTATATTATGACCTTTCATTTATTTGAAATTTTTAAAATCGATTTCGTGTGTGTTGGAATCATATGTCGAAATTTCAAATTCGCATGTCAAAGAATGTCGGAAGAGTTGAGTAGCTGACGGATTTCCCAACACCTATTGATTGAGTGTTAGAGAGTGTCGGACACGTGTCGAAGTGTCTAACACGACATGATAACTCTTGAAGAATATTGTTCCATCATCATTTGGAACTCCAGACGCCCAGTTTAGTAGAGAGTTTGGAGTTCATGGTGAAGTGTGTTGCGAAAGCTTTGCTAGTTGCCATTGAGTTCGTCCGCAAGAAGAAAAAGGTAAAAATTGCCAAAAAAAAAAATCATAAATCTACTCTACAAGGATCAATCTAGTTCTAAATCTTTTAATATGGCCAATTTAGTCCTAAATATTTTCACTATTTGCCAATCTAGTCTTTTCAGCCAATTTTGCTAAGAAATCGATAATGTAAAGTTGAGCGTTTTACGTGGCTAGACTAGTGCTAACGTGAATAATTTTTCTAAATATTTGATTAATTTTCTTTTCCTTTTCCCTTTCAACTCTAGGTCGACAAAGGTCATTAGGTGACCTTGGCCAGCCTCTAGGTGAGAGGCGTGAAGACTAAATTTGTCACAGACTAGGCTATTGTATTGGCCCCAAGGTGAGCAGCCAGACTTCAATTTAAACAAAAGCGTGACCTGTGCACATTTCTACTACAACTAATGTAGATTAATATCTTCCAAATTATTGATTGTGAGAGTGGTTACGATGGACTACATATCATCAGTGGCCCAAATGAGCTTGCTGCACAGGGTCTACAGATAATGTTCTCTTGGTGGGTCAAACCCAAACAACCTCTATAGAAAAGTCTAGGGGAAAAGCAATTAAAACGACAACCAAAAAAAGATAATAATAATAATAATATAAAGAGGCACAAGACCTAAGGAGATGTGATAATATTCCAATTTTGCTTAGCGCCAGCTAAAAAGCAATTCTCAAAACTACACAAGACCCATATATGAAAACGACACGCATTCTAAATCAAACAACATAGACAACGACACAAATTCGAATACGCCCCATTGCTGCCCTAAATATTCGTAAAGCAAAGAAATAATGACTTTGGGGTCCCACAATAGTTCAATAATTTGTATCAGGGACCGAATCTGATGCTTCAGGACAGGAGAATCGATTCACGTGATAATGTTGTGGTGGCAAGTGATGTCATCCTAGGGTCATGACTATGACGTAATAGTTTTAGCCTACGAAGACCACGGCATTGACTTTACCTCTGCGGCTGGGAGACGGTAGGCGCTCTGCCCTCCTAAAGATAAAACAAAGCACCTTACCCCGAAAAAAAGAAATATAAGATAAAATTGCCGTTTCGTTCCACAACTCTAGGACAATATTTCCTCGTTCTACTAATGAAGAAATGAGAAATTTCTTCTACAATTTTCTGTTCTGGCGGCAACGGAGAGTGGCGTGGACGTAAGACAAGTGGACGGGAGGCCCATAGGCAATTTCTTTCGGACAAAAAAATGCCCCCGTCCATGGCGTGGACAATGGCACGTGACACACAAGCAATCGGCGTCCGGGCGAACATCTGCGTCGCTGGTTGGGGGGTTTCAATTGAGACGAAATCACCAAATTATGGAGCTTACTTTGAGGCGATCACCGATCTCGGACGTGCTTTGAGATAAATGCCCTCCTCTTGAGGAGGGTTTTAGAGATTTTCTCGCTTCTTGATTTCCGATATATTTAAAAAGCCACTTTATGACCAAAAAAGCTGACTTTCCGTCTGCCGCACGATTTCAATGCTGGTGGTCCTTTACTCGGTGGTCCTACTGGCTGGATCTGTGCTATGATATTGTCATTATTTTACTGAAAAGCTGCGTTTTCACGAGTGGAAATGTGAATGGAACCTTGCTGTTGCTAGTCTTATTTCATCATTCAACAATGAGCTTCTTGATGCTCGGAAAACTCTATAAAATGGGTCGATATAATTTAACAGACATCCAAGTCCAAAGGTGTCCCAGAAAGAGAGAGAGGCCATTATTAGTTCTGATCAAATGGAGCGAAGGATGTTAGAAGCAGCTCGGAAGGGCAATGTCCATGAGCTGGAAGACTTGATCAGCAGCAATGAGCTCATCCTCGAGGAGATGGATCTTGAAGGAGCTGGTCACACGCCGCTGCATGTCGCCTGTGTGGCTGGCCATTTGGATTTCGTTCGAGAGCTCCTGAAGCGTATGCCAAAGCTTGCGGAAAAGGTGAACACGGATGGTTTCAGCCCGCTGCACATCGCGGCTGCTCGAGGTGATGTCGAGATCGCGAGGGAACTCTTGACAGTGGGTCCACACCTCTGCTCCGTGAAGGGACGAGAGAGAAGAATCCCTTTACATTATGCTGCTGCAAACGGGAAGGTCGATGTCATGAAGGTATTGCTTGCCGCTTCACCTGAGTCTGTCGAAGAGACGACCGCTCGAGAGGAGACCATGCTTCACCTTGCTGTGAAGAACAACCGGTTTGACGTGGTGGTTGTGTTGGTGGACCATCTGAAGCAGCACAAGAAGGAGCAGGTGATCAATTGGAAGGACCACAAAGGCAACACCGCCTTGCATCTTGCTGCCGCCGGCAAAAATTTTGAGGCAAGTCTCGCGATTCCCTAATTTTAATTTGCTTTTCTTTATGCATTAGAGGGTGTTGATTTGGTATCCCACCATATGCAAAGATCTTCTAGGCCAAGGAATTTATTGAATCGAGTCTGTTTTGATCATTACTGGAATAAAGGATGTCTCGTCTATGCCTGAAGTCTTTACGTATAATCTTAATGTATGGAAAATGGGAAAGAATTGCAGGTGGTGAACTTCCTAATTTGTAAGCATGCTATGGAGTCCGAGGTCGTGGAGGTGAACGTTGTGAACGACGATGGGTTGACACCTCTCGATGTCTCAACTCCCTCGCGAAGGGAAGCAGGAGATAGAGAGATCAGAGAAATCCTCGTTCGTGCGGGAGCCAAACACGGGAGAGGAAGATCAAACTCGCCCACATCAAGTCCAGTCCCGGTGGACAACAACGATGTCGATGGTAGTAACAATCATCAAGCAGCTGAGGAGGAACCAGTTAAAGATGCTCCTCAGTCATTACCACGTTCGCAATCGAAGAATTCAAAAGCAGAAAAGGAGTCGTTTGGTGACATCCGCAATGCCCTGTTAGTCGTCGCCGCGCTCATTGCGAGCGCAACCTACCAATCTGTGCTTCAGCCGCCAAAGATAATAGAAGTCGACAACGACGGTTCCAAGAAATCCAGGACTGAAAACTATGGTGCGGGCTTGGTGTACACTCTTCCTGGGCGGCAACACACTAGGATTTGTGGTGTCGGTCCAGATGATCATGCCTCACCAGATTTATCCCCAACCACGCCAGGCTGCCACTTAAGCTGCCACTTAGGCTATCCCTGGTCGCCATGGTTCTAACTTATTTTTGCTTCACGTTATCCCTGCTGCTCAAGACAATGGGTAAAAAGAGTCCAGCCGAGAAAGCTCTTCGCATGACGCCGCTAATGATATCATTCGTTCTACTGTTGATGCAGCAGTGGCTGGCACGTGTTATAGATTATTTCTTGGAACGGCTTGTTGGATTGCACGTTCTAGGTGATATGTACCAGCTAGAGGACAAGGACTAAGAGAATAAGGACTTAGAGAAGAAGGGCAAAAGTAAGGGTTGTAAATGATGATGTTATCTCTCTTTCCTTGAGGTTGAGCTAAGACATGCAAGCCTTTAGCAATATGGTATTGTGGTTTGTTCGTTGAGGTCGGGCATCATACTGATATCCTTAGATTCTTTGCAGTTGATTGTGTGATGTTTGCAAGTGATCCACTGTATCGTGCCCCCAGTTTTGTAAATTCATGGACAGCGGTCGTGATTTTGAGATGTGGTCACGCGAGTTCCATCCTAAGTACTCATTTGGTCTTTGCTTCTTTAGATGGATCGGCCGTGAAGTTAAACATCTTTGTGAGGTTGAGAATGAATTTCTATGCTAGAGCAAGGAAATAGCAAAAAAAAAAGAACATAACGGAGGAGGCAAAGAAGGAAGAAGAAGAAAAAGAACAAAAGCAAAATGAAAGAACAAAGGTTTTTCTTTTAAAAATATCAAATTGAGCTAAAATTTCACGTCATCGATGACGGTTTGAGGGAGAGAAGTGCATATGGAATTGACACAATGAACTTTAACGGCAACATTGGGCAGAGAAAGCCGATAATTATATATATATATATTTAAACTCAAGATAGAATTAGGATCCAATTAAAAGTCGGTGCTTTTTAAGTGAATTGGAGCATTAGAATAAGGAGACTAATAAACTTATAAACAAAAGCATTCAATCACTCCACGAGCTTTTTGGATATCAAAAGAAATAAATACTTTGTCTCTATAATATAAAATTAAAAATAATCTCACGTCACAATAGCATATGAACTTTTTTTGTAATGATTTTTTTCCCTCACTAAAAATGAATTACTAAAGTCCCTATAATCGTCCTATGATTTTTAAAAAAAAAAAAAAAGAGGAATTTCTTTTATTGAATTATCTATTACTAGAATGTGATAAAATTAGGATTGGCAACTTTATAAGGTCAAAGATTAATGACACCATTAATGACACCATAGGACGAAAAGATATATGGTGTCCCAACACCTATTTGATGCGATAGAAGAAAAATATTATAAAGGACAATAATTCTGCCTAGCTAATATTTAAGAATTCGGAGTTAGAAATTATCGCAAAAAGCCTAATGTCGTTCTCTTCTCGTGCTCCATATGAAATTTCACTTTCTTTTTTCTTTTTTTTTTTCTATTTTCAATACTTTGTTGTATCTTCTTCATCCGATTTCCATCCGTGAGGGGTTTTTAAGTTATCTGATACAATCTACCATTGAGGCATTTGGCCTAGCGATAAATAGGTTAGTTGTTTTTCCCTAAATCATGGTTCGACTATGAATAAAATATTAGCTTGTGATGCGTGACTGTAGCATATGTTGTGCGGAAAGACTTTTTAATCGTTAGCATCTTGGTGGGGTTTAGGTCACAAACGGGATAGAATAATTATTGATCAATGCGAACGTTAAATAAGCCACAAAGGGTGATAATCTGAAGAGGTCACAGAGGCAATTGACCAGGGCAGTGACTTTATTTCCACGGAAAAGAGTTAAGGAGAAAAAAACATTGCCTTTATAACATATGAGGTTAGCCAACGAGAAACGAGAGCGTATGTTACAAAATAATGGTCCAGTTTCTTCAAAAAGCATTCCTTTAATAAGCACAAACTTTAAGTGGGATCTTACCCTCTTAGAGTTTTCATCCAATATTCCCGCTAAAGGTCCGCGCATCAATTTCACGTGCGCATGTCTCTCTCCCTTCATATGTCATTGGCAATGTGAGATTTCAATTCAATTCAATTCAATTCAATATTTCCTTGATAATGAAAGAACCTGATTTTTTTCTTTTTTATATTTCCTTATTTTCTTTTCCTCGTCCGACGTTCCTTGCAACCTCCATTAATAGAGGTGGAGCTGCTCATGCTCAAATTTGTAGGTCTTAACTCTCTGCTTTGCCTTCTATCTCAGCTCCTAATTAATCTCACCAGTTGATTTCTTAGTTTCACATGGCACAAGACTCTGGATATTTGTCCAAAAAATCCTAAACTTATGGTGCGACAGTTAGTTCAGTCCTAAACCTTTTTAATTATGCCAATTTAGTCTTAAGTCTTTTGAATATTTTCCATTTTGTTCCTAAATCTATTATTTGGATAATTGGCCGGAAAGACTGCAATGACAAATCTTCAAAAAGTTTAGGGTTAAATTGACAAATCGTCAAATGGTATAAGACTATATTGACACAATTAAAAACTTTATGATTAAATTGACAAATTGTTAAAAGGTTTAAAATTAAATCAGTTACTATTGAAACGTTTATGACTGAATTGGTCACCGTGCAATAAGTTTAAGACTTTTCAGATAATTTTTCCTAGGACAATGAGCCACAATGATAATAGATCTAAACGTGCCTTTTGTGAATAGAAAGGTCAAAAGCCATAGCGTTAAGTTACATTTTCCCTCTACTCATCGACAACTAAAGTGAGTTTAGCTTCACTTACCACATCTATTCCACATCTCTCCAACAAGTTCCTACGGTCCCTATAATCATAATGCGGATGCATAAGTGCGCGCTCTTAATCATGAAAGGGAAAGATCAAATGTTTGATGGGGCAGCACTGAACTTCAGACTTTGAGCAAGAACGGCAGCACGGATGACCTTGTGTATCACATGGACCCCTTGACTCTCTCAGAGATGTATCTAGTAGATTTTGTATATCTCTCTTGATTATGCAAATCTCACTTAATTCTCCATATTTCTTAAGATTGTGTATATATTGCATTTGATTACTCATATCCTTAATTGATTGTAGATAAATATTGTGATATCTTGTTAACTTGGTTAGTCATCTTCTATAGCCTATAAATAGACTAATATAGTCTTCATTATGGACCATGCAGAGACAACAGATTTCTTTCCTCTGCATTTTCTTAATGTGGTATTAGAGCCAAGTCATGCTTTAAATTTATTTCTCATGAATGGCTTCACGTGCCATTCTTAATCTGGCTTGCACATGAGAGAGGATACTAAAGTATTTCACAATACTAATTTATGAGTTTTATACTCTCTTCATATACATGTGGTCTCCCACCATGTATTGATTTAGGCTTTTGGGTAAGAAAGTTTCTTCTGGGGTATCAAAGTAAATGGATCATTGTGGGAAAAGATTGTTCATCTAGGTCATATTTCATCCGGACCCAGATTGATCATCAAGTTCATGCCCCTACTCATCGATGTTCATCATCTTCTTCACATGGCCTCTCTCAGCCACAGCTTCATCGGGCCTCATCCATCGCCACCAAGACCTCCGAGGCCGCGCCACGATCTCCAGCAACCCTCCATGATGGTTGGCAGTTGTTAAAAAAATCTCCTGTGAGTTCGGCAGAGACCTTATTTCTTGTTCCAATTTTTCAAGCTTCAAGAAGGCATTATCATCGTTCACCACCTTCAATCAGCTATCCTCGAAGCTTTATAGACCAAATCCGCTCGGAGCAATGACAAAACAAGCCCAAGCTTTCCATAGAACTACTGTTGCTGAGAAGGTTTAGATCGTTTCTTCCACTCTGTGCCCTATGGTCCACCTCCATTAATGGAGGTTGCCACCCGTGACTGAGGCCGGCGACCTCAAATTTGGGGTCGTGCAACTCAAATTGGAGGTCACGCGATTCCACTCCGAGGTTGTGCAAATCTGATTTGAGCTCGATCTCCTCTATTAATGGAGTTCGCAAGGGACTAAGAAGGAGAAAGAAAGAAAAAAGGAAAAATGAGATGGGAAAATTTATCGTTGACCAAGGTGAATGCTACACGTACTAATTTTTTTTTTTTTTGTATCAAATGATCTGGCAATTTGTGGGGTATCCGTGTCATCAATTATTTGTACAATAAGCTAGAATGATACGAAGGCAAAGGGAAAGAAAATTACAAACATACAGCTTACAAAAGAATCAACAGTAACGATTTCGGACAAGTAGCACATTAATTGTCGCATCCCTTGCCAGGCTTGGTCCCTCTCTTCATAATAAAACTTTATGTTCAACGCTTGCCTCATAAACAAGTTGAGCCAGTTATATTCGTTGGAAGGGCGATCTAAGATAATCATATCTTACTTAGGACAAGCATATCAAAGTCATTCAACATAGCGTTCACTGAACCTTTTTGAGATGTTTAGGTTCTCATCGGACACCGTATAAAAGATTACGGCTTTTGACAAAATTTTCCAACTAGGTCACTTAATAAAGGATTAGTATACAAAGGCTACAATGGAACGGTGGTATAAGCATAATACCACTTTAAATGTTTCACATCTTTGCAGAGATATTTATGGAATCGCACAAGGTTCCAACGAGATATGATTTTAAAAATTCTGAAATTGGATGGGTGTAGCATTGCAATGCAAGATATATGCTCGAACTTTATGCTTGAGATAATAGATATATTTGGAGATTTCTCTTAATTGATTATGATTTGATGTAATTGATATTTTGCTACTTTAGATAATTAGCCTCTAAATCTTATAAATAGGTTCATGGAATATTACATTTTTTTGTCACTATAATTCTCAACTTGGTTTTGGAGCCATTCTTTTCTAAGGAAGCGTCCATTCAGTCTAACGACAGTTGCATTGGCTGCGTCACTTTGATTTCACCCTCAATTCTGCAGTTGATCGAGACACTTCCGCTGCTAATTCTAGAGAATAGACATCACTATCAGGATCTTGAAAATTTGTTGTCCAAGAATGCCAGAATCCTCTCTACGCACTGCCACATCTCGGATCCAAGAAGCCCCCATTGTTCTGTGCTGATTTGGCACCTTCCATCGAGTATTTCGAAAAACCAAGACCCACCCACAAGCCACCATCCTCTACGAGTTTGACCTAAAACTATCAAGAACGAGGATTGGATGCTGTAGCACACGCCACTACCCCGGCGAACCACCAAGCCCTCGGGAGTTATTTCATCCATTTCCGTTGCTCATATTCACCAACAACCACCACCATCAGCCTCTTGAAGCTTTGGTGAGTCGACTCAACTCAACCACATCGCCTTCAGATGCAAAACGTGCCTTGACATGCCACATTCGCTCTCTGCGCGTGAAATCCATGCACCTGCTGTCACCTAGACACTCCCATGCGGCTGACGTAAATAGTAACATCAGTTTGCCAATCCGACCAATTTAACTTCATTGATCGGATAGGTTCAGTCGAATTTCAAACCTCTTCGTCCTCTTTTAGATCAGTTCGGTTCTATTTAGGCTGGTTCATACTGGTTTGTCTGTATTCCAACCGGTTCAATGTTATTTCCAACTAGTTCAATCCTATTCCCAACCGGTTTGACGTTATTTCTGATCGATTTGATGCTGTTCTGATCGACTCATACACTTTTAGGCCAATTGTTGGCCATCTCAAATCGATTCCCTGGGGGATTTTGAAATTATGAGTTCGTTTTTGGCCTTATATGCTCCAGATCAGTTCTTGAGGTACTAGTTTCTTCACATTTTTTTTTTTTTGTTTAATCTGCTGTGTTGAAATTGGTATAGTGCTTATTATGGACATATTAGAAGTTTTGATGTCCAATTTTTATCTAGTATGACCTAAACAACTTACAAGGATGGCTAATCAACCCCAAAATTGAGGTCTACATGTAAGTCCATCTGCTACTACAGCTAGTGTAAGGACTTCTCCTAATGGATTTTTTGTCACTCTTTCATTAGAGGATCTTCATTTCATTCTTGAAGAGTTTGGTACTTCTAGCTTCTTTTTTCCTTCCGTTATGTCTATCTCTTCAAGTACTTCTAATTTGTGGTATTTTGACTCTGTTTGCTACAATCATATGACTTCAAATTTTGATTTTATTAGGACAATTGTGTGAACTTGGCTTTGATGTCTACTTCTCATCTCATGATTGTTATGCATAGGATCCACAAATGGAACATACTATTGGGACAAGCCATAGAATGAGATGCCTATTTAAGCTTGTTTCCTTGAATATTCTCAACTCATTTGCTGGTTGTGCAGCCACAATGTCATATGAAATTTGGCATTCTCGATTTGGTCATGCTTTATCCTCTAGATTAAAATCATTAATTTCAAATGGTCATTTAGCTTCTATTGATAATAATCATTTTGATTTTCTACCTTGCCAATTGGGAAAACGTCATGCCTTGCCTTTGATTTTAGTGAATTTGTCTCTCTTACTCCTTTTGATCTTATTCACTTTGATATTTGGGGCCATCTCCAACTTTCACTATGGTTTTATCTTATGAAAAATTGCTCAGAATTTACTCATATCACTGTGATTTTTTTGCCATGATAAAAACACAATTTTCTCAAGATATCAAGATTTTTCGTATTGATAATACCATGAAATTTAGAGACAAGAAATTGCTGAGAATTCTCTCCCAAAATGGTACTATTGTTCATCATTCTTGTCCACAAACTTCCCAAGAAAATGGCCGAGCAAAACGTAAACATAAGCATATTTTAGATATTACACGTACTCTTCTATTCTCTACTTCTTCTCCAGAAGTTGTCTAGGGAAGAGGCTTGTCTTACTATTGTATACATTATTAACTGTATTCCACCACCTATAATAGGTAACACTTCTTCTTATGAGCGCTTGTATGGTAGTGTCCCTAATTACAGTTTTATTCAAGTCTTTGGTAGTGCTTGTTTTGTACTTCTCTCGCATGAACGCGCAAAGTTAGAGCCTCGCGCTCATTTATGTTGGTTCCTTGGGTATGACATTGAGCACAAAGGTTATAGATGTTGGGATCCTATATCTAATTGTCTTTGTGTGTATCGTCACGTTATCTTTTGGGAACATAAGATGTTCCCTCTCTTCATCCCTTCAAGTCATCGTCTCATGTTCCTTTCTTTACTAATACTTCAGTGGGTTTATTTCCTAAAGATCCCACAGCTCCCTCCACTTGTGAATCCTCCTCTCTAGAACTGCCTCCTCCTACTTCTTATTATAATCTTGATGCAAGTTCTACTAGTGAGACCACCTCGGCAACTTCTTACATGTTTGTTCCATCCATGGATTCTCCAACAGTTGAAATTCTATCATCCTTTGTCTATCGTTCCAACAGAGTAAGTCAACCTTCTACTCGACTTCATAATTACAATTGTTACTCTACTATTACTTCCCTTTTTGAACCTCACACATATAGAAAAGCTAGCACTAATCCTCTTGGCAGTAAGTAATGACAAATGAGTTATAGGCCTTAGACAAAGCTCATACATGAATTTGGTTAATTTGCATCCCGATAAGTCTGTTATAGGTTGTAAATGGGTATGTAAGATTCAAATAAAGGTAGATGGTACCGTGGATCGTTAAAAAGCTTGACTAGTGATGAATGACTTTACTCAAGAATACAAAGTTGACTATAAAGAGACTTTTGCTCCTATTGCACACTTACTTCTGTTTGTGGTCTTCTCGCTGTTACTACAGTTAAGCGCTGTCTTTGTTCCATATGGATATTCAAAATGTATTCTTGAATGGTGATCTTACTAAAGAAATTTATATTGTCCTTTCTCTTGGATATACTCATTGTTCCAACAAAATGTGTCGGTTGTGCAAAACATTATATGGCTTGAAACAGGCTTCCCATGCATGGTATCACAAATTTACCTCTATTGTGTAACCTCTCAACTTCAAATCTAGTCCCTATGATAATTATCTTTTTGTTTGATGCACATTTCGTGGATATATCATGCTATTCTTATATGTAGATCACATGGTTATTATCGGCAATGATCATATTGACACTTCAAGCAATATCTCGTTAACAATTTGAAATGAAAGATCTAGGATGACTTAGCTACTTTTAGCTACTTTTTAGGCTTGAAGGTTCATTCAAATTCCTCCGATTGTTGTCTTTTACGAGCCAAATATGCCACTAATCCTATTTGTCGAGTCAAACTCATTGACAACAAGATTGCTACAACTCTTGTCGAGACCAATGCTAAAGATGGGGCTCCTCTTTTGAATCCTTCATTCTTCTAACAGCTTTTCAGCTGTTTTATATATCTTACTATTACTCAACTTGACATTGCCCATGTTGTCTATATTGTTAGTCAGTACATAACCACACGCCACATGATGCATTTTGTTGTAGTACTTCAAATTCTTTGCAACATTAAGGGTACGTTATTTCATGGCCTTCACTATTCTTCTCAATCTATGTTGGATTTGACAACTTATTCTAATGCTGACTAAGTTGGGGACCGTCAAGATTGTCACTCCACTACAGGCTAATATTTCTTTTTGGGCACCTCACTTTCTCACGTGTTGCAAGAAGCAAACTATTGTTGCTTGTTCTAGTATAAGAAACTTAGGCCCTGTTTGGTTCAGCATTTGGAATGCTCATTTGGGCTCTAAAGTCCTTGGCCAAATGCAAAGTCACTGTTTGGTTCGTTTTTTGACGACTTTGGCGAGATGCGATCGCATCTCCAAGTCGCTTCTAAGGGCCTTTAGCCTAATGCAGCTCTTGAGGTCCTTTGGCAAGTTGCATCTTTGAAATGCAACTTCCGGTTTTGTTCATCTCTAGGTGGAAAAGCCAATCACTTTGAATAAAAATAAATATAAAAAAATAAATATGTTTATATTTTTATATAAAAATAAATATGTTTATATTTTTATATAAAAATTTATATTTTATATAAATATATAAACATATTTTTTTTATTTTATGTTTATATATATTTTATATAGATATAAACATATCCATTTTTTATATAAATATATTTTATGTTTAATAAATAAATATATATTTATATAAGCATATCTATTTTTTATATATTTTTTATGTTTAATAAATATATATTTATAAAAATATATAATAAATATTTATATATTTTTTATATATTTTATATAGATATAAACATATCCATTTTTATATAAATATATTTTATTTTTAATAAATATATATATATATTTATAAATATAAACATATCTATTTTTTATATATATTTTATGTTTATATGTTTATATTTTTTATATAAAAAATATAAACATATTTTTGCTTTTTTAATTTAATAAAATTTAATTACAAATGTAAATTTTACCAAACGATATTTTGGTCAAAGTTGTTTCTCAATGCAAATTTTACCAAACGACATTTGCATTTCGGAAAACCCCATTTACCCAAAGGTATTTGTATTTCTCGCAAATGCATTCCCAAAAGTTCTAACCAAACTAGCCCTTAATATTGAGCTCTTGTTGATACGACATCGAGTTACTATGGTTGTGATGGCTACTAGAAGACATGAGAATATGTCAACACAGTGGAACAGTCATTCATTATGACAACCAAACTGCTATTTCAAATAGCACATAGTGATGTTTTCCACGAATGAACCAAGCATATTGAAATAGACTGTCATTTCATTCGATCTCATGTTCTTTGTGGCATTGTTTGACTCATCTCTACTTCATCCACTAAACAAACTACTGATGTCTTTAGCAAGACACATTTGCCTAGGCGTTTTCTAGATCTTTTCTCTAAACTCAAGTTGACCTTTTTCAAATCATCTTGAGTTTGAGGGGGGATGTTAGATATATATATATATACGAGATTTCTCTTGATTGATTCTAATTTGATACAATCGATATTTTGCTACTTTAGATATTTAACCTGTAAAGCCTATAAATAAGCTAATGTATTCTTCATTAGTAATGTCCAAAGTATTACATTTTACTTTACTACAATTCTCAAATTTTCAATGAGAAAAATAGTAGAGATCCAATGCAAAAGCAAAACAAGGATATGAAGTTTACACATGTGGTCAACCAGTGATTTTGGGCAAGGACGGCCTCATGGGGCATCGCCTGTGCGAGGGTTGGCGCCTACGAGGCTAGGCGTCGCCCACCTCACAAGCCATCGAAAGAGGAGGAAAAAAAATATAAAAACATAAATTTAGAAAATTATATATATATATATATAGATATATATATATATATATATATATATATATTATTAAAAATGTCTACATTAGCATCGACCATGCTAAGTAGGCCGTTCAACATCCACACTAGCAATATCCAATCCAAATTAGTTAGAAAGACTGAATTGGCTTTATGTCAAAAGATTGAGGACTACATTGACATAATTAAAATATTTATAACTAAATTAGCACCAATAGAATAAGCTTAGAACTTTTATGACCGTTATTTAAGCTACCCTCTAAGTTGCTTGGAGTTCCTACAATGTTGAAGTTCACTTGTACTACCTTATTGAGCTACCTTTAAGCTCCAAGAATGTTGGGAGCTCGCATTTACGTTCATCTCCCATGCTAAACTCAAGCTTAAGCTCCAAAAAGTTTGAAACTTCAATTTTGAGCTTATCTCTCTTGTTAAACTTAGGTTTAGGCTTATTCCACACACTAAACTTAGGTTTAAGCTCATGCTCCACATCGGACTAGGGGTGAATGCGGTTCTTGGGTAGAACCGAGAACCGGTTAGGTTAGGGTTCCTAAAATTTAAAAGCCCCCAAATCATTAACCCTCAATTTAGTTGTCCTCTCCCGTTCTCTGCCTCTGCCCCGTCCCCAATGTTGCTTGCCCTTGATGTTGCCGCCGAATGCCGCTCGCCCTTGACACCGTCGCCAGACACTCGTCCCGCTGCTTAACGCCAATCACTTCCTGCTCGCCCCGCCCTTGCCTCCCTCGATGCTGTCACCCCCGCTCACGTCGCCGCTTAGCCACTAGACATCGCTTTCCCTCAATGCCGCCGCTAGACACCGCTTGCCCTCGATGTCACTGCTGGACGCTACTCAATCCCTTGGTGGACGCCTCTTGTCGCTTGCCCCTAGATCCCCTGGTGTACGTCGCTCACTGCTCACCCAATCGCCCCCGACATCACTCGCCGCTTGCCCAGCTGCCTCCGATGTAGCTCGCCGCTCACCCAGCCGCCTTGACGCCGCTCACCTTGTCACCCCTGATGCTGCTCACCCTTGACACCACTTGCCCAGTTGCCCCCGATGCTTCTCGCCCCCTGACGCCTAAGCACATTAGATGCCTCCCGCTCGGTCAATACTTTACAACAATTTGGTACCTTTTATTGAAAGAATCAAGTCAAACAATACACTTTAAGATAGTTCGGGATTGTGATCATATCGTGAATTTTCATCATGGGCTTGTATCATGTGATGGGGAATCTTCAAGTTGAATATCAGATGAGAGAGATCCTCAAAGATTTATGTGGCACTTCTACACCATTGTAATCCCAAGTGCTTATTGATCTAACTTAATGTTTTATTTTCTTTCTGGTACCCCTTTCAACATATCGAAGAAATTTGATGGAGAAATAGTAACAGAGGTTGTCCGTCCCCGTCTTGCAAGGATGGGATACCATGTTAAGAGATTGCCTCAGTGTCTCATTCTCCATATGCGGAGATTTACGAAAAAATTTTATTTTTATTTTTATTTTTATTTTTGGTGGAGAAGAACCCACTCTAGGTAAGCTTTTTGAACCTGATGATTTTAGTTGGAAAAAAATTGGGGAACTTTGATGATGATTAGACCCCTTAAATGGGAGGGTCGGGTTGGGTTTGGGTCAGGTCATAAATGGTCCGACCCAAATCGACCCATTTAACCCGTCTATGACCCGTTTATTGCAATGAAAATTTTTTGACCCATTCCCGACCCGACCCATACTCGACCCATACCTGACCCATTTAACTAAACTTAATTTATTATATATATGTATGGTATTGCTAAAATAGTTTTATACAACACAAATTTAATGGAAAATTTTTATAATTTTTAAAATAATTATTTTAAAAAATCGAATTTTAATTTTTTTTTTTTTAAATAAAAAATATTTTTTTATTTTTTAAATATTTTTTTCTTCTTCTTCTTCTTTGGCCGGCTGGCCACGACAACAGCCGGCAATTGGCCATAAGCGAGCCTCAAGCTCGCTCGACGAGCTCTAGAGGAAATATATATATATACAAATTATGTAAGTATTCTCACAAGGGTTCCAACATGCATTAAAAGAACATCTAAGTTGCTTTCTTTCTACTTTACAAGCATTTGTTCATTTTACTATGAGGCCAAAATAAACCAATGGAAAAAAGAGAAACCAATCTATCCTTCGTAGTATCATTTTTCCAATTGGCCAAGTGACTGATTTTTCTAAAGATTTTTTTTTTTTTTATTTTATTTATAGATGGAATGTGTCTCAATGGATGTAAGAATTTAAGGAATATTAGTGCATTACTTTGATAGTTGAGCAATTGTCTATAGATCTTCATGAGCCCCTTTTGCTGAGAGCATTGAACAAATAACTTTGATGTAACATTCTCTACAGGTGCCACCTTTATGCCTAGACTAATTTTAAGAGGTCACAAGTATTGAAATTTTCCACTGACCCACACTCCGTCAAGCGGAAAGGACTCCCAAAATGATCTCATAATTGAACAGCTCCTATTCATTGCCAATCTCTCATCATTGATACAATATCTGCACACAATAGAAGCAAAATATACATCAAACAAAACAAACGCATGGTAGTCTCGAGACTAAAAGATTTCAATCTAACTTAAAACAGGGGTACATCATATGCTAATTATTTATGAAAACTCATATGTACTCAAAACTCCATGAAGACTTTGCCGCATCATCTTCATCAAACTGGTTGTGAAATCGAGTTCCCCCTATCTTCCTAGAATGGACTTGATCCACCAAACGCCTTTGGTGTCCTTAGGTCCTTCTTCTTTCGGTGGACTGTTGCTATGTGGAGTCTTGTGGAACTTGCTCACGTCATACCCTTCTTCTTCAGCCTTAAACCAGCTGATTGTAAATTTCTTTGTCCATATGGCTGTCTGCTTAGTATCTCCAAAACAGAATAGCCCACCAATCAGCCAATGAAAATGCAAAAAGAAAGAAACAAGAATCAGAGCCCAACTCGCAATCACCACAAACCGCCCCATGAACATCACTCACAGAACAAAAAATCCACCAATCGAATCGTCTTTGACCGTCAATTTGGTGTAAAAGAGGAAAAAAAAGGAAGCCCCACAACAATGGTAGGCACTAACTCCATCTTCGGAATAGGTTGAAGTGCCGGCACTGAAAAAAAAGCTCCCCACAAACTCGTAATGCTTCTGCTGTGACTTTGTAATATCTCTTGCAAATAGTAGATAAAACAGGGGAGGAAAGCACCTAAAACATCATAATAAAAATAGAGAAAGTAAACACCCTGCAGTTGATTTCGTATAAACCCAACTCAGAAGCAAGTAGCATAAACAGTTTATATACACAGCAAAGGTAGGAATTATACCGTCGAATAAAAGATAACAAAAAACCGTCAAACAGTTACAAACTTTCCAATTTAAAACCTAATTCACCAGCCTGAAACGGAATGAAACCAATAAACAAATCAACCCGGAAGGCAAGAACAGAGGAACCAAACTGAATCACCAAAAAGACCCTGCGCACCAGCTCAAGCAATAGCAAACTGCAAAATGCTGGAACAAAACATCAGCTAGTGCACGGAGCTCCCACTCTGCGCGGGATGATGGGACAGGTCCGACCACTTTGGTTATAATGTACACAGATTTTTGCAAGAAAACTATTTCTGCTACTCGAACCAGAGGTCACACAGCAACAAATTTTACCTAAAATGCTAGTCCTAAATGTAACCGAATGCATCGCTGCGCTTTAAAAAGCAATGCAGACACTTTCATAACAAGACCAGGGAATCAAGTAATAATTTTTCTATTTCACGTAGGTCCTTTTGACAAAATACATGTGCACAATTTCAAGAACGCTGTTCTTATTGTAAAGATCACAAGAACAAACAGACGAAACAACATGAATGAATCACTTTGGCCCTAGCTACCATCCGCCTAGCAACAGTCACGAGTTCCATGATTCAATTTCTTGGCTTTCAAATGAAGAACACGTATCTACGGAGCCCGTGATTGAGGTTAAGCTGCATTGTATTGGTAATGAAAGAACCGTCGTTTCACCAATCGAAAAACCAATGGGAATGACCCACATCGCAACTCAATCCAATAGAAAAACCTAGCAAGCCCCACACCCCGATCAGCTTGCCACCAAAGAAGAGGCCAAACCCAGAAACGAGACAAGCGAGAAGGGCGTGCCCGAGACACGATTACTTACCCAGCTGTTATGAAAACGGCTTAGGTTTGCGGTTGAACTGCATCGGATGACAGCGACGAACATCTAAAAAAGACCGCAGATTTGCCCAATCAAAGCGCAATCGCTTTCCGCGGACGGCGAAGATGGCGACAACGGTGGCGGCTGCGGCGACTAACAGCAAAAGGAGAAGGAGTGCTCGGAAAAAGACAGGAATTCACCGGCGAGCTCTCAGCCTCTGAGTCCCGACTTGTAGTATGTCGTACGATGGAGGGAAAGCGAGAAAACGAAGACGTCGAAGAGGGAGAGTAAATGGGTTGATAAGTGGGTCATAAATGGGTCTGAGAGCAGACCCATTTAAAACCCATTTATTTCAGCTTTTTTTACTTTTAAAACCTATTATGGGTGCAAGCTTGACCCATTAACGATCCAACCCATTTTGACACCCATAATGATGATCAGATCAGCCATTTCATAATGCTGCGATTTGATTTAGAAGACAATATGAAGTGGCGAATGTGAAATGTTGATCAAATTAGTACTTTTAAGTATCTGATTACTTATGATTGCTTTTGCAGTTAATTTTCTTGTCAAGAACTTGGAATTGAAGGACTACATTCCATTACCCCCACCAGGAGATAAGGAGAGGCTGCGATCAAAGTACGATTTGATTGCCAACGTTGTTCATGATGGCAAACCTGGTGAAGGTTCTTACAGGGTTTTTGTTCGGCGGAAGTCTGAAGAATTTCTGTAAATCTCTCTCTCCCTCTCTGTGATTTTTGGGGAAATGAGAGTGCAATTGTCGTGTAGATTGACAATTCCTACATTATGCTTTAGGTATGAGATGCATGATTTGCATGTTTCAGAAACGCTTCCCCAGATGGTTGCACTCTCGGAGGCATACGTGCAAATATATGAGCAGCATCAGTAGGACAATTTTGGTGGCAAATTCTTTCAGTGCCTTCTGCTTTGCAACTTTGAGACCCCAATGGTGCTGGACTTCCAATCTTCTAAAAAGAAGTTCGATCTGTATGTGAGACTACCTGTCAGATCTATCTCCTCGGAGCAGCTAGGGTTTTTTATGAACCTTAAATTTAGGTTATCTTGCTATCCTGAGATGACTGACGGCGTAAACCTGTATTCTGTTGATTGTATATGATCATTAGCAAAACCTTAAGCTTAGGTTACTTTGAGTAATTAAAAAGGGTGGCTGCGGGGTATCTCTAATATCTACAGTAATTATATAGTTCTCGGGTTTGTTTGCCTTTCTGTGTTTTTTGGTTGGCTGCCTTTTGCAATTGAAAGGCAAACGTATTGATATCTGATGTTTTTCCCTTTTATTTTTGTTCTTTTTGACTAGCATGTTCTTGCTGGTCCGTCAGATTCTTCTAAACTCTGTAATTGTCTACCTGTTAAGCATATCGATGAAATGACACGACCACTGAGTGAGTCTTCATGACCTCAATGAGTGGACTCTGAGTCTTCTTTCTCATTTGCAGATGCTGCCCACCAATCAAAGCCAACTTGAATAGTCGAGGTTGCATAGGAATTTCCCTCATGCTCTTATGCTTTTCGGCATCGAGTGAGTCGAGTTGCTTTTGCAACTACATGCTCTTTTTCTTTTGCAGGCCTTTGTAATTTTTGCCCTGTTCTTTCCATCATTATTTCGCTAATTCTTTTTATCATATTTTATTTGACAGGAAGATGATTTAGATGAGTCAACAACTACACCAGGTTCTAATTTTGCACACACTTTTATGAAGTTTTTGTTGTTTAGTTTTTGAATGGTAACTTCATAAATTTGAAACGACCTAAGTATCAGCTTCTATTTGGCTTGTTGATTATATCATGCAAACGGTAAATATGATGTAGCTCGTTCGTCTGCTTACACTTGTAGTATCAAGCCTAAATATTAAGAGGTTTTTAGCCTTTGTAGTGTGCAGGAGACTATGATGGATGTTGTCGTAGGTTCATAAAGTTCATAGAGAATTCAATTTTATTATGTGGTATGCTGTTGTTACTTTTTTTTTTTAATATGATATAGCATAACTAAGTTTTCTTGTAAACTTAAAAGAGTGGTTTGAAATATCACAATTGGGTTTCCATATTTGTTTTCTCCAACATTGAAGGGTAAATGCTACACCAATTGGGTTTTTCGAAGAAAAGTCCTTAAGGACCCTTTCCAAGTTGTAGTGCTTGGATATATCTGAATTGTATGGCTTATCTGAGATGATATTTTTTTCATATTGATTAATCTCCTTAATTTCCGTTGTGGAAATGTAGTTCTAATATCTAGCCGGTCTTTGTTGCTATTTTGACAATGAGATGATGAATCAGTTATCTCAACCGTTGACATGATAATATATATGTTAAGCAGAGTCTTGCATGTCATCCAAATTAATTTTATGAAACTAGAGCCTAAAATTTTTTATAACTTAATATTTTAATTTCTCATGAGCATTCATTTTATTTTCAACACTGTATTCATTTTCCAGATGGAAGCTGTTGCAGTAAATCTAGTTGCGACAGAAAATCCTGCTGATGTTTATTCAAAAATTGCTGCAAGGTATGGTAGTAATGGTACATGGCCTGGTGAAACATTTTTGGTGTTGTTAGACTTGCAAAATACCATTACATTGCTTTTCTCAGTGTGAATGTTAAGAGTTATACTATTGCCCAGACAGTTGCTAAGGTAGTTAAATGTGTTAAATAACTGAGTACTATGCGCTTCCCAGCAGACTAGCATCATATATTCCGGTCTATCTTTCCAAAATATGTAAATAAAAGGAATCAAGATATCCGTCACTCCAGTCATACGTGTAGAAAAAAGAAGTTATCTGTCTTCTAATATTCTCTGTTGTCTTCACGCGACTCTTCCTTTCCCTATATCTCCTAGAACAAGAGAACAATTCTCATAGCACCGCTAGGGATCCAACTCCACAGAAGAAATGGATTCGGTAATGGTGGAATTGCTATTTCAATTATGCTTATTAGAAGAGTTAGGTCATACTATTCTTTAGCAAATTTCCTTGTTGCTGTGCAGACCCTCTTTCCTCTTTGTGCATGCTCTAGGTTAATGCATCAAAGTAGGGGATTGTTGGTAGTTTGTTTGTAGAACAAACTAAGAGGTGCCTTGTCTCACATCGAAAAAATGTGAGTATGCATGTGGACCAGCACTAATCAACAATCATTATTTTTTATTTATTAAAAATTGAGATTTTATTTTTATAAAAATTAATTATAGCATTTTGTTGAAATAGTACGACTGTTGATAAAAGAGTTAAGATTATTTTTTATTTATTTACCTCTACTTATTATTATTATTATTATTATTATTATTATTATTATTATTATTATTATTATTATTATTATTATTATTATTATTATTATTTTATGTTTTTCAAGATAACCTTTGAGAATATACCTATTCATATTGCAACATTTTCCAAAGGGTTACCTCTATTCAAAGATAGAGATAAGTATGTCGGTTTTTGAGATTAATCAAGATCAAGTCTTTTCGAACTTTCTTTCCAAAAAATACAGCTATCTTTCCCAATTATTTCCATTGAAAGATTCTGGAAAAATAATAGAATTACTATTTTGTATTCTTAATTGAAACTTTGTTGTATCTTTGAGGAAATTTGTCATTGACTATTAGTAACGTTGTGAGGCAAATAAGTGACATCACGTTTCAAAGTCTAACTTTATTATTCTTCTGAATTGTTCATCAAATATTTTCCCAACAATTCATGGCTGTATTTTTTACGAAAGAAAACTCAAAAGACTTAATGATTCATTCCAAATATATCTACATCTTAATGAAACCTCTGTTGGCAGGGGCATCATGGTTCTCACAATCTCTCCACAATCCCTCGCACACTCTCAATGTCTCGACCAAAGCGATTCTCTGCCGTTTTCTTCAATTGGTAAACGACTGCTCAGACATATCCCATCTCAAGCAAATCTACGCTGAAGCTCTGTGCACCACGACAATGACCGACAACGATCCGCAGACCCCCTTCCTCCATAGCAAAATCCTCTACTTCAGGTGTTTCAACAAGTTGAGAATCCGAATGCGTTCATGCGGAACGCTCTCATAAGGGCCCGCGCGCAAAGCAGTGACCACACGGAGGAGGCCATCTCGCTGCTTCCGGGGATGTTGGAAGATGGAAGAGTTTTTCCGGATAAGTACATTTTCCCGTTTGCTCTCAAGGCAGGCGCAGACTTGTTCGCTCTGTCTGAGAGGAGTGCACTTTGGTAGAATGCCATGATAGATGCCTTGGTTCGGTTTGGTGAGTTCATTGACACGATGGAATTGTTCCATGAGATGCAGAAGATTTTTGCGCCGGATGGGTTTTTAAACGGGGGGGCATTTGTGCAGGTGATTTAATTGTCAACGCCCTTGTATAGTAATGAAAGACTTGCAATTGTAGTACCCTGTTGATTTGCTTACAGATCATATATGTACGGTGCATTTACACACAGGAGAGATGATGGCGTTGTCTTGGTTTATGCACTTCACGTGGTTCTTATGTAATGCTTCGATTAGTCCCCAGTGTACCTGAGATATGTCAAAGTGCAGTTTTTTCATCTGTTCATTTTCTATATTAAGATTCTGATCAACCCATAAGATGGAATTGGATTGCGTGCCAGAGATGCAGGAGTAATTTGTAAGATGGTATTTTAATTTTACAGTTAGTTGAAAACAAAAAAGTTTGGAGTAGTTTGGTGCGTGATGCTTTTCTGGCCTCTTGTCTTTCAGTGATTTCACTTGCACTAAAGTACTTTTTCGGTTCTGCATTTGAGAAATTGAAATTGTGATTGTGCATTTTCTTATGTTCTAAGATCGATGATCTAGACCTAAAGAAGTGCTGTAGACTCCATTACTGGGGATCCATAATTTAGTTGAGTCCGATTCCGTTCTGTCCAATTTCGAAGAATTTTTCCAACAAGCCCATCGGACCCAAATACCTCTCGACTTTAAGCAAATTACCCCGCTTATCCTGAAAAATCCCTAAAGTATATTTCTTCACTTTCCTCCAATAATCGGTCGAGCAATGCGGCTTGAGGGTCGACGGGCTCATGCCATGGCATGGTGGCGACTGCAGAGGTGGAGGCGATTAAATTCTCAACGGGATAAATTTAAGATGTGAGTTTGATCGGGAATGACTTTTCACCGCCATCTCTACTTGTACTTTAATTTAATTAAATCTGCTTGTGCTTTGTAAATCCTCAACTCAACAGCGAACTGTACTTTGAGTGGGCTTCTCCTAATAACCATATGTATTCAGTTGGTTTTTGTGAAGTTAGAAGCAAAAATTAATACGACTTGGGGCGTTTATTTAGGAAAAAGTGTTTTATGGCAATTTTCATTTATTTTACGAATAGTGACTGATCAATTGAAAACACTTTTGGGTCAATGAAAATGTTATTGCATAAATTTAGAAAAGTGAATTCCTAAATCTAAATAGGTTAAAGCATTTTCTGGAATTACTCATCTTGAATATATTAATTTTTTTTATTTTTTAATTAATTTATTTATTTTAATTTTCCTTCTTCTTCTTTAGCTGGGCGCCGATCATGATGAAGGTTGGTGACTAGCCATAGGCGAGCTGGAGCCTCGCCACAAGCTAGCTAGGCTCGAGCGTGTTAGTTCGTGCCTATGGCTGGTAACTAGCTATCACTGAGGCCTAATGACCGACAGAGAGGAAGGAAAATGAAAAAGAAAAAAGAAAAAGAAAAAGAAAAGAAAGTAATTATTTGAAAATTCAATTTTCTTTTTTCCATGAAATAAAGTCATAAGATTGAAATCACTTTCTAAATGAGTTCCGAACAATAGGTAACATTTTCAATCACATATCACCAAATAAAAGAAAACTGTTCACTTTCATAAAAAATAATTTCCCTAAAGGCATTTTCCTTTATCATAAAGTTTTCCTCGAAACGAAAGTATCCAACTTGTCAAGGAAAACTGCTCCATCCGTTTTGTGGAAAACAACCTCCATAAAAATGATTTCTGGATTTTCTAGCGTTTGGCATGTGAAAAACAAACAGATTAATGAAATATGGAAAAGAGATCTTCATAAATGTTTTCCATCAACAGAAAGTGGAACTCATTTTGCCTCCTCTTTCTTTCACCCATACCAAGCACATTCTTCTCTGTGCACTCATTTTAATTATTTCTTTTTATTTCTTTTTAAAAGAAATCAATTTTTTTTATTCATTTTCCTTTTTCCTTCTTCCTTGGCTAGTCGCTAATCGAGGATTGACTACTGGTGTGGGACGAGCTCGCCGACCTCTGACAAGGCTCGAGCTCACTGGAATCTGGTGAGCTCATCCCTCGCCAATTCTTTGGTGAGGATGGTTGTTAGATTAGATGAATCAATCCAAACTAATTAATTAATTGAGACTAATCTGCACCTCCTAATTAATTGAGTTCTCTCTCTATTGACGAAATGTTGCTTCTTGCCATGATTTGAGCCATGGACTCCATGTTACAATACGAAGACACATGCATGACCACCTAAGCTAATTATTGTATTTGAGATACATAGTTTTATATGATATCTGTGAATCGGACTGGTCGGTTTAGAGAAGATTGTTTCATGGGCCAGCAGCTCATCAATACCCAATCTCATTTCGAATCCGGGGACCACTGCTGAGGTTCCAGTGAAAAGACAGATACCGATCATAAGTTGAAACTAATGTGTGTGCAATTGTACACCTAATTACTCTTGCATTTGATGCACTTAATAAGGTCAGGATTCACTTTGCATTGGATGCAGCCTACCCCGCTGGAAATGCTTTGCCCAAGTAAGAAAGTCGACGTTTTTACCCATGTTTACATGTTCATCTTCTCAATTCCACGATTTCAGTAACTCTCAGAGGGATTGTGCTTCTTGCAAATGACCTCCTTCTCTCACGCGACTTAATGAAATTCGTAACTATTCCTGCTCTTAGCTCAAGTAAATTGAGGCACTCTTAGTTATGATCCAAGTAACCCCCACTAAATCTCGTATCAAGACAGAGCACTGCGCCTTTCAAGTCGAAGAGAGGGTGGAAAAGCTCCAGATCAAGGTTGAACTTGATATTTACTTGACTCTTCGCATTTTGTTTCCTCCCCCCTTGGATGTACTCCTATTGATGGGGAGTATAAATCATACCCCAACTTTCCAAACACGCACTCTCTACAACATTGTCGGATTTTTGACACTTGTCGTTATTATCTGCCCTCCCCATCTCTCATACTATGTTAGAAAGCCCATTCTAAAAGTTTAAATTGATAGGTATAGGGAGATCACATGAATATAAAAGGTACATATGACCCATTTTCAAGAGGTATGGGACAATATTTCCACAAAGACAAACCCTGACCAAACGCAAAAATAGGAGACAAATGAAATTATAACATTTGTAGCAAAACCAAACTTAGGGCAATTCAATTGATTATCTGAGCGAGAGATAATCTACAATTGTGACATGTAATAAATTTTTGAAAAAGCATAGTCGTCAACTATATCAAAATTGAACATATATCATGGTTTCCATTGGTGTCAAAACTTATATATAGTCAATGAATAGACTCAAGATATTGTATAGATAAGAGCTAGTAAAATCTTCCTTTGCAAATATTAGGCCTATTTGGCTCTTTCTCTTTGCCGTCCTCTGTGGTTGCTCTGAAATCAACACAAGTAATCCGATAATTCGAATACGAGGTCTTTAACAACACCTCTAGAACTTTGAATGCCTGGTTTAGTAGAGTGGTCGGGGTGAAGTACGTTGTGGAAGCTTTGATAGCTGCCACCGAGTTTGTCCTTAAGACAAATGAGAAAATTACCATGAAAATCATAAACCTAATGTATAACAGTCAAACTAGTATTAAACTTTTCAATTGGGTTAATTTTTAGTCCTAAACCTTTTGAAAATTTGCTAATATAATCCTTTCAACCAATTTTAATAGAAAATCGATGACATAAAAGCTAGGCGTCTTTCGTGCTTAGACTGATGCTGACGAAGACAATTTCTCCAATTTTGAAAAGAAAGTGAAATTTTAGTATTTTATTTAATTCATTTTTCTTTTCAATTCTAGTCTTGTGAGGGTTGCCAGCCATCGGGCAAGAGGCGTGAAGCTTAAGTTTGTCACGATCTGAGCACCTAGAGCGAGCAAGCCTGATACGTTTAGGCCAGACTTCAATCTTAGCAACAGCGTGACCTGTGCATGTTCCTTTTATTGATATTTAGTCATTTAAATCATTGATTGTTTGAGTGCTACCACGGACTCCATATGATCAACAGCCTACATGGGCTTCCTGCACAGGGTCTATAGATAATGTTCTTTCAGTGGGTCCAAAGACAATCAAGGGATTAAGCTATTTGGAATGTCCTTGTACAAACAACAAAACAATTCAACTTGAGAGCTATCTATACCATTTCACACGTAAAATTCTCATTGTCCATAGCCACTACAAATTCCTTCAATAAATAGATAATAAAGATTTGCTCAACTATAAACTGTATTGAAACTTTCTAAGATGTGTTAGGCTTTCATTGTAGTTCGTGTCGTTTTATAACTAAAAATGAGGATTAGCATTGCCAGAGGCTTCATTGGACGGTCACACTGTCTCTTTACATGTTCATTTGTTATATATGAAATCACAATTGGTTAAATTGGACGCGTATAGCATTACACAAAGTAAGATACTCGCCTAGAGTCTCAATGAGAAAAAAGAACAAAAATCTAATCCTTAGGAAAAATAGGTATCAAAAGTTGACCCGCTTGGTCAACCAGTGATAAATATGAACGGGCCCGGAAAAGTCCAGGGGAAAAACAATAAAAATGACAACTAAAAGACAATAATAACAAAAAGAGGCACAAGACTTTAAAGATGTCATGATAGTTCAATTTGACTAGCACTACCATAAAAGCAATTCTGAAAACCACGCATGACCCTAATATAAAAATGACACGCACTTTGAACCAAACCACATAGACACCGACACAAATACGAATATGCTCCCCTTGCTACCTTAAATATATGTAAAGCAAAGAAATTATTATTCTGGAGTCACAAAGTAGTACAATAATGTCTGATGCTTCCAACAAGGTGGGACGCCATAATAAAGTCATATGATAATGACGTCATCTTAGGGTCATGAGTCATGACTATGGCGTAATAGTATTAGTCTATGAAGACCTTGGCATTGACTTCACTTCCATCGACGGAAGACATAGATACTCTTGCCTCATATGACAAAAGGCAAACCGATATGGAAAGGTACTTCCATACCCTTCGTTAAAAATGAACTACTAAAGTCCCTTTGATGTGTAGATTCCCTCATCCTACTAACTAGAAAGAACGAGAAATTCTTCTGCTGAATTTTCTGTTATGCAAGAAGTGGAGTTGGAGGCCCGGAGGCATTTTCTTTTAGGACAAAAATGCTCCGACTCACAGCGCAAATAACGGCATGTGACATGCACATGTTTGTCGTCCAGCGAACATCCGTGTTGCCGCTAAGATTGGGTGGGGGTTCAATTGAGACGAAATCACCAATTATAGAGCTTACTTTGAGTCAAACAATGATCTTAGAGGTGCTTTGAGAAAAATGGTTAATATCATGAAAAATCTTAAATTGGTACACTCATGATAAATTTTTTAAAAATTAATTTTTTACCACCAAAGAGCCTAAATTGGTCCACTTATGAAAAATTTACTCAAAATTAATTTTTTGGCAACTAAAAACCTCAAACTAGCACATTTGTAATAAATTTACCGTTCATTAGTTTCCTTTAAATTAGATTAATATCACAAAGAACCTAAGACTAATAAACCTGAAACCAATAGAGGATAAAACTCCAAGCTAATACACTTGTCAATTGCTACATGTCATCCAATTCAGCAATTTGACGATAAAATTTAACAAAATCGAACTTAAGGCAATTTACTTGAGCAAGAGATAGTCTAAGATTGTCACATATAATAAATTTTTGAAAGCATAGTAGTCAACTATATATCTTCCATGGTTTTCACCGGTGTCAAAAATTGTATATAATCAACAAATGGATTCAAGAGATTGCATAGATAAGGGTTAGTTAAGTCATCCTTTGCAATAATTAGGCCTGCTCGGTTCTTTCTCTTCATTGTCCTCTTTGTGGTTGCTTTGAAACCAACACAAGCAATCTAAGAATTTAAATGCAAGGTCTTTAACAACACCTCTAGAACTCCAGATGCCTGGTTCAGTAGAGAGTTCGGGGTGAAGTACGCTGCAAAAGCTATGCTAGCTGCCCCTAAGTTCATCCTCAAGAAAAAAAAATGGGAAAATTGTCAAAAAAAAAAAATCCCGAAATCTATTGTATAACAATCAATCTAGTTATAAAACTGGGATGGCAGTGGCCACCCTTCCATGGAAGGGGGAGGTGAGGGTTTCCCCACATTCTCGGGAGGATTTAGGGACGCGTAATTTAATAAAACAGGACTAACAAAAAAAAAATCTAGTTATAAACTTTTCAATTTGACTAATTTAATCATAAATATTTTCACAATTTGCCAATATAATCAGACCAATTTTGGTAAGAAATCGATAATGTGAATGGATTGATCGTTCTACTTGACTAGACTAGTGTTGGCATGAATTATTTTTCGACATCTTTTTTATAAGAATTTTTTATTTTTTTATTATTTTCTTTTTTCCTTTCAACTCTAGTTTGGTGAGGGTTGTTTGCTGATCCTTGCCAGCCTTTAGGTGAGGTATGCAAAGCCTAAATTTGTGATAGTCAAGGCTAGTGTGCCAAGCTTCAATTTAAACAAAAGTGCGGCCTATGCACATTCCTACTACAGATAATGTAGATTGATATCATCTAAATCATTGATTGTGTGAGTGGCTACCATGAACTCTACTCGCATGGGGTATATAAATGATGTTCTTTCAATGGGTCAAAAGACAATCAAGCAATTAAACTACTAGAACTACCTTGTTCAAACTACAAAACAATTCAACTCAAGGGCAATATATGCCTTTTCATTAATGGAGTTCTAGTTGTTATTCGGTTCAAAACTAATGCACATTGGGACTAAATGGAACTTTGACACCTCTATTGAAAAGTCCAGGGAAAAAACAATTAAAATGACAACTAAAAATAATAATAAAAAGAGGCACAAGGCTATAAAAAGATGCCATAATATTTCAATTTGGCTGGCGACAAAAAACAAATCGATTCTGAAAACAAAACAAGACCCTTATATGAAAAGGACACTACATTCTGAACCAAACAAATAGACATAGACTCGAATACAAATACAAATAGGCCCCACTGCTGCCCTAAATATATGTGGAGCAAATAAATTTTGACATGGGGGTCCAGAACCGTTCAATAATTCATGTGCAGTGACTCCTCAATCTGATGCATCTAATGACTACTAAAAATAATAATAAAAAGAGGCACAAGGCTCTAAAAAGATGCCATAATATTTCAATTTGGCTGGCAACAAAAAAACAAATCGATTCTGAAAACCAAGCAAGACCCTTATATGAAAAGGACACTACATTCTGAACCAAACAAATAGACATAGACTCGAATACAAATACAAATAGGCCCCATTGCTGCCCTAAATATATGTGGAGCAAATAAATTTTGACATGGGGGTCCAGAACAGTTCAATAATTCATATGCAGTGACTCCTCAATCTGATGCATCTAACAAGATGGATCGATTCACGTGATAATGTTGTGGAGGTAAGTGACGTCATTCTAGGATGTAATAGTTTGGCCTACGAAGACGATGGCATTGACTTCACTCCCGCCCTCTTAAGATAAAACAAAACACATGACCCCAATAAAAAGAAAAAAGCTAACCAAACGACAAGGAAAGGTACTTCATTAATAAAGTCCCTTCACTGCATATTTCCCCGTTCTACTAATAAAAAAAGGAGAGAGAATGAGAAATTTCTTCTGCAGAATTTTCCGTCATGTAGCCGCAGTGGCGCGGATGGGCCTGGAGGCGTTTTCTTTCAGACAAAAAGTGCCCATGTCCATGGCTCGAATAATGGCATGCGACACCCGCACAGTCATCGTCTGGTGAACATCTGTGTCGCCGGTAAGATTGAGGGGGCTTCAATTGAGACGAATTCACCAAATTATGGAGCTTAATTCGAGGTGAACACTGATCTGGGAGGTGTTTTGGGAAATTCCCCACCCCCCTCCCCTCCCTTTTCTCGAGGAGGGTTTTCCAGACTTTCCCGCTTTCAATGTTCCACGTGATTAAAAAGCCAATTTATGACAAAAAAAACTGACCTTTGGTCACAAACGAATGTCGCACGATTCCAATGCTTGTTTCCCTTTAACACGTGGTCCTACTTGGTTGGATCTGTGCTTTGATATTGTCAATATTTTATTGAATAGTTGGGTTATCATAAGTGGCCATGTGCATGGAACTTTACTATTGCTAATCTTACTTCATCATTCACCAGTGAACTTCTCGATATTCGGAAACTCTATAAAGTGGATCAATAATTTACAGATGTCCAAGTCCAAAGATGTCCCAAGAAGAGAGAGAGGCCATTATTAGTTCCGATCAAATGGAGCGAAGGTTGTTGGAAGCAACTCGAAAGGAAAATATCCATGAGCTGAAAGACTTGATTTGCAGCAATGAGCTCATCCTCGAGGAGATGGCTCTCAAAGAAGCCGGTCACACGCTGCTGCACATCGCTTGTTTGGGCGGCCATTTGGATGTCGTCCGAGAGCTCCTGAAGCATATGCCGAAGTTTGCCGAAAAAGTGGACCGAGATGGTTTCAGCCCGCTGCACATCGCAGCAGCTCGAGGTGATGTTGAGATCGCGAGGGAGCTCTTGAAAGAGCGTACACACCTGTGCTCCGTGAAGGGATGGGAGAGAAGAATCCCTTTGCATTACGCTGCCATCAACGGGGAGGTTGATGTCATGGAAATACTGCTATTCACTTCGCCTGAGTCTGTTGAAGAGAAAACTGCCCGAGAGGAGACCGCGCTTCACCTTGCCGTGAAGAACAACCGGTTTAAAGTGCTGGTTCAGTTGGTGGAGCATTTGAAGCAGCACAAGGAGGAGCAGGTGATCAATTGGAAAGACCACGAAGGCAACACTGCCTTGCATCTTGCTGCTGCCAGCAAAAATTTCGAGGTAAGTCTTGCGATTCCCTTATTTTATCGCACTTTTCCTTCTGCATTACTTCAGTAAGGGTGTTAATTTGGTATCCCTACCATATGCGAAAATCTTACATGCAAAGGAATTTATTTGATCATCACAGGGGTATAAGATGTTTTGTCTATGCAAAAAAAAAAAAAAAAAAAAAAAATTGTAGTATGTTAATGCTTGAAAATCAATGAAGATAAAACAAAGATGGGAAAGAGTTGCAGGTGGTTAGCTTCTTGCTTCGTGGGTGTGCTCTGAAGTCCGAGGTCATGCAAGTGAACGCCTTGAACGAGAGTGGCTTGACACCACTAGATGTCTCAACTCCCTCGCAAAGGGGCACACGAGACAAAGAGATCAGAGAAATTCTCGTACGAGCGGGAGCCAAACACGGAGCTTCAAGATCAATCTCAGGGGACGATGACGATATCGAGGCAGGTAAGGGTCATCGAGCAGATGATTGGATTTACGAAGCCCTTCTGGTCGTTGCCGGGCTCATCGCCAACGCGACCTACCAATCCGTGCTTCAGCCTCCAAGTGTTATAGCACTTGACAAGGCCGACAATAACTCCGGGGAATCCGGGGACCATAGGGCCCCTGCCCCTGCACCCAGGACCGAGAAGAAGATAACTTATGGCGCGGGCCTGGTGTACATCCTTTTCCTGGGAGGCAACACATTCGGATTCTTGGTGTCGGTCCAGATGATCATTCACCTCACCAAAATTTGCCTCAAAAAAATGCGCCCCGCAATTTCCTTCACTAGGTTCCGCTATTTGATGGGGCTAATTATGCTATCCCTGATGGCAATGGTTCTAACTTACTTTTGCTTCACTTTATCCCTGCTGATCACATCAACGCGTGGTGCGGCAACCGCAACTGTCCTGCATGTGTTGCCTCTTATGATAGCAGTTTTTCTTCTACTGATACAAAAGGGGCTGGTGAGAATTTTAGAATTTTTCTTGGAACAGCTTTTCAATTAAAGATCTTCAGCAATCCGTGCAAAAGTAACTAGGACCAAAGTGGTTGTCAATGATGGTAGTATTTCTCTTTTCTTGAGGTTGAGCTAAGACACGCAAGCCTTTAGCAGTATAATTTTGAATTATGTTTGACGAGGTCAGGTATTAGATTGATGTCCTGATTCTCTGTAGTTGAGTGTGTGATTTCTGCAAGTGATCTGCTGTATTGTATCTCCCTAATAAATTAAGTTGTGAGTTTATATGAAGTTTGTAACTTAATGGATAGTGGTTGACATTTTGAGATATGGTTTCGTGAGTTCAAGCACTCATTTGGTCTTTTGCTTCTTCAGCTGCAGTGAATGAATTTCTCTGCTAGAGTAGGTGGAAGAAAAAATGAAGGTCGAGCATGGAAATAGAAAAAAAAAAAAAACATAAGGGAGGTGGCAAGGAAAGAAGAAGAAGAAGAAGAAGAAGAAGAAATAACACATAAGGAAATAGAAAGAACAAAGGGTTTTCTATTAAAAATATTTAATTGAGCTGAAATTGCAAATCGTCAATGACGCGTTGAGGGGGGAGTGCATATAGAATTGGCACACTGAACTTTAACAGCAATGTTGGATGGAGAGTTAACGTGGAGTCAGATTTCGGCAAAAAAAAAAAATTGGAATTTGATGCCTTATTATGAGATTAAAAAAGTGCGAAATGGTATTGAGATCCAATCGAAAGTGGATGTTTTATAAGTGAATTGGGGCTTTAAAATAGGTAGACTAATAAACTTATAAAAAAGAACACCCAATAACTCCACGAGCTTTTTAAACCTTGAAAAAATAGACACATTATCTCGATAATATAAAATAAAATGAGTCTCTCATCATGATTGTGTATGAACTTATCTCATGCCTTCCTTTTCCTCACAAAAAGACGGTGCTTACTTATGAACTCCATCAACCATAGAAAAAGGTGCTTTGCCGTTCATTCCACAATTTAGGAGTACAAAATTAACTTTCACTAAAAATGAACTGCCAAAGTCCCAATTATATATCTCCTTGTCTTACTAATTTAAAAATTGATCAATTTCTTCTATTAAATTATCTATTACTAGAATGTGATAAGATTAGTATTGGCAATTTTACATGATCATTGAAACAAAAGGATGAAAAGATAATGGTGTCTTATCACCTATTTGATGTGATGAGAAGAAAATTTGTATGACGGACAATAATTTCCACCTTTCTAATACTTAGGAATTCGAAAATTGAAATTATCGTAAAAAGCCATGCGTCTTGATAGCTCCGCTGTGAGCTACCCAACCTGTCAAATTACTTTAGTGGGTTGATAGAATTACGTTCTTTATTTTAACGTGCTAATACTCACATGCTTCAGCCCCAAATTGGGGAGAAAGCATTTCTTCCATTTACTTAGAAAATATCCTTGAATTTTACATTCCAAAGTCTAAGGACATACTAAGGTCTGAATTTTTCTTTTTCATGTTCCATGTGCATTTCACTTTTTGTGTTTTCCCATTTTCTGACTCTTTGGCATCTCTTCTTCATCCAATTTCCTCACACGAGGAGTTTAAAAGTTAACTAACCCAGTCTACCAGTGTTTGGCTTAGAGATAAAGAGGTTGGTTGTCTTCCCCTACATCACGAGTTCAACTCTGATTGTGAATAAACCTTTGAACAGCTCGTGATGCTTAATTGCAACATATCTCGTGTAGAGATTTTGTAACTGTTAGCATCTCGATGGGATTTGGGTCATGGATAGGGTAGAATAATTATCGTTCAATACGAATATTAGATAATAAGTGTGAGATTAGTGACGGTCACAGAGGGCAATCATTTGAGAAAGTCAAAAAGAAATTGGCTTGCGCATTGACTATATTTCCACCGAAATGAGTTAACTAAAGAGAAAAGACAATGCCTTTATGATATATGGGGTTTGTCAATGAGAAATACGGGTGTATTCTACCAAAAAAAAAATATCAAATACTTTTAAAATGCACAAACTTTAAATGGAATTTTTATTTTGGCCTGAACTCTCTCTAAAATAATCATCAACTCTTATTTTGTACTTGAATCTTACCTCCCTAAAGTTTTCATCCAATATTGCCGCTAAAGGTCTGCATGCCAATTTCACATGTGCATGTCTCTCTTCCGCTCAATTTGATGTTTCTTTTATAGAAATTTTTTTTTCTATTTCCTTATTTTCTTTTTCTCTTCTACGTTCCCTGCAACCTTCATTAATGGAGGTGGAGCTACTCAAGCTCAAATCTATATCGACAATTTTCATCTTAAACTCTCTGATTTGCCTTATCTCAGCTTCTATTCAATCACACCAACTGACACCTTAGTTTCACATGACACCGGACAACAAGCCACAACCATAATAGATCTAAATGTGCCCTTTGTGAACAGAAAGGTGAAAAGCCACAACGTTAAATTAAATTTCTATTCTGTTTATCGACAGTCTAAGTGAGTTTAGCTTCACTTAACACATCTATTCCATCTCCCCGTCTTTGGTCCCTATAATAATAATGTGGATGCACAAATGCAGGCCCTTAATGATGAGAGAGAAGGAAAGACAGCATGAATGACCTTTTGTATCACGATTCCTCATCCCTTGCTCTACATTTGATAACTAGGAAATTATGTATATCTCTCTTGATTTTGTGAATCTCCCTTAATTCTTCATATCTCTCAAGATTGTGCATATCTCATTCGATTACTCATATTATTTATCAATTCTAATTGATTGTAAATCAATATTGTAATATCTTGTTAACTTAGTAATCTTCTATAGCCTTATGGAACATGCAGAAAAAACACCATTATTTCTTCTGCATATTCTTAATATGGTATTAAAGTCAAGTCATGCCTTAACTTATTTCACATGTATGGCCTATTGACATCTAAATTTTAATCATTTTATTAAGGGGTTTATCACGTAGAAAATTATGTATTAATTTTTGCATCACATATAGATATTGGGAGCATTAGCATCACTAGTATTAATTAAAAAAGGAAATCTATTTTTTTAAAGAAATTAAAAAATTTATTATTAAAAATTAGTTAATTAAAAGAAAAGTAAAATAAATAATGTTCATCGCATATGTTTTCATTAAAATGCATTGCATGTAGACAGCAGGTGCATTTTCATTACTATCACTAATTATTAAAATTTTAAAAAAAATCAATAAAAAATCGAAAATTAAAAAATAAAAAAAAAAAGAAAGCGAGAATGGGCCGAGGGTAGGCCGGCCCGGCCTTCTTTCTTTTCCCTTCTTCCTCTTTTCCGTTTGGGCCCAGCCCATTTTGCCCCTTGGTCCATGGCCCGGCCCACAGGCCTCTTCCCTCCTCCTTCTCCCTCGCGCATTGCACGCGGTCTGCAAAAAGGGAGAGAGGAGGTAGAGGGGTAGAACAGAAGCGACGACCAAGGCTGGCAGTCGGGGGATAGGCCGGTAGGATAGCTGGCGGTGGCAGGGGCCATGTGCGCCTGCCGGGCGGGCTTAAAAGGGGGAGAGGTCTTTGGTGAGAGTGGTGGGGGGAGAGATAGAGAGAGGGGTTCTGGTCTTTTCTCGAAGGTTTGGGCGAGAGAGAGATTTGAGGGGTTCGTTCGGCGAGAGAGCTTGAGGGAGCAAGAGGGGGAGAAACGGAGAGTGACGGGGAAGAGGGAGACCCGGAATCCACCTCAGCCGAGAATCGCTCAGCCATCCCCGACGTGAGCTTGCGCCTCCTAACCGGAACCACTAAGCCACAGCTTCCCTTTCCTCGATTTCAAGTTCTTCCGGTGAATTTCCCGGTTTGTGGTTCAACCCGTGTCGATTTCCTAAGGATCCCCGCTCGGGGAGGTGCGAGGCAAGCGGACGTAGTCCAATCTATCGATCTCGCCCACCGCCTGCTCTCTCACATTTTTCGCGTGGTTTACCGAGTCGGGGCGTGCGTTTTGAGTTTGCTTATGTTGTCCCTTGTTGATGTTGAGCATTCCCTGCCAATCTCGTGGAGCTTTGGTCTAGTTTCGAGTCCGTGGCTGCCTTGAGCCGACGCACCCTAGGCGTTTGATAAAATGCCCTTGGGGCGCTTCTGGTAAAACAGCCATTGCCTTTACCATATCCGAAGATTCTTGGATCATTGATCGCTAGTTACTGAGGTCATCTTGCGTGAAGCCTTATCTCCTTGATCGTGGGTAGTGGTTGGCGAGTTTGAACGGTGGCCTTTCTTCAAGAGAGATCTGGTCAATGTTGTTCTCGGCAAAGAAGAGAACGTAGAAAAGGAGAGCTTCAGTGAGGAAGGAAACCGCGCCTAGGGAAGGGAAAATTAAATAAAGAATAGGAAAAAAAAAAAAAAAACAAACAAACAAACAAAGAGCAATGTAAAGAGAGATAACATCAATCCATAAGCAATTTTGAGCGTGTGGGCTGGATGGACTTTAGAAATGTCTGTTTCATTTTCAAAGAGTAACATTTGCCTTCATTTTGTCCATTTTCGTGCTTGTGGCCGTATGTCGCGCCTCACGTCCATCTTGCATTTTGCGTTTTATATGTATTCAGGATTGTTGGATAGTGGTGCGTGCTGTTCTCGGCTCGGGATGGAATTAATATACATCAAGATCATGGCTTTGGCGTTTTGAGGTTGGGGTTGAACTCTTGGAACTTCTGGGTTTAATGGAAGCTTCAGGCGTGCTGAGAACGCACGAAGAAGAAGAAGACCAGAAGCAGGAAAGAAAAGATTAAAGAAAATGAAAAATGAAAAAGACTTAAAAATTAATATTGAAATAAAAACAAAAAAGAAACAGAAATAAGTTTTATGAAAAGAGTTTTGTTCGTTTTAGGTTAAATATGGGTCGTCAGATCGGGCTAGCAAGTCGGATCGGGTTTACTTGGCTTGAACCTGTTTTCTTGAATATAATAATATTAAACATTAAAAAATATATTTAAAAATTTTCAGAAATTCAAAAAATTTTAAAAAAAATAATAATACAAAAACTTTCCACTATTAAAAAATTCGAAATTTAAAAAAAATAAAAAATTTCAGAAAATTCCAAAATTCAGAAAATGTTTGAAAATTTTAGTAGTAATTAGAAAAATAAAGGAAATCAAAAAGATTATAAAATCCAGATTTTTTTTGGAAAATTCAAAAAATTCTTAAAATGGTTTTTAATTTTTTTATTTTATTTTGTCCTGAAAAGTGAAAGTTTTTCAATTTAGAATTATGCTCAAGGTTGACCAAGCTCTTAAGGCTCTACCTTAAAGTTTCAATCGTCCATAAAATGTCCTTGATTACGCAATATTTACATGTTGATTTTAGCTTTCCTTTTAGTCTAGTTAGGAATAGCATTTATTTATCTCTTAGTATTGGATGCTTATTTTCCCATGTAATTTATTTACTGCTTTCCTTGATTGCTAATTGTTACATTAACGATTGTACACATGCATGATCACTTCATATATTAGTGGATCGGTCTAAAATTAATCCAAACGGCTTGACAAAAATCTTTTTTTTAAATGAACAAGATTAGGTACCAAAATGGCATTAACTGCTCCAATCCTAAATTCTCTAATTGCGTAGAAAGTGAACTATATTTTCATGCCTCACTTAATTTTTAGCCGACCTCAATAGGCTAGTGGTGACTCATGTTTTAGAAAATTTTGATATTGTCAATTTGAATAGCAAACGTCATGAGAGGTATGAACTTGGGAGAGGAGAGGAGAGAGAGAGAGAGAGAGAGAGAGAGAGAGAGAGAGAGAGAGAGAGAGAGAGAGAGAGAGAGAGAGAGAGAGAGATTTTTTACACGTAGGGACCCAGATTGATTGTCCTCTCTTGGCCACAGCTTCACCAGGCCTCACCTATCGCCACCGAGGCCTCTGACGCCACGCCATGACCTCTTGAAACGCCTCCAAGATGGTTGGCAGTTGTCGAAAAAATCTCTTGTGGCCTTGTCCAGGACCCTTATTTCTTGTTCCAAATTTTCAAACTTCAAGAAGGCATTTTTATCGGCCACCATCTTCACTCAGCCATCCTCAAAACTCTATAGACCCAATTGCAACCTCAAATTAGGGGTCATGATCGGAGGTCGCGCATCTCCACTCTGAGGTTGTGCAAATCTGATTTGAGCTCTAGCACCTCTATTAATGGAGTTTGCAAGGAACAAACGATAAGACAGAAAGAACGAAAGAAAACTGAGATGGAAAAATTAAGGTTTTTATTAAGATCTAATTAAGCTGAAACTCCACGTCGTCAATATCATGGGCAACTTTGAGGGGAAAATTGTCCAAAAAGTCTTAAACCTATTGCACATTTGCCTATTCAGTCTTAAACTTTCTTTTTTTTCATGCCAATTGAGTCCTAAACCTTTTACAATTGTGCCAATTCAGTCCATTTGGCCAGCCCGAAGGCGATGTGGACGCGGTTGGAGAAAAGGGTTGGCGAACAATTTTTTAATATTTTTTAATATTTTTTTTCAAATGTTTTTTAATTTTTTTCGAATTTTTTTTTTCCACTTTCTTCTTCCTCTAGCCGGCGCTAGCGCCGGCCGGCTAGAGGCGAGGGCCAGCGAGGCTCGCCCTTGCTGGCCACTAGCGAAGGCAAGCCTCGCCCAGCGATGGCAAGGCTGCCGTTGCCAGATCTGGCGAGGCTGACCTCGCCGACCCTCGCCTCTCGGCCGGCCGGCGCCGGCACCAGCCGTGAAGGAAGAAGAAAGTAGAAAAAAAAATTAAAAAATTCAAAAAATATTAAAAAATTATTCGCCGCCAGCTGTCTCTGGCCGGCGTCCACATCAGCTCTGGCTGGCCAAATGGACTAAATTGGCACAATTGTGAAAGGTTTAGGACTCAATTGGCAAGAAAAAAAAGGTTTAGGACTAAATTGGCAAAATTGTAATATGTTTAGGACTTTTTGAACAATTTTGCCCAACTTTGAGATAGATACCAATCAAGACGTACTTTGAGAAAAATCCTCCACTTCAAGAGTTTTCTGAAAATTTTCTCATTTGTTAATTTCTGATGGATTAAAAAGCCATTTAATGACCAAAGAACGATCCATTGGCCAAACACCAATGCGCACGAATTCAACGCAGGTCTTTTTTTTTTTTTTAATAAAAAAATTATGCATAGTCCTTTTGTTGGAGTTTATTGCAAAATAATGCAGAAGCCAATGGATCTTGCTATTGAAGTTAAACATGAGACATTAAATTACAAGAGAAATCAATGAGAAATAAAAAAGAACACAAGAGTGACAATATCTGCTCTATGGGAGAGTTAGTCGCATAAAACTTACTAATCAATTGCAGATTGTAGAGTTACAATCACTTCCATGTTCGAATACTTTGCAACCATAAAGTACATCAAAATATTTACCAAAAAATACGAACCTCACAAACTTCAAATATTTATATTCAAACAATGGGTGGGCCCCTAAAGATGGGTTGGCCGAACCTTGAAGGGAAGCTGTTGAAGATTTTTGCTGGCTACAATTGGAAGTTCATTTCCTAGTTTTTTTCACGCACCAAAAGATAGTGGCAACAATCCAGACTTTTCTATAATGCCGACTCGAGTTTTATTTCAACCACTCAAACTCAAAACACATATTCTTGCCAATCTACATCATAACTCAATGTTTGTAATCAAGTCACAATACTCATCAATCATGCTGGCTCTCTCAACATCATGATGGTGCTCATTCTTTGTAATTCGCTAATTTAACTCGACAAAGCTCAAGCTTCGCTACAGTAAGGAGCTTCATCATCATCATCAATTTTTTTTTTTTTTTTTTATCATCCATCAAATAGTTTATTTATGAAGCCGGAAGGCATGAGTGCGCCTCGCACATATACTTCGTTTGTCTTATGAAGAATTGAAACTTTACTACATAATCTAAATCTTTGCGTTATTCATGATCAATCATAATAAAGTACAATGCGAATTTATTCATCGATTAAAATATAATTTGTCCATAGAATATTTAATATATTAAATGACTTTTAAGGATAGGATAGACATCCTATGAATTTAATGATTATCTTTACCTGATAAATTTATCCCATCGGATCAAAATACCACTTGCCTTTAAGCTATTTTTCCCACACATCTAAAATAGCCTAAAACATATTCCTTCACTCTTCTCTAATAACCAGTGCACCAGCTACCTCACCATCACGACCAACGTTGCGCCGCCTTCTTCCGCCACATCGCCGCACTACACCGTCCAACTATCTCTCTTCTCCCTCAGTCCTGCGGTGAACGAAGCCTAGGGCTCGCTCGTGCAACGCCATGAGTTCAACCTCTGTGGTCACAGTCGCAGCGTGAAACGGCAAACCTCCTCATACCTAGGGTCGCGAGAGAGAGAAAGAGGAGAGAGAGGGAGGGAGGGAGGGAGGAGGGGGGTCGCGAGAGAGAGAGAGAGAGAGAAATTTGATCGGTAACGGCCACTCGAGGGTCGCCATGCACTGACTTTTCATTGTTTAACTCCAAAATGATATAGAGTAGATAAAGAAACATCTAAATCGTAACTACAAAATTGTCATGATTTTCTCATTTATTTGGTGAATACAAAATATAAAAGGAAAGGAAGTAGAAATAAAAACTTGGCGCAAGCATATAGCAAGCAAAATTGCCTAGAGAAGAAAGATATGATCCAAATTGAACAACTTAATTCTGACAAAATTTAATTATTCCCGTACAGTCATCACACCGTACTTGATCCTCAGAGCAAGGTGAGGTTGAAGATTAGATTAGAATTAAACAAACTAATTAATTAATTGAGAGTAAACTGCACCTCCTACTTGATGAAGTTCACTCGGACACAGCCCACACGTAATCCTCGCCCATCTGGATCAGCGTCCTCAGTAAACACGGCACAAGCCGGTGAAGACCAGTCCTGGAATTGTTCCGGTGAGTTGGGAGTGACGGCGAAGACTGCTGAGCTGTACGTGACAGCCATCGACACGGTGGCCACCATGACCTTGAGGAAGAACGGGAAGCCCTGATTGAGAGAGATGATGAGGTAGATGGACAACGAGAGAGCGAGCGTGTTGCACACCAGGAACACGTTGAAAAGTCCATATTGGGAGGCATAGATGGCCTCTTTGGGCACGTGGTCACTGGAGCTGTCCTGCCAGACGCCACCGGGGGTCTGACCCCGGCCTGGAAGGTGATGGCTATAATGAGGGTGGCCACCACAAGGAGGACGTTGCGGACCTCTATCGTGAAGTCATGGCCGTAGTGGTTGAAGAACACCTTGATCAATTTCATTGGGCTCTCCGGAGCACTTGCCATTGGAGAGAGAAGAGGTGAACTCTGATGATATTTCCTGTCCGAACTTTCTTGAAGGGACTAAAGAACTTTTCTGGCCATTCAATCAAATATAAAGCGATGGCCGTGGCTATGAAAAGATTCCGTAGAATGTTTGGTCGTGGTACCACATGCATGGCTTCATTGTCATTGGAGGGATTGTATCGGCCCAGTATATTTTCGAAAAGCTCAACCCCTTCTAACACGTTTCAGCTTCAAGTGGCCTTTTGCTTTTCATTTATTTTTGTCGATTCGATGAGGACCTTTTGGAGGTGAAAGAGTCCAATCATTTGTAGTTTCCCTACAGTAGATGGTTGAGAGATGAGTCAGCTGCTGAACAAAAAGCCAACCCCAATCGCGGATTTTCTTCTCTCTTCTAGCATCCAATCCTTGAAAATACAAGTGGGCGCGTTCGTTAAGTTACAACTAAATAAGACTGGACGCGAATTCATCATTGCCTACCGTACACCCACTTGTAATAGTTTTCCTAATATGAGTTACATTAATTAATATTGTAATTTACCATTTCATGGAGTTAGTCTAAAGTGAGATATATGTTTTTTAATTAGTCTAATATGAGACTGGCTAGTATGGACTGAGTTGAGCTTAGCCCGTAATGAGAGGGTCTGATTGGAAACTTTATAAATAATACTCGAGTATCTCCTCTAACCATAACACACACAATTATCCTTAAAAGGAAACATTTACTTAGCACTAAAGGGTGAGGGAAGCATCTCATTGAGCCAGTGATACATAGAGTAATACAAGAGAAAAATTTGCACTTGGATCATCACTTTTCCGCATAAAAAATGATGGATTCCAAAATAGGTGTGTTACTCTTTTTACTTGATTATATGTGTTCTTGTTTTAGCTATGGAAATTGTGGGATTGTATTTTCATTGCTAATATCTAGTATCAAAGCATAGTTACTGACAAGTCTGGACTCAAAAGTCACATGGGAGAATTATGGGTTGTTGCACCTTTGACCCAAGGCCTGATGTGTGGGGGAAATTATTAAGGTTGTCCCATATTGATTGTGGAATGGGATGGTGATCAGTTCATAAGTGTGAAGGAAAACACCTTTTGAGCTAGCTTTTTGGGTGAAAGAGGTGCAAAACCATCCAACTTTGGAATCAGAGCCTCCATAGATTAGAACACAGACATATAGTTTTTGCCTTTTTTGTGATATTTTGTACAGTAAAAATCATTTTTTATTATATAAATGGAAAGATCTCATTGAGATGAGCAAAACTGTGGGTGGGCGCTGTCGAGGGAGGCCGCATGCCCTCCACGCTCAGCCACATGCCACTGGGGTGTCGAGCATGCACCCCACACACCTTCACGCGCCCACATGCACTCTCATGCTCGGGCGAAGCTAGCGCGCTAGGGTTGACGTCATCATAATGTCAACGATTGGCGACCCGACAGTCGTTAACCTTGCTTGAACCGGTTTACTGTTGACTGGATTGGTCAACTGCTTAGACCATACAGTCAAACTGGAAACAAGTCGAACCTCTACCAGTCTGATCAGAAAGCAGGCTGGGTGAGGCCGCCCGTGCGTGTGCTCCACAAACTGCGCACTCAAGTGGCGCGTGCGGGTGTGTGGGGCCTTTGATCGATGCATGGTTGGCAACTACGTGCTCGTATAGCGATTCTCTACCTTTTGATGTATTTATTTTACATGCTTGATAATTTTATGGGTATGAAAATACATACGAAATCCTAAATACGTGTATTTTTAGTTTATTTTTCTGTCTTTTCCTATAACTTTGGAAATACAGATACTGGTTTATAGGTATGTCATCACATAGATATTATGTAGAGTGTAATTTTTTAAATCGGTACTTTGCAGGTAGGTTTTAGATTTTGGACATTGAATCTATCCACCAACCCAACCACTCAAGAATTGGCTATAATCTGTTTGGATTATTATACTTAAATGAGCTTAACTTTCCTATTGCTTTGTATTTCTATTTGTTTTGTATTGATGTGTTACTTTGAGCCATTTTGTTGCTCACACTATATTGCTATAATTGCTATTTCTCTTGGTTTTTTTTTAATGAAAAAGAAAAAGAAAAAGAAACCGGTTCCCAGGTAGACTATGGAATTGGACTAGATAAACAGGGTAGGTTTCAGGGTTAATTTCAATACAGATAGGATAGGTTTCAAGTTTCAAAAATTGAAAATTGATTTTGATAGGAGATTTACCCACCCTATTCCCCGTCCTTATTTTGTTTTTCTTTTTGGCCTCCTCCCTCCCCGCACCGCCACCATGGTGCCAACATCACGATTGGCTATCACCAGATATTGGTGAGGCCTTGTCGCTTCTATCGAGACCTGGCATTACCTTTCGAGATAACGCGAGACCCGATGAAAATGGCCAGATTTGGAGGAGGGGCTTCCACAATTTCATCTGAATACGACGCTCCATTGTGGCTGACGAGCTTGACGCCAGTGCGAGCTCAAGGCAAGGGAGATAGAGCAAAAGCAATGAGGTTAGAGAGATAAAGGTGACAATGTGGGGTTTCAAAAGCAATGGGGGTTAGATGACGAAGGGAACATGATGGATATGATGGTGGCGGCGGCACTAAGGGGTTGTCTTTCCCAACGGCGGCGACCGAGTTGGGATTGATTGTATGGGCAAAGGATATGAGTCCGACCAAGACAACTTCCTAAAAATTGTTGTGAGTTCCTGTAGTCGCGAGAATGGGTTTGAACTTATTTCAATGAGCATGTAGTCAGGATACTACTTACTATCTATGTGACATGAATCTTCAGGTTTTGCTGCGGAGTATAACTGCACCATCGATATCATATCGTTAGAAATATATTGACCCTACCATAGATATCCTATACTACACTTAAACAAATTATTTACCATATATTTCTAGCATTCATTGAAAAGTTGACCATATCCATGAAACTGCAAGGGATGAGTGCACTTCACATGGATATATTCGCTGGTCTTACGACTATTTGAAATATACGACACGATCTATATTGATATGTTATTGAAGAGCAATCATGATAGAACACAAAACGCATCTATTCATGGATTAGCAGATACTTTATCCACGAAATTGGTTGTAAGGTATATGACAATTTCTATACTCTATGCTTGGAAGCTGATCTAAAGCGATGTATTAATATAATACAACATATAAAGAACATCTAATAAGAATTACAAAATTTTGTAGTAATGTGTGAATTCCTACGGAGACCCATGCATAGCACGAGTTGCTGCGCTAGTTAATAGAAGCAACGTGCAAAATGAGACTCCTTGATTGCGGGAATGGGAGAGCCTGTGGATCCAATAAAAAGGAAACTCTTTGCGTCAAAACATTGTTGTTTTAACTCATTCTATCTATCAAGATTGCAAGATAAGGGACGAATGTTTTCCTGCTTTCGAATCACAGATGTGAAATTTGTACAAGAAGTAGAAACTTGTAAGAAAGTAAACATAATATTACTGTGATTATTGTTAATTACACTTCTAATTATGAAAATAAGCTAAAAATATGTTACCCAAGTAGTCTATATGATAAACAATATGGTCATTTGCCAAGAATAAAAAAACATTATCGGTGTTAAAGTATTTCACATCACTTGTTTATGAGTTAATATACTCTTATATATATGGCTTCCCTTAACTTATTGGTTTAAGATTTTGAGTTGGAAATTATAACATGATATTAATGCCAAGTTTTGCCCCGATTTATTTTGTGTGTGCAAATTTTCATTGTAGTCAAAATACGAACAAGGTGGCCAACTAGCCAGCAAAAGCCCATCGAATGGGTTTCTCCCTAGGAATTGGGTTAATAACCCCCCATTTGCTCTTTTGGATTTGTTGTGTGTTGATGCTAGTGATGTATGCTATAAACGTTACCTAGTAATGCAATTTTGTTTGTCTGTTTAAAAAAAAAAAAAGTTCTATGCGTTGTTTCTAATCCAGCTTGCATGTGAGAGATATGTTAAATTATATTTGTTTATGGGTTTTATATGCTCCTTATACATATGTGGTCTCTCTCAATTTAGTCAATACGGCCGTTTTTTGAATATAACTTTTTTGAACATTGTCACGACCTACCCCTTAGGGGGAGAGAACAGGTTTAGAAATATTGCCTAAAGGACGGACTTAAGGCCCAATGATTAGGCGCAAGCTCTCCCAAACCCATATCCTGCATGACACTAGGATACCTTTAGGAATTTTGCAAAAAGGAGTCACCACTAGCCTATTGGGATCGGCTAGAAACCAAATGAGACACAGGAGTATGCCTTGCTTCCTACGCAACCATAAAATCTAGGATTAAGGACTTGATTACACTAATTGACCAATTAGTATCCTTTCGATATCTAATTTTGTTCATTTTAAAAGAAATGATTTTTGTCAAGCAGTTTGGATTGATTTTATACCTATCCACTAACATGTGAGGTGATCATGTGGATACGCAATCATAAAAATAATAATCATAGCTACCAAGATTCTAATTGTAGTAAAATTGAGCACATGTAATTAAATATAATTAAGTATGCAAATTAAACATGCGATAATAATTAATAAAACATGGCAAATCCTAACCAAAAATCTACATTTTTATTTTTATTTTTTTATTTTTTAAATAAAAATATTACAAATAATTTCTTTTTGGATTTTTTATTGACCGGGTTTGGTCGGGTCCAATCTGACCCAACCTGGGTCTGACCTAATCGAAGCGGGTTGGGTTCGGTCTGATCGGACTCGAGTTCGGCCCGCTTGGGGGTAGCTCAGTCGGCCCGTCCGAATGGGCCCAATCCCTTTTGTAGACGAGAAGGGCCTTCCCCCCCTTCATAGGCCCACAGCCCAAGTCAACTCTTGGCTGTTGGCCTACAGGGGAAAGGGGCCAAGTGGGCAAGAGAGATTTGGCTCTGCTTGGTCCACAATCCCTACCCCACGATTCTTCAATTGCGGTAGGGGACGGCCACAGCGAGCGACAGGGAGTGGCTACTCTGGCTGGGGCCATGACGGTGCCACCCTAGTCAGGCGAGGCATAGCCCGGCTTCCAGGCAAGCGGCAGCGACCCTCTGGTGGCCAAAAATCTAAGCCGGGCTCTACATGAAGGAGTTGGGGAGGAAGAGTCACTCCGGCATTTCAGCGAGTAGGCAGCGTGCATTGCAGATCTTAGGGGTTTCGGCTCGGGAGGCCCGAGCATTGATCACCAAAGTTGGGGAAATACGCCAGAACATCAAAGACAATCATGGAGGACCAGTGGTGGCCAAAGCTCACTCGAATTGGTCGAGAGGAGCTCCGGCCAGCTCAAATAAAAAAAATGCACACAAGGTATTCGACAAAATGCCTACTTGGGTTTCGAGGAAGATGATGGCGATCGATGACAATCAACGACTCGCAAGCGGCGATAAGGCGTCGGACGAGCAGCTCTTCGGCGGTGGCGGGGCCTTTCGGGCTTCTTCTCTTCCCTTCTGTCCTCTCTTCATCCCCTGTTCTCTTTTCCTCTTTTCCATTATGTTCTCTAGGTTTCGGCGGGGTTGGAGGCGGTTGGTAGTTCCAGCAATGATCGACCGCTCAGGGAGTCTCTGATATTGCTAGTATGAGTACCTAGAGGGGGGGTGAATAGGTATACAAAAATTTCTCGAAGCTTGCACGATATTTAAACAGTTAATGATTCAATCGCAAGAGTTAAATATCAATCGAGAGACGAGTAAGGGAAAAGAGAATTGAACACTCGGTTTATAGTGGTTCGGCTTGATCCAAGCCTACGTCCACTCTTTCGCACCGACGGTACCGATTGGCTGGATTCCACTATAATCAAAGAGCTGTTACGAGTGTTGATCTTCCTTGAATTCTAGGTGTAGATGATCTACCACACTCGCTCAAGGTGTCACCAAATACAAACACTCTCGTTTACAATTTCGCTCGACAGTCTCAAATAACAATCAAGGATCTTCAGACTCTGGAATTTTTCTATCGATCACACACTCAAAAAAAAAAAACTAGAACGTCTTCTTTTTATACTCCTTTATGCCATCATAGCCGTTGGCACTTACCAAAGGAATTCCTCCAATCTACCCGTTGGACGGAATCAATCAAGAAGATCATCCGAGCTATTTAAGGAATCTGATGATAGCCCATCAATCCTGTTCGCCCATACAATCAGGATCTTGGTTTCCATGAATAGAACATTCCAAGATTATTTCGTCGACCATCGGATCTTCAATCGCTCTTAGATAAGAATGAAAGAATCCGAAATGATTATCCAACCAAAGAATCTATTCCGAGAGAATAGGATCGAATCCTCAACCATATACCTTGGCTTTGGATTTCCTTCGTCATTTGGATTAGAAAAAGCTGTCGGTGAGAATAGACTTAAGTCTTGAGTCTTGAGTCTTAAGTCTTGAGTCTTGAGTCTTAAGTCTTGAGTCTTGAGTCTTGGGTCTTGAGTCTTGAGAGAACAAAGTCTTGAGACTTTAAACCGACGGTCTCCGAACATCCAGACTTATGAAAAGAAACGTTTTGTCAACTTCAAAATATTCGGAAAGATTTCTCCAACAATCTCCCCCTTTTTGATGGTGACAAAACTTTCTTGAAGATTTGAACAACTTTGACCTGCAAAACATTTCTCAAGCAATATGGCTAACTCATAAAGATTAGTAAAACAACCGGACTCGCATCCACAGAAAATTGGTTAGTCTTTCATGAGAAACACCATATAACAACACTTGAATAAATGCAACCAGTCAAGCATCACAATCCACAGTCAATTCAGTCAAATTCACACCCAAGTTCAAGTCAAGTTCTCAAGTCATACTCAAAATAAACATAACCACAAAAGTCAAAGTTTAAAAGATGATGTTTTAAAAGATGATGTTTGTTCAAATTGGTTTTCTCCCCCTTTTTGTCAGCATTGAAAAGGGTGAGAAATGAGTCATGTCTGCTTGGGAATGCGCACGATCTGGAAATCCCCAATGGACTGGACTACTCCTTCGAGTTTCTTCAGGTCTTCTCTCAGATGAGCTACCTCTTCTCCCTTGGCATTGGCTTGAAGTTGCGAGCGAGGTCTTTGAGTCTATCTTCCGAGAGACCGAAGATGCTTGTCCAGCATTCTTCAAAACTTGGATTTCACGATCGAGAACATATATACGGTTCCGCATTTCCAGAAGAATATTCATGATGCTACGAAGATCTCGCAGAATCATCCGTCGTGTCGCGGCATTGACTTTCTCGAGATGAAGTGTATGCGAGACGATGGCGCTTTTGAATGGACTCGGCAGATTTGGAATCAATGCATCACCTTCTTCGGGCAAGTGAGAGACCCGAACTTCTTGGGTCTTCGGGAGATTGTCTTAGATCTTCAGCGACAGCAGCATGAGGTGTAGACCTCTCTTGCTCGCTAACTCCCCCTGTCTCTAGGACATCGAAAGGGGAAGAGTGATGATCATGCTCTTCATTTTCCTTTTCTCCAGAATTGTCAGCAGACTTTTCTTTTTCTCATTCTTCAACTTCTTTCTCCTTCTCTCTCTGTTCTTCTTCTTCTTTCTCCTTCTCTCTCTGTTCTTCTTCTTCTCTGTTCTGCTGAAGATCTGTTTGATGAGACACGAACGTCTTGTTCTTGTCAGCGCTTGGATAGTGGGATCTTCATCATCTTCATCTTCATCATCATCATCAAGGATGAGAGTTCTTCTCTTCTTCTTCGATGGGGCACCCATTGCCTCCTTTCCTTTCCTTTTTGAAGCAGACTGGACTGGAGATTTCACTTTGAATTTCTCCATTGCCTTGGAGAGTTCTTGCAGACGCATCTTCATTAACATTTTCAACCCTACCACCATCTTTTCACACGGTCGATCACAAAATGTATGCGGTAGTTCAATGTTCAGATGTCTGAAGATCTTGGTCACCAGACCAGGATAAGGCAATTGTCCTTTGTCTTTCGACAATGCTCTGTACATATGGAAGAGAATAGTGTGCGGAAGAGAAAACTTCCGTCCTGAGTTGATCGCATACATCAACTTTGCTTCAGGAAGAGACACAGAAGTCTTTGACGTAGACTTCGGTCTGAGACAGTTAATCACAATCTTATGAAGCACGATGTTGATGGCCTTCATCCTTGAGTAGGTAATTTTCTTCTCTACATCCATATCCGTCTGTAGAGTCAGAGCAGAAAGTCTCAAGTTGAAGCAAATTCAACTTTTCTCTTAAGTTCACGTTGATGGAGTCCAGGAAGTCAAAATCGACACTTCTAGGGTTTATCACCCCTCTTTTTAACAGCCTGAAATATACTTTCTCCTGATCCTTGGATTTAAACAAATCCATCCGATTTCCTCTCACCTTTGCTGCCACACCCATTCTGGGTTTAAAATCAAGGAACATTTTGTCATCATCGTTCCGTCAATCGAGATTTTGTCTGGCAAACGAGGATCTTGGGAATGTTCTCAAGAGCCTCCACTGCCCTTCCTTTAGGAGCAATTCCCAATTCCTCCATTTTCCGCAGAAAAAGATACTCATTTCCATAATTTTTGTCCTTAAGGAAGTCATCTATATATTTTAACGAAGAACCGGAGGTTTTCAACGCACGATAAAGCTTATAGATGAAGGAGGGTCTTTGGACTCTTACTGGGTCGGCATCTTCGACTATATCTTCTTCCAGATGTTGACCTGCACCTTGTGGGGTAGGAGGTGCTGAATGACGTGGAGGAGAGCGAATCGGACTTTGTCGCTGACTTGATAAGTCTTCTTCCTCTGTAAGATCGAAATGAATCGGCCCTTTCTCCATTCTTTGTGGTCCCCTGCTTGCTATTCTTGATGATTTCCTCGAAGACGACATCTTCCTTTGTCTATTGGAAGATTCCTTCACTTGCTTTTCCCAAGAAAAAATGACCACTTTCTTGACGACGAACAAGGAGTAGAAACAGTATCGGGAGGAGAGTGTCTTTTTAGGGTTTTGAAGATTTGGGCGAAGAAAAAGACAATTTGTATATATATATGTACCTCGGATTTGAAAAGAGAAGTTTAAATCGGTACAAGGAAGGTGTACGAACATATCGTTTCAAAATCAATAATTACCAAAATTAATTCCTTGAAAAATTTTCGAATTTTCACACAGATTATTACTAAACAAAAGATCGTACCTTTTCAAATAACTAAGCGAGAATTCGTACCTTTTCGAATAGGAACTTACGGTCTTTAGCCATGAATGTTTGAGTCTCATGATTTAAAGTCGAGAGATCGAGTCTCGAGTTGGTGAGTCTCTAGACTTTAACTTCTTCAAGCTTCAAAATGTTGAGTCTTGAGCGGATGAAGTCGAATTGATTTTTCTCCAAAGGCTTTGTGAAAATATCCGCTAGTTGACTCTTTGAATCAACAAATTGAATCGAGATTTCTCCGTTTTGAATATGATCTCTAATAAAGTGATGTCGAATCTCAATATGCTTTGCTCTTGAATGAAGGATTGGATTTTTGGTGAGATTGATCTATTTGGTGTTGTCACATCTGATTTACGTGCATGAGTCTTCAATGCCAAAGTCTTGTAGCTGTTGTTTTATCCATAGAATTTGCGAACAGCAGCTTCCAAGAGCTACATACTCGCTTACGTCGTTGAGAGAGCTACGGTGCTTTGCTTTCTTGAAAACCAAGACACATCGTCTGTTTCCAAGCAGTTGACAAGTTCCGAAGTGCTCTTTCTATCGACTACGCAACCGCCGATCTGCATCGAGTATCCTAGAAGAGTAAAGTCTCCCCTCTTTGGATACCAAAGACCGATGCTTGAAGATGAAGCAACGTATTTGATAATACGTTTCACGGCAATGAGATGTGATTCTCTAGGATCTGATTGAAACCTAGCACGAGATGCAAACACTCAACAAAATATCAGGTCTAGAAGCAGTAAGATAAAGAAGTGAACCGATCATGCTCTGTCATGACTTTTGATCTACTTTCTTCCCTTCTTCATCCTTGTCTGTCTTCCGAGAGCATGACATTGGTATGTCGGTCTTCTTGCAATTTTCCAATCCAAATCTTTTGACAAGATCATTAGCATATTTTTCTTGGAAGATAAAAGTTCCTTCCTTCAATTGCTTTATTTGAAGGCCAAGAAAGAATGTTAATTCTCCCATCATACTCATTTCAAACTCATCCTGCATAGACTTAGAAAATTTCTTGCAAAGACTTTCATTAGAGGATCCAAAAATAATGTCATCAACATATATTTGAACGAGTAAAAAGCTTTTGTTTTCCTTTTTGATGAATAGAGTAGTGTCTACTTTACCTTTGACAAATCCGTTCTGTAATAAGAACTTACTTAGTCTGTCGTACCAAGCTCGAGGTGCTTGCTTTAGACCATACAGAGCCTTTTCGGTCCCGAAGGCGAGTCGGCTTCTTTGGGTCTTCAAATCCAGCGGTTGTTCCACATAAACTTCCTCTTGGATAAATCCATTTAGGAAAGCACTTTTGACGTCCATTTGGAATAACCTGAAATTTTTGTAACAAGCAAACGCAAGTAATAGACGAATAGCCTCTAACCTTGCAACTGGTGCGTAAGTCTCGTCATAGTCTATTCCTTCTTCTTGCGTGTATCCTTGGCCACGAGTCTTGCTTTATTGCGTACGACTTTTCCTTCTTCGTTCATCTTGTTCCCGAATACCCATTTTGCTCCAATAACAGTTTTACCTTTCGGTTTAGATGTCAATTCCCGGACATCATTAATATTGAAGCTGTACGAGCTCCTCTTGCATAGCTTCGATCCAGCTTTCATCGATAAAGCTTCTTCTATGCTTTTTGGTTCAATTTCAGAGATGAGAGCAACAGCACTAGATTCTTCATGTCTTTTTGATCGGTGCGGATTCCTTCATTGATTTCGCCAATAATGAGATCTTTAGGATGACTGGATTTGTGTTTCCAGTTCTTTGGTTGATTTGCTTGGTTGATGATCTCTTTCTTTGTTTGAATCTTCATGAGCATCTTGATGATGGACTTCAGTACGAGATGCTTCTTGAGTTGAAGACTTTGGAAGATCTAGCGTGAGTTCAGATTCTTCATATTGAGTCCTGGCTGGATTCATCTTGCGCCGAGTCTTGGAATTTGACATTCATTGATTCTTCCCTGAGACTGGTTTTCTTGTTATAGACTCGTAGGCTTTGCTTGATGTAGAGTATCCAAGAAAGATGCCTTCATCGATCTTTCTTCAAACTTACCAACTCGATCATTTGCATTTTTCAAAATAAAGCATTTGCAACCAAATACATGAAAGTATGAAACACTAGGCTTCTTACCTTTGAACAATTCATAAGGGGTTTTCTCAAGAATAGGTCTTAGAAAGACTCTATTTATAATATAGCATGCGGTTGAAACGACTTCAGCCCAAAACCGTGAAGAAATTTTGCTTTCAATTAAAAGAGTTCTAGCCATTTTTTGAAGAGATCTATTCTTTCTTTCCACAACTCCATTTTGCTGAGGAGTGTATGGAGAAGATAATACATGTTTAAAACCAGATTCATCACACAATTTTGTGAAATCTTGATTTTCAAATTCACCTTCATGATCTGTTCTTATACTTGAAATAGCACATCCTTTTTCATTTTGAACCTTTTTAGCAAATTTCTCAAAGTAGGAAAAGGTTTCGACTTATTTGCAAGAAAATATACCCGGGTAAATCGAGAGAAATCGTCTACAATTACTAGACAATACTTCTTACCTCCAATGCTCTGGGTTCTTGTTGGTCCGAAGAGATCCATATGAAGCAACCGCAGTACATGATTAGTAGATACATGATTTGATTGCTTAAATGAATTTCTTACTGCTTTCCCGAATGCATGGAGTGCATAAGTCAGACTTATGGTAAGGCAATTTAGGTAGACCTCGAACAAGCTGCTTAGAAGAGATTTTGGCTAATTGCTTCTTGTTGATATGGCCAAGCTTTACGTGCCATAGAACTGCTTCATCTTGAATTGAGATTAAGCATTGTTCTTCATTTGGCTTTACATCAAGGAGATAGATGTTTCCATGCCTTTGACCCATGAAAGGCGAGTCGAATCTTTGCTAATTCCAGAACATATGCCTTCTTGAAAGGAGATCTTGTAACCAGTATCACACAGCTGGCTAATGCTGAGTAGATTGTAGTTGAGTCCTTCCACTAGAGAGACATTGCTTATTGCATCGAGTGCTTGTCTCTTGTTTATTTCTTCCTGAGGCATTCCGCTGGCTTCAACAGTTTCTTTTCCTCTTTCAGAGACTGATGCAACAGCAGGAGTGATTCCTCTTTCCACAACATCCCATTCCAGAGGATCCTTGGATCGTAGGAAAGCTTTCATCTTGTTCTTCCAGATGTTGTAATCCTTTCCGTCAAAGTAGGGAGGTCTGGTATTGCTTTGCCCCTCCATCGATCCTGGTGCTAGCATACTAGCCATGGATCTTTTACTCGAAGTAAAACACTTCAAACAAAGTAAGAACACGGGCTCTGATACCAATTGATATTGCTAGTATGAGTACCTAGAGGGGGGTGAATAGGTATACAAAAATTTCTCGAAGCTTGCACGATATTTAAACAGTTAATGATTCAATCGCAAGAGTTAAATATCAATCGAGAGACTGAGTAAGGAAAGAGAGAATTGAACACTCGGTTTATAGTGGTTCGGCTTGATCCAAGCCTACGTCCACTCTTCGCGACGGCCGATTGGCTGGATTCCACTATAATCAAAGAGCTGTTACGGTGTTGATCTTCCTTGAATTCTAGGTGTAGATGATCTACCACACTCGCTCAAGGTGTCACCAAATACAAACACTCTCTGTTTACAATTTCGCTCGAACAGTCTCAAATAACAATCAAGGATCTTTCGACTACGGAATTTTTCTATCGATCACACACTCAAAAAAAAAACTAGAACGTCTTCTTTTTATACTCCTTTATGCCATCATAGCCGTTGGCACTTACCAAAGGAATTCCTCCAATCTACCCGTTGGACGGAATCAATCAAGAAGATCATCCGAGCTATTTAAGGAATCGATGATAGCCCATCAATCGTTCGCCCATACAATCGGGATCTTGGTTTCCATGAATAGAACATTCCAAGATTATTTCGTCGACCATCGGATCTTCAATCGCTCTTAGATAAGAATGAAAGAATCCGAAATGATTATCCAACCAAAGAATCTATTCCAGAGAATAGGATCGAATCCTCAACCATATACCTTGGCTTTGGATTTCCTTCGTCGCTGGATTAGAAAAAGCTGTCGGTGAGAATAGACTTAAGTCTTGAGTCTTGAGTCTTAAGTCTTGAGTCTTGAGTCTTAAGTCTTGAGTCTTGAGTCTTGGGTCTTGAGTCTTGAGAGAACAAAGTCTTCAGACTTTAAACTGACGGTCTCCGAACATCCAGACTTAGACTGAAAGAAACGTTTTGTCAACTTCAAAATATTCTGGAAAGATTTCTCCAACAGTCTCTTCCTCCTTTCCTTTTCTCTCTGTGCGCTCTCCCTCTCGCTCTCCATTCTCCATTCTCCCCTTTTTCTTCCTTCGTCCCCCCTCATTTTTTCCTCCTTTGCTGTCCTTTTTCTTTCGCTCGACTCGCTCGCGTGGCTTCGTTCGACCAACTAGCTCTCTACCAGCCTACCCGCCTGCGGATTGTGCTTCTCCCCACGTGATTTTGCTGCCCCTGCAGCTGCTCAAGATCCTGCTGTGGTGGCTCTGCTTTTTGCTTTTGTAGGTTCCCAATGCGGAAGACGGCTAAAGGAGAAAACAGGGGTGCAAGCTGGGCCGAAGGGAAGAGGTAGCTGGGCTGTGCGAGGGGAAAAAGAAAAAGGAAAAGAGAAGGGGTCGGGCCTAAGCCCACGATGAGGAAAAGAAAAGGAAGAGGGGGCGGGCCAGGCCAAGGCCGGATCCGGCCCAATCCAACCCCTACGGCTCCTCTTTTTTTTTTTTAAAGATTTTTTTAATTAATTTTTTTAATTAATTTTTTATATGTATTTGAAAATACAAATTAGATGTCAACATCTACCCCTATTTGAATGTAGCCTTGAAGAGGTTGCATTCAAATATAGAAAACACCTAAATTATTTCGGCAGTAGAGAGACCCTAAGTGCATAGGCACATATTAGGTCGATGGAAATGACTCATAACTATGGAAGCACGCCTTGTCATAAGAAGAAAGAGAGACTCTAGGCTACAAAAGCACGCCGTGTCATAAGAAGAAAGAAGATCCCGAGCTACAGAAGCACGCCGTATCATAAGAAGAAAGAGAGACCCCGAGCTACGGAAGCATGCTATGTCATAAGAAGAAGGAAAGACCCTGAGTTACAAAAGTACACCGTGTCATAAGAAGAAATAGAGATCCCAAGCTAGAGAAGCACGACGTGTCATAAGAAGAAGGGAAGACCCTAGGCTATAGAAGCATGTCATGTCATAAGAAGAAAGAGAGACCCTGAGCTACAAAAGCACGCCATGTCATAGGAAGAAAGAGAGACTCCAGGCTACAAAAGCACGCCGTGTCATAAGAAAAAAAAGAGACTCCAGGCTACGGAAGCATGCCAAACTAGAGCTTCTTAGGCATAAAGGGTTTCTGACCTACTCTCGATAAAATGGCTACTTGATCCCATTCATTTATGTGGGAGATAATTGTTTGCCAAGGGTATCTCACATAACCTATGTCAAAGGCTTCTAGAAACATTCGCGATGAGCATAACATAATCGATCAAAAAGGTCTTTCATAAGGACCACAATATAGGCTCGGTTAAGGCTTGCACAAAGGAATTATTGCTTTGAGCCAATAAAGGAACATTTGTCGCTATCTTCACCGGGTTTACAAGTCGAGAACTTGGAAGATGAGACGAGATAGAATTGCTTCCACTCCTTCAAGCGGTAGTTTTTTTGTGGCATTCTCATTTTCACTCGAACCATCCCAATCAAAAGAGACTTCGGAAGAGGGTTGTAATGTCGGCTCGGAAGAGACTCGAAAGGCTTAAAATTTTCAAGGGGGATTTTAAGAGTCGGTGATCATCAGGGCATCGTGATCAGGTTACTCGATCTTTCGAAATCATTCGGCTTTTGAAACACAATACATCTCGAAAGTCCTTTAACTAATCATTTATGCATGGGAGCTTTGCTCCTTTCTCTAATTTCTTTTGCACTTGCAATGATTTTTTTACGCAAGCACTTGGACTTTGATAAATTTGTTTTTCATAAGATGCAGCATTTTGGCTCTTTTTCTTGACAGGCGCTGGCCTTACTTTTATCAGGCACATTGCTTTTTCATACCCCCTAATTTGTCGAACACTTTTGCTCTTTGAACTTTTGGAGCTCTTATAACTTTCGAGATGCTTTCCACGTTTTCTCATAACTGTCAATTATATTTAATCAATTCTTATGCCTTGCCCAAGTGAAGGGAGATGATCACTGCTCGGGATTTAGAAATAAACAATTAGGCCCAAATTGGTTAAAGCAATGGATATTAGTATTTAGGTAGAGCAGGAAATGCTCTTCTTCACCTTGAGATGAGTCAAGCTCTGATGAGAATTCCTCTGAAGCTATCACCTATAGATTGATGCAAGTGAAAGTAATAGAATCTTTCTCAATCCTTCACTCTACAACACGATCGTAACCTTCTATGCTACCCCAATGTAAGGTCATTCTCGATAGGAGTACTTTGAATGATCATCTTTATTCGGCCGAAAGGGCCGGTAATAGATTAGTACAATGCTTGGGATTAATGAAGGAACCACCTTTATCATTTCGATCTTTACGCTCAATGCAAATGAATCATTCGTCTTAAGAAAATGCCGCTTTTCACTCAACTTTCAAAAGTGTTTGAAGGACGTGTCTAGGGATGGATTCATTTCTTCATCCTAAGCACTTCTTTTTTTGGCATGGTTAATGTTTCACCTTTTTGCCCAAATAAAATCATTTTTTTTACGAGACCCTTTTTCGAGGGTTATTGACATGAAGCATGCATGGCGACACCAGAAATAGGTCATGCGAATGATGTCATGCATTCTTGTTCTTTTTTTTTTTTTTTTTCCTTTTTATCATCCTTTATTTATCTTTTTATTTATTTATACTGTCTTGGTTTACCTCTCATTCAAGAAGAAGAGATACTCGGCCATATGTGCGGAGACTCGATGTGTGTATGTAACATATGCATGGTATATGTGATGCTATGCATGATGTTATGCGACTCGGATTGTGCAAGAAGTGGCTCCTTGGCCTCGATTTCATTCATGGAAAATAGTTCTTGACTACGTTAGCGTTTGCTCTTGTCGATTCCATTCACGCTCGATCCTTTTCTAATTAACAGTGGTGTCATTGGAACCTGAGAGACTTTCTTCTTCCACATTCGGGTCACATGAGTCTTTATCATGATTATGCATAATGAAATGCCTGGGATGTGACGAGATAAGTTAGGGCACATCAACAATAAAGATCATGCATGTCGCTTTTGAAGAATTTTTTTTTTAAGTATTTAAAAAAACATTCAAGAACTCATCCTCATATCCTTGGATTTCCTCGTCCTTGCAAAACAGTCAAAACTTGGGAGCATGTGGATGCCCAAGCCTCAGTGACCATCATAGGACTAATTTGATATACTTCCACATTCTTAAATAAAACATGTGTCTACTTTATTGAATGAGAAGAGATAAGGCTGTATTTTAACACACATCACCCTCGACCAATGACTCAAGATCGGGACTGTCCATAGTTCATGCTACAAACGACATAGACAAGAAAAAAATAACAAAGAGATTCCACGCAGGGGATTGGACATAAGACAGAAGACTAAGCTAAACAAGAACTGTCCTACTTTGGGGAGACAGCTACGACTTCAGAGGACTCAGCTTCCTCGCACGTCAAGATGGTGCATATGATGTCCTCCTTGAAAATTGAGTTCACTCCCTCTACATAATTTGGTAAGGGATTTTGTTGCATGTTATGCTGAACTTCATTAAAAGTCAAGATGCCCCCATCTAGCAGTTGCTAGGCTTTGTACTTTAGCATGTAACAATTATCCATGTCATGCCCCATTTTTCCCATGTGGTACTCGCAGGTCTTGGTCACATCGAACCCATTGAACTTTGTGAGGTTGTTCCTAGGTATCTCCTTCGCAACCATCTTTTTTTCGAGGAGCATGGGCAATAGCTTTGACAACGGGCGTGGTTACAGGGGAAATTCCCTTCAAATGGGTCTCTTGCCCTTGTCATAAGCTTGGGATGAGCTCCTTTAGACCATTACAGGCTTATGCGTAGGTGTTGAAGGTGGCCTAGAGAGAAACAGCTCTTGCACCAACGCTACTTCAACCACAATTTCCTTATCTTTCCTCGCCGGAAATTTCTTAGCGCTTTCAGTAAATATCCTTCCCTTGATGATTGCCCATTCGACTCCTTCACCCACATCTACCAGTTGTGAAAACGTCTGGCATCCTAAGTACTCTAATCCTTGAAAGTATTCAAGTGGCAATGTCTTGAGGAATAGCTGCTTCATTTTCCTCTCATTCAAGGCCGGTTTTACCTATGAGGCCACGGTTCTCCACTTTTGCGCAAAGGCCTTAAACGACTCATTCCTCTTCTTTTCTACGTGGGTAAACTCTTCCCTTATGGGGGACAAGCTCAGTGTTGAACCTATATTGCTGCAAGAATTCATTGGCTAAGTTCTCCCAACTAGTGAACTCTTTGATGTCAAGTGCGATGAACCACGTTAAGGCGATACCTTCTAAGCTATCTTGGAACGTGTGAATGAGGAAAGGCACATTGTCAGTGTAGCGAGCCATTTTTCCTCAGGTAGTACCTAAGGTGGGTCTTGGGGCATCCTATTCCATCATACTTCCTCGTGAACTCAGGCTATTGGAAAGTCTCGGGGAAGTTCGTGTTAGTATACGAGGATAGCTTGTTGGCTCCTTTCAACTCGTATCCTTGCAAGGCGCACAATCGCTCCTCCATCTTAACTAGGCGCTTTTTACTCTCTCTATCTAGGTGGGGTGTTGGCTCTCCCTTTCGAGGAGGATCTAAGTCAACGACAATTGGCGTGACAGAAGGGGCTTCTCCGATAGTTTCCTTTCCTGGAAGATCGGTGATATGTGGGTCTCCCTTTAATTGGGGAACATGTCCTAACGATGTAAGAGTAGATGCCTCGGCAACAGCTATGACGGGGGGCTCTTTGAGCTTTTGGCTTATTTCGAGCATCATTGCGGTAAGTTGGGCCAGTTGGTCATCCATCTTGGCTATACGTGTGTTGGTGTCTTTGTTCTCCATCCTAGCTTTCACACGAGTGCGAATCGGAGATCTCTGTTTGGCCATGTCAATGATTGACAGAAGACAATAAATTGGCTAGTACCTAATAAAAGGGTAAATAAACGTATATAAGCACATGAAATAAATAGATGGTTAGCCCATGATAGAGATCTAATTGCCCCAAATTTGTTTATTTCATTGAAAGCAAGGTTGCTATATAATGCAGGAAAAGATATGAGGGAGAACCCCTAAAAAACGAAGCTATTTTGAAGACTGAAAGACACTCTCTTAACTCCCAACATTGAGATTCGAGACAAACTCCTTAACATTGTAACATATGTAGGCATGATTCCACTACATATCGCACTTGACTCAATCTAACTAATGAGGATAGCTTCCGCTCGTGGCAGCCCCACTAACTTGGGTCAACTTCGAGGCACACTCCTTGAGCTACCTTTTGAGGAGCTTGATCTCGACTCGGTGGGTGATCTTCAATGGCACTTCAGGAATCTTCAGGCAAAGGCTCTCCTTTAAGGGTATAAATGATGCAAAGCTCGGGTACCCTCATTGTATGCTAACCAAAGTCATGACCAACCTAATTTGTCATGGATCGACTAAAAAAAGAAGGCAAATAAGTAAATTGTGAAGAAAAGAATTCGAAAAACTCACCCTACTCATTAAGTAGCAATGCCAATGACATAGATATTGGCATGGACTGTGGTTCGGTTTCTACTCTAAATGGCTCAAAATGGAGCCATAGGATCACCAAACCGAACCAACAAGATCGCGGCTAGATCGAGTTACCCATAACTCCAACTTCATCAAAGTACCGACCTGTGTCACATTGTTGTAGACTAGGATGGGGATCCTTGACATTAGGAATGAAATTTCAGGGCTGAGATGGGCGATTCGTACTACATGGTTGTAGTTGGAGTGGTATCTACCTTAATACCATTTTAGGTGATCCCATGCGACCTAGGTCCGGCGGTAGGTAATGTGTGCCATGGTGTAGTGCAATGGAGGAAATGCAGGTATGACAATTTATAAGTAAGCAGCACTTCATGTGTAAATAAACCATTCATTCCTATACTCTCTACAAAAAAGGGTTAGCAATCACTTCTCCTTATACCTCTCATTCAGCATGAACATTTAACACCTGACACGTTAGGGACGTGCCTGATATTCTTGCTGCCAAACACAAATGTTATTTGAACAATATCAATTTTGGCCTAAGTCCTCTAAAGTCTAAAATCGAGTCTCCAATGGAGTCACCAAGCTATTGCAACCTATCCCTCGGGGGGAGAGGGAATAGGTTTATGGGTATTCCCTAAAGGACGGACCTAAGGCCTAATGATTAGGCGCGAGCTCTCCCAAGCTCATATCCCGCGTGACATTGGGATACCTTTAGGAATTTTGCAAAAAGGAGTCACAACTAGTCTATTAGGGTCAGCTAGAAACCAAATGAGGCACGGGAGTATGCCTTGCTTCCTACCCAACCGGAGAATCTAAGATCGAGGATTTGATTACACTAATTGACCAATTAGTGCCATTTTGATACCTAATCTTGTTCATTTTAAAAGAAAGGATTTTTGTTAGGCAGTTTGGATTGATTTTATACCTATCCACTAATATGTGAGGTGATCATGTGGGTATGCAATCATTAAAATAATAATCATAGCTACCAAGATCCTAATTGTAGTAAAATTGAGCACATGCAATTAAACATAATTAAGTATGCAAATTAAACACGCGATATAATTAATATATGAGCAAATAAATGCATAATTACATTAAGAACGCAAAACATGGCAAGTCCTTACCAAACCCTACATTTTTTATTTTCGAAAATTTAAAATTTTTTTAAATATATATAGTTTTTCGGACCGGGCCCGATCGGTTCCAATTTGACCCAACCCAGGTTTGACCCAGTCGAAGCGCGTCGGGTCTGGTCAGACCAAACCGGAGTTTGGCCTGCTTGGGGGCATCCTGGTCGGCCCGTCTGAATGGGCCCTACCCCTTTTATAGACGAGAAAGGCCTTCCCCCACTTCGCAGGCCCACAGCCCAAGTCAACTCTAGGCTATTGGCCTGCATGGGAAAGGGGCTAAGCGGGCTAGAGATATTTGGCCCAGCTCAACCCACGACCCTTGCCCCGCGATTCTTCAATCGTAGTAAAGGACGGCCACAACGAGCTACAAGGGGCGGCTCCTCCGACCAAGGCCGCGACGGTGCCACCTTAGTCAGGCGGGCACAGCTCGGCTTCCAGGCAAGTGGCGGTGGCCCTTCGGTGGCCAAAAATCTAAGCCGAGCTCTACATGAAGGAGTTGAGGAGGAAGAGTCACTCGGGCATTTTAGCGAGCAGGTAGCGTACGTTGCGGATCTGAGGAGTTTCGGCTCAGCTGAGGCCCGAGCACTGGTCACAAACCTTGGGGAAATATGCCAAAACGTCAAAGACAATCGTGGAGGACTAGTGGTGGCTGGAGCTCGCCCGATTTGGTTAGGAGGAGCTTCGGCTGGCTCGAATAAAAAAAATGCACGCAAGGTGCTTGACGAAATGCCTACTTGGGTTCCAAGGAAGACGGTGGTGATCGGCAACGGTTGGTGGCTCGCAAGCGGCGGTAAGGCGTCGGATGGGCAGCTCTTCGGTGATGGTGGGACCTTTTGGGCTTCTTCTCTTTCTCTCTTTCCTCTCTCAGTCCCATGTTCTCTTTTCCTATTTTTTGTTCTATTCTCTGGGTTCTGGCGAGGTTGGAGGCGGTTGGCAGCTCCGGCAACAATCGACCGCTCACGAGACTCTCCTCCTCCTCTCATTTTCTCTTTGTGTGCTCTCCCTCTCGCTCTCCGTTCTCTGTTCTCCTCTTTTTCTTCCTCCATTCCCCCTCCCCTTTTCCTCCTTTGCTGTCCCTTTTCTTTCACTCGGCTCACGTGCGTGGCTTCCTTCGACCAACCAGCTCTCTACCAGCCTACCCGCCTATGGATTGCGCTACCCCCAACGCGATCCTACTGCCCCCTGTAGCTGCTCAAGATCCTGTTGTGGTGGCTCTACATTTTGCTTTCATAGGTTCCCTATGCAGAAGACGGCCGAAGGAGAAAATAGCGGCACGGGTTAGGTCGAAGGGAAGAGGTAGATGGGTCGTGCGAGGGGAAAATTAAAAAGGAAAAGAGAAGGGGCCAAGGCCAGGCCCACGGGGGGGAGAAGAAAAGGAAGAGGGGGCAGGCCAGGCCAAGGCCGGATCCGGTCAGACCCGACCCCTACGGCTCCCCTCTTTTTTTTTTAAAATGATTTTTTAATATTTTTATTTAATTTTTTATATAATTTTTTTATATGTGCTTGAAAAAGCAAATTAGATGTCAACAAACATATTTCCTCATATAAAAATTACATATGAAAATTTTTCTATTTCCGCCACAAATAAATAGAGTTAGGTGAAAAATTGTCGTCCATTTTCTTTCTATTTCTAGTGTTTGACTTTCAGGTAGTAAGTTGACCATTCCCACTGCAACATGCTTAGCCTTTGGATTATTAATGTAGGCACTCGTGAAGAGTTGATGAACCGAAAAGCTTGGGCGAAATTATAAAAAAATGTTAAATTTATTGTAATAGTGTCAATTCATTAATTAACTTTTTTTTTTTTTCTAATTCAGTCCTAAAATTTTTGCATTTATGTCAATTTAGTCTATCTAGCAAATTTTGACCGGCCGGTGCTGACATGACTTTTTTTAATAGTATTATAATATTTTTTTTTTAAAAATAATTTTTTTCCTTTTTCCTTTTCTTTTCTTTTATATTTTCCCCTCCACTTAAGGTTGGGGAGGGTCGAGACACCCTCTCCGGCATTGGCATTGGATAAGGGCGTCATGGACCTTTGCCTAGATCTGGCAAGGTTGGGCAAGGGGCCGCATGCCCTTGCTAGATCTTGCTAGGCAGGCGAGGGCACCTCGGCCCTTACATGTGACCAGCGAGAGTTCGGTTGGCAAGAGTCGATGGTCCCTAATGGAGGGAAAAAGAAAAGAAAAGAAAAGAAAAAAGACATTAGCGGCAGCCATATGTACTATATTAGCACTATTGCAAAAAGTTTAGGATTGAAATAGCCAAAAAAGGGGTTTATGATAGAATTAGAACATTTGCAAGATTTTTTTAACAATTCTCTTGGAAAGCTGGCAGTCCAAATCCCGTAGTAGAAAGAAGAATATTATGATTTTTCAATAACTATTTGGGTTATTTAACTCATACTCGAAACTTCAATAGTGAGGATCACTTCTTCTTCTTTTTTTTTTTTTTTATGAAAAATGAATAATTTGAAAAATATTTTCTTAAAAATGTCTCATGGTATTGCTTGAAATAATTAGTTAATAAAAAAAATATTTTCATTATCGACAATAATTTATGTCTAAACATTTTTGTGAACAATAAAAATAATTTTCATTCATTGGTTCTTGTAAGCGATACAAGTAGTTGTTCTAGGAAAACGTTTTCCAAATCATTCAAGCAAAATAAACAAAGAGAGTGAATCTGAAATTAAATGGCATCCCAACCATCTCACGGTTTGTATTAAATTGCAATTTTAAGAGAAAATGAAGTAAAATACAATAGAAAGATAGTATTTGCGTAATAAAATGACTTTTATTGTTTTTACTTCTTTTCTTAAAATCTTGTAAAACGTCTAATATGACTTTCTCGCTGCACTTGAGATTTTTCAAAATATGTAAATGTTGGCATGTAGGTGATATAATTCTTTTCATAATTTTTAAAATTTAGACGATGTATTAGATTTTATTGAGAAAGCAAAAAAGTTATTCTTATTTTTTTTTCTTAAACAAAAAGAAATATACTCTAAATCCACATCAATTGCTGTCAAAACAAGAAGGATTTTTTTTTTCAAAAATTCGGTCGATCACTTGAGTTACTTGAATTAATTTGTTTTTTTTTTTTTTTTTGAGTCTCAAGTGCAGTAATAGTTACATTTTATATGTGCAAAATTATCTAATTAAAAAAATAATATCGGTGCCATTATCACAATGGCATTATGATGATGTTTTGAGTTTCTAAAAGGAGGCCAAAGACTAGTCCACTTACCTGCTCTTCCCCTTTCCTTGGATGGAAAGATTTTAGTGAACATACAACTTTATTCGCCTTAAAATCAAGTGAAACAGTCTTGAACTAACACTAGTTAAGTAAATCAAACACCTAATCTAACAGTATTAAGATGACCGAAATCTCGACAGAAAATTTTACCTCAAATATGGAAACTCTTAGCTAGTTTCACTTGTGTTAATGTTGTGATGATGTTTTCTTGGAAATTTATGGTGATACAAAGGAGGACTAGTTCAAATACATACTTTTCTGGTCATTTTGGTCAGTGATCACTGTGACCATAGGAAGATTTTGTGAAATGTTTCGTCGTGGTCCCTCCATGCATTTGGTATATCTTCACAGATTCTACGCGTTTGGTCCATTTGGTATATGGCATTGTCGTCTTGCTGGATTTGGCATGGTAAAATGAGATTTTAGTCTTGCCAGATCAATTTATCTCTACTATTTGCCCCTTTCAATTCCCGTCTATGCGCATTTGGTACTTTGAACTAAAATTGGGGACGGGGCCGAGGAGAGAAAGTGGTTCAACTTAGATCAAGCTTACGTTTACTCTCCTGCGTTGACAGCCTATTGGCTGTATTTCACTAAGAATTCAAAAGAGATTTTACAGTCTTGCGATCTCGACTTTACAGTGAAGAGTCTCTACTGATCTCTCACAATGTCTCACTAAGAGTTTCTTTCTTTTGTATACAACTTTGAGCTAAGTGAAATATCAAGGAACTAGAAGCTTCAGACTTTGAAATTTCTCTTTTACGCACTATATCGAACAACTAGAGAGTCCTCCTTAAATAATCATTCATGCCTTCACAACCGTTGGTACTTTCCAAAGGAATTCTTCCAATCTACTCGTTGGATAGAATTAATTAAGGAGATCTCGAGCTATTAGATGATTTGTGATGAAAGCTCGTCAATCCTATTCGCCCATACAATCAGGATTTTGGTTTCCATAAGTAAAACCTTCCAAGTTTGCTTGCCTTCTAAAAGATTTGATTATGGGAATTATTTCCAATAAAAATAGTCAATCATATAGGTACTAAATCTAGCCATAAGGTCATCTGTAAGCCATATGAATCGAATTCTTAAAGAAATAAAGATAATCTCACATATGGATAAGTCTTTATTCTTCAGTCTAGAAATTGTCAGTATGGGCAGACTTTGAACCTAAAGTCTTGTAGTTTTTAGACTTTGACGCTAGAGTCTGGTGTCTTCATACTAGATTTTCTGGAAATGTTTTGTCAACTTCAAAATAGTAAAGGAGTTTTCTCAAACAATCTCCCCATTTTTTATGGTGACAAAACTTTCTTACAGATTTAAAAACTTTTGACTTGCAAAACAACTCTTAGGCAATACATAATATCTTATAAAACTGAGTTGATTATGACCTGGATAGCATCGATTCTGCAACCACATAAAACATGTTAATCATTAAAAAAATAAGTCAATTAACTATCCAACCACAATTAGTATTACCAAAGTAAGTTATTGCAGACATCAAAAAGTCCAACAAATCCAACAAAGTTCAATAGTCAAAAGTCCAAACCAAAAAGTAGCATGAAAAAAGTAGCAAACATCAACAAAAAGACAATAAATCTACACACATTCTCCCCATTTTTGTCAATAGCAAAAAGTGGAGAAGAATAAAAAGAGTTTGGTGAAATCAGGGCTATTTGGGGATGCGAACAAGCTGGAAATCTTCCATTAACTGAACCATTTCCTTCAACTTTTGCAATGACTCCTATACCTTCTTAACATCTTTAGCCTTGGTAGTTTCTTGAACTATCTCTTGAAGTTGAAGCTTAAGGTCGTGTACTTGATCGTGAAGAGAGACTGAAGTGGCTTTCAATGCAAATTGAAGATTCTGAATCTCACACTCCATGCCATATTGCTGAGCCTTTCATAAGAAGCTCGAGCAATCTTTTAAAATTTGTTGTAGTGTCTGTTTGAGTACTAGCTTCAGCACGTTCAGTTCGAGGAGTGTCTATAGATGAGGGAACCTCAACTTGTCGAATATCAAGACTTGGAGAGGATGCCTCAATCTCAGCTTTAGGATATTGAGATGCATAAACATCCTCTGGATCTGTCGGAGATCTGCTCACATCATCACTTGTAAAAACAAGTGAAGAAGATGTATCATCACTTGTAAAAACAAGTGAAGAAGATGTACCTATGTTTGCAACAACTCCCCCTGTCTTTGTGGTTACAGGTGGAGAAGAAAATTCTTCTTCTTTTTCTTGCTCAGCTGGCAAGTGATGTGCTTTTTCTCTTGCATCTCTTGCAGTTCCACTTCAAGTCTTCTCAGAATCCTCTAACAAGGATATTGCAAATGTTGGCTCAAAAGAGTCATCTTGACCCTCTTCTTCTTCTGCTTCTCCTTCTTCTCTTTCTTCTTCTCTTCCTTCTCTTCTGTCTTTTCTTCTTTCACTTCTCTACTTTGTCTCTTCTCGTCCTCTTTCCTCTCTGTTCTACGGCTGCTCAAAACTAACAAAGTTCTGTAGATTTTTCAATGCAAATGCGGAGAGTGTGAGATCATCCTCATCTTCTTCGTCTACAAGATAAGGGATCTCCTTTTCTTGATAGGTGCAATCATTGGCTCTTTGCCTTTCCTTTTCTTTGCGGCAGAGTCTTGTTTTGTTTTGATTAGAGACTTCTCCTTCAAGCGCTCCAATGCTTTATTCAATTCCTTCTATCTTATTTTTGAAACCATCTTCAATCCTATCACCATAGAAGCAATGGTTCTGACACAAAGAGATGTTGGAGACTGAATGTGAAAGTGTCGAAACAATTTGGTAACTAGCACAGAGTAAGGAAGTTGTCCCTTATCCTTCACAACAGTCTTGTACATGTGCATTGGGATTGTGTAAAGCAGCGAGAACTTCATCCCATTGTTGATGGCAAACATCAGCTTTGCCTTAGAGTGAGATACATCTGTCTTAGAGGTTGATTTGGGCCGGATGCAGTTGATTACAACCTTGTGCAGCAAAATGTTGGAGGTAGACATTCTAGAATATGAAATCCCTCATTCAGCAAGTTTGTCCTAAACAAGAGACAATGTTGTATGACCAACATACACGTTTATTGGTTGGAAACTCCATCTTTCCACACAAATGACATCCGCCAATGTGTCCATATCCACCATAAAGTCTTTTTCCCTTACCATAAAATGAAATATATTCGCGTCCAGAAAGGATAGATTCGAATAGAAATAAGCAGTTAATTCAGGGTAAGCGATGGAAGTTTCAAAACGGAATCTTTCAAGTTGAAGGAGCAAACTTCTCCCTCAGATTCACCTTCAAAGAATCTAGGAAATCAAAATTCACAGTTCGAGAATTCATCACCCCTCTCTTCAGCAAATTCGAAAAAGTATTTTTGTGGTCTTTAGAACGAAACAAATTCGTTCCCTCACCACGCATTTCAACAACCATGCCCATCCTAAGCTGAAAATTCACGTATATTTTCTCATCATCATCCTTCACCTCAGGTTGATTAAAAGAAGCAAACCGTGGATCACTTGGAAAGTTGGCAAAAGTCCCGTTCGCCAAACCTTCAGAAGCAATGCCTAACCTTTCCATTTGTCTTAGAAACATGGTCTCGTTCTTGTAACCTCTTTCTTGCAGAAACTCATCAACAAATGTCATTGCAGTATCACCCTGTTTCAATTGATTATAGAGTTTAAAGAGAAACTTGGGTTTCAACGTTTTTATGGGTTCAACATCTTCCACAATTTCTTTTGCTTGTTGGTGCGAAGGATCTTGAGCCGCACGCTGACACTGTTGAGAATGTTGTTGATGTTGTTGTTGAGGAGAGTCTTCTTCATTGGTTAAGTCAAAATGAGTAGGACCCTCTAAAATGTGCTGTGGTCCCCTGTTAGCGATTTGAGATGATTTCTTCTAGAAAGACATTTTTGCAGTCGAGGAAGATTTCTCAAACTCGTTCAGTTGAAAAAGATGAAGACTTTGTTTGAGAAAAAAAGTAAGAGAGTAGGAATTCTGTATTCTAGGGTTTTTGAAAACGTAAATGGAGAAGAAGAACTCGACGATATTTAAAGTAACTGAAACGGAGTATACGAACTGTTACGAAGGAAAAAATAAATTGCCTTTTTCGAAAATAAAAACTGCCAAAAATTTCAAAAATTTGAAAAAGATAATTTCTAAAAATAAATTAGGCAAGTAACGATTCAAAAATCAACATACCTTTTCAAGTTTTACATGCCAAGATTAAATTACCTGATCGAAAAGAAATTAATTTACAGATGTAGTTTTTGATCATTCCGAGTTTGACCACCTTCAAACTTTAATTAGTAGAATATATAATGTTCACTTTGATGCGAATAGACACAAATAGACTTTTCTCCAATGGCTTTGTAAAAATGTCTGCCAACTGATTCTTTGAGTTAATGAACTAAATCATGAGTTCTCCATTCTGAACATGATCTTTTATGAAATGATGTTGAATCTCTATATGTTTCACCCTTGAATAAAGAATTAGATTTTTTGTGAAATTGATAGTACGATGTTATCGCATTTGATCTCGGTGCATGATTCTTCAATTCCAAAGACACTAGCTTGTCGCCCAACAATTGACAAGTACCATAAGTATTTTTTCTATCAACTCTACAACCCACTAAATCTGCATATGAATTTCTAAGGAGAGTAAATTCTCCTTTTTTGGGATACCACAGACCTAGCTTTGGAGTAGTTGCAATGTATTTGATGATGTGTTTTGCAGTACTTAGATGAAATTTTTTTGGATTTGATTGGAATCTAGCACAAATGCAAACACTAAACAAAATGTCAAGTCTAGATGCAGTAGGGTAAAGAAGTGAACCAATAATGTTCCTGTAAAGCTTCTGGTCTACATTCTTTCCTTCTTTGTCTTTGTTCAGTTTTGAAGAACTTGATATTGGTATTTCTGTCTTTTTGCAATTCTCCAATCCAAACTTCTTGATAAGATCTTTTGCATGCTTTTCTTGATGAATAAAGATACCTTTCTTTGATTGTTTAACTTGCAATCCTAAAAAAAAAAAAGTTAATTCACCCATCATACCCATCTTGAATTCATCCTGCATATATCTAGAAAATTTCTTGTATAGATTTTTATTAGGAGATCCAAAGATAATATCATCAACATAAATTTAAACCAATAGAAAATCTTTACCTGCTCTTTTAATAAATAAAGTAGTATCTACATTTCCTTTAGCAAAACTATTTTGGGTTAGGAAATTACTTAACCTTTCATACTAGGCTTGAGGTGTCTGCTTCAGTCCATACAAGGCATTTTTCAATCTGAAGATTGAGTCTAGCTTTCTTGGATCTTCAAAACTAGGTGATTATTTCACATAAACTTCTTCTTTGATAAATTCATTTAGGAATGCACTTTTTACATCCATCTGGAATAACCTGTAATTTTCATAGCAAGCAAAAAGCAAGTAATAATCTAATTGCTTCTAACCATACTACTGGTGCATAGGTCTCGTCATAGTCTATCCCTTCTTCTTGCGTATATCATTTGGCTATGAATCTTGTTTTGTTTTTGACCACTTTTCCTTTCTCGTCCACCTTATTCCTAAAAACCCATTTAGTTCCTATAATAGACTTACCTTTAGGTTTGGGGATTAGCTCCCAAACATTATTAATGCTGAACTATCTAAGCTCTTCTTGCATAGCTTTGATCCAACTTTCATCAGATAGGGCTTCCTCTATACCTTTGGGTTCTATTTCAAAAATAAGTGTTAAAGCACTAGACTCTTCTCACCTTTTAGATCTGGTGTGAATTCATTCATCAATGTTGCTAATAATGGGTTCTTTGGGATGACTTGACTTATGTTTCCAGTTGCTGGTTGGTTTGAGAGTATGCTGATCCTCTGCTTCAGTTGAATCTTTTGGTTCTGCTTGATATTGATCTTTGGAAGTCTGAACCACTTCGGGGGAAATAGACTTTGTATAGTTTAGAGCAAGTTCAGATTCTTCAAGTTGAGTCTGATCTAATTGATTCTGCATAGTTTCTTGAAACTTGACATTCATAAATTCTTCCACAAATTGAGTTTTCTTGTTGAACGCTCGGAATGCTTTGCTTGAGGTAGAGTAACCAAGGAAAATTCATTCATTTGATCTTTTTTCAAACTTCCCAGTTTGATCATTTGCATTTTTTAAAATATAACATTTACAACCGAACACATGAAAGTAAAAAACATTTGGTTTCTTTTCTTTAAATACTTCATAAGGAGTTTTCTCTAGAATAGGTCTAAAAAACACTATGTTAATGATGTAACAAGCTATAAAAACTGCTTCAACCCAAAATCAAGAGGAAATTTTACTCTTAATTAAGAGGGTTCTAATCATCTCCTGTAAGGATTTATTTTTTCTTTCCACAACCCCATTTTGTTCTGGAGTGTATAGAGAAGAGAAAATATGTTGGAAACCAAATTCATCACAGAACTTTGCAAAGTCTTAATTTTCAAACTCACCTCCATAGTCTATACGTATGCTTGAAATAACATATCCTTTTTCATTCTAAACTTTCTTGGCAAACTTTGAAAAGCGAGAGAAATCTTCAGACTTATTTGCTAAAAAGTAAACTCAAGTAAAGCGAGAGTAATCATCCATGATTACTAGATAATATCTCTTTCCATCAATGCTTTGACTCCTAGTTGGTCCAAAGAGGTCCATATGCAAAAGTTGCAAAGCTCGATTACTATAAACTTGATTTACAGGTTTAAAAGAACTTATAACCTGTTTTCCCAAAACACAAGTAGTGCATAACTCAGATTTTTTATAAGTCGTGTTAGAAAGACCACGAACAAGTTTCTTGAATGAAATCTTGACAATATGCTTCATGTTAACAAGACACCGAGAGCTTTCTGATTTTATATTCAGAAGATAAATGTTCCCATGTCTTTGCCCAGTGAAAGATTGAAAGAAATCTTTACTTGTTCCCATGTCTTCTTGGAAATTAATTTTGAATCCAGTATCGCAAAGTTGACTTATGCTAAGTAGATTGTAATTCAATCCTTCTACCAAGGAGACATTGTTGATAGTCAGGCTTCTAATCTTCACAGTTCCACATTCTACAATTCTTCCTTTACTATTTCCACCAAATGAGACTTTTCAACCATTTATTTGAACAAGCTTTATAAAGTAACTTGAATCTCTTGTCATGTGTCTCAAACAGCCACTATCCAAGTACCATTTGATCTTCTTTTTGATAGTGACCTATGATCAAAAGAAAAACTCAAGCTTTCTTTGGTACCCATATTTTCTTGAGTCCAGGAGAGTTAGTGTTAAAAACAATCTTTGCCCAATCTCTTTTAAGAGCTCTCCAAACCTTGGGACATTCCTTCTCGAAATGTTCTGTACTATTACACTTTGAACATTTGAAAACATTTCGGCCAATAGGTTTTACAAAAACTATTTGAAAATGATTTCTGTAAAATACATTTGTAGGTCTTTGTTTAATTATTTCTTTAACTTTAGGAAAATCAATTAAAGATATAGTTTTTGGAGTCATACCTAAACTAGATTTGTTGAAATAAGGTCTTTGTACATAAAGAATTTTTTCTAACTTCTCAGATCTTTTTGAAAATCTTCTTGTGATATTTGAAATATCTTCTTTCAAAAAGGCATTTTCCTTTGAAAGAGAATATGAATTTTCTTTCAAATCAACCAAACTTTTATCCAGACTTTCAAACTTTTCTCTCCAAGAAGTTTCCCGTCACTTTAGTTTAGAATTCTCCCTCTTAAGCTTGGAGATCCTTTTAAGAGATGTTTTGAGACTGAGACAAAGTTCATCTATATACTTCGAGTTTCCCGTCGCTTTAAATTGTTAACCTCAACTTCTTTGTTTGAGTTTGAATCAGAATCTGTTTCAAAGTTTGAGTCTGACTCTGAATTTGCCATTAGACAAATGTTGGCATATTCTTCATCACTTTCCTTGCATTCAGTGTCACTCCATGTTTCTGCTTTGAGAGTCTTCTTATACTTCTCAATTCTTTCTTTCTTTTTCTTCAACAAAAGACAGTTAGGTCTAATATACTCATTTTTTCTTGCATTCGAAGCATATTACATCTTTGCTGATCTTGTTGTCCTTAGTCGATCTCTTCTGGAAATTTTGCGTACTCTATTTTTTCCAATTGAATATTCTTCCTTTTCTATTCAATTTCTTGAACTTCTTAATCATAAGTGTCAGTTCTTCATCATCCATTTCATCTTCTGAATCTGTATCATCAGAATCATCGTTAGATTTTAAAGGAATTGACTTCTTACCTTTAGGATCTTCTTCCTCATTGATCTGCTCAAGTTCATATAATTGAAGTGTGCCAACAAGTTCATCTACTGAAAGAGGCATGATTTTCTGGGTTTCTCTAATTGAAGTCTTCACGTGATTCCAGTCTTTGGAGAGTCCACGCAATAGTTTGTCGACCTTCATTGGTCCTGAGATTGGTTGTCTTTGATATGCCAGGCCGTTTACAATCTCTGCGAAGCGACTAAACATATCGGTGATGGATTCTCCAGGCTTCATACTACCTAATTAGAATATTGATTTTTGTTTCCTTTACTCGATCAGTTCCTTCATAGGTAAGGTGCAATTTGTCCCAAACTTCCTTTGCCGTTTCAGAGGAAAAAATTTGATTATACTCAGTAGGAGATAAAGTACAATATAAAGAGTAAATAGCTTTAGCATCAAGAGCTTGTCTCTTGGTTAATTCTTCTTATGTCATTTCGCCAGCAACTACAACTTCCTTTCGTCTTTCTAAGGTTGATGTAGCTTTAAGATTGATCCATTTTTCTACCACATCCCATTCCAGGGGATCTTTCAATCTTAAGAATGCCTTCATCTTGTTTTTCCACACATTGTATTCATTCCCATCAAAGTAAGGAGGTCTAATGTTGCTTTGGCCTTTAACCAAACCTGGAGCCAAAATACTAGTCAGAGATCTTCAGCTCAAAAGTAAAAACACTTCAATAAAATGAGCACACAGGCTATAATACTAATTGAAACGGCTAGTAATAACACCTAGTGGGGGGTGGATAGGTGTAATAAAAATTCTTGCAAGATTCGGAAGTAATAATTGCTTGTTGAAAATCATAGACGAATTCAGACTTTAACAGTTTTAAACTTGAACAGATAAATGAAGTTACTAATCAAAATAAAGGAGTTGAGAGAAGAGAATAAGAATACAATGTTTATAGTGGTTCGGCTTAGATTAAGCCTATGTCTACTCTCCTGCATTGATAGCTTATTGGTCGGATTTCACTAAGAATTCAAAAGAGGTTTTACAGTCTTGCGATCTCGACATCACAATGAAGAATCTCTACTGATCTCTCATAAGGTCTCACTAAGAGTTTCTCTCTTTTGTATACAACTTTGAGCTGAGTGAAATAGTAAGGAACTAGAAGCTTCAGATTTTGAAATTTCTCTTTCACATACTATATCGAACAACTTGAGAGTCCTCCTTAAATACTCTTTCATGCCTTCACGACCGTTGGCACTTTCCAAAGGAATTCTTCCAATCTAACCATTGGACAGAATCAATCAAGAAGATCTTGAGTTGTTATATGATTTGTGATGAAAACCCATTAATCATGTTCACCCATATAATCAGGATCTTGGTTTCCATAAGTAGAACCTTCCAAGTTTGCTTGCCTTCCAAAAGATTTGATTATCGGAATTGTTTCCAATAAATATAGTCAATCATATATGTGCTATATCCAACTATAAGATCATTCATAAGCCATACGAATCGAATTCTTGAAGAAATAAAAATAATATCACATCTAGATAAATCTTCATTCTTTAGTTTGGAAACTATGAGTGTGGGTAGACTTTGAATCTAAAGTCTAGTAATCTTCAGATTTTGACGCTAGAGTTTGCATGTTTTCAGACTAGACTTTCTAGAAATATTTTGGAAACTATGGTTGTGCTTGCTTCTTGGTTTCATGGTCCCCTGGTTTCTTGTCTCCATGCTAAATGTTAATCTAATGCTTCAAAGCTCCATAAGGAAAAGGAGAAGGCAACTGAGACAAGAAGAAGTGAGCCAAATAAGTATCTCTTTGGGGTTTCTTTGAAGCCATGGTTAATGATATGCTTATTTTGGAACATATATGACTGGAATCGTTGAGATTCAAAAGTATCTAGCTTCTATTTTTAAAATGAAAGATTTGAGTGAAGTGGATACCATCTTGAATATTAAAAATAAAAACATAGTGGGGGTTACTCTTTGAGCCAAAGTGATAATGTGGAAAAATAAATTTCAACATCTTGATTTCAAAGAAATGAGTACTCCATTTGATTCTAGTATTAAATTAAATTATAATACTAGTAAAGCAATAGCACAACTTGAATATGTGAGTGCTATAGGGTCTTTAATGTATTCAATGCATTGTAATAATCCTCATATTTCTTATTATATGTGTAAATTGAGTAGAACATCGAAGGGCTATTATCATAAATTTTGGGGGAGAAGTACACTATCAGTGCTATAAGTTGTGTACAATGCTCGCTTTGGTGCCAAAAGTTTTCATCGGATCACTTAAGTGCCAAATTGGAAAAAAAAACAATCACTTTGGTGCCACTGGCAAAAGATTCCGGCCAAAATGATTACGTGGTTTTAAAAAAAAAATAATCAACAAGGCCTTTAAACAACGTCGTTTTCGGTTCTCCTTAAGAAAACAACATCGTTTTACCGTCCTACATGGATGGCCTCACAAAAACGACGCCGTTTAACTCATTTAGAGATTTTTTTTTTATTTAGGGGTTGAAATTATGGTTTTTCTGACCTAGCTCGCTCGGCCGTCGTCGCTCGGCCTCCGCCATCGCTCGCTCAACCACCATTGCTCGACACTGTTCGGACGCCCTCGACGGCACACAAGGGAGCACCAGCCCCAATCGCTAGAGCCTAGGTACTGGAAGACACAGGCCAAGCACTCGTTAGGGAGATTGGAGATGGAGAGGGAGACATCAATGGCGGCACACTCATCAGCGGCCTCCCCAAGCACCGGCTATATCACAGCCTTCGACTTAAGTAATCCGACAGAAACTTTTGGCATCAAAGTGAGCGCCGTACACAACTTATGGCACTAATAGTGTACTTATCCCGAAATTTTGGTTATCTTATGAGAACTAAAAATTTGGGATTGTTCTATGATAATTTTTAGTTTGTATTATAAAGATACATTGATGCTAGTTGTATTATGGGTGTAAGTGATAAACAAACCACTACTGGATAAATTTTCACATTTGATGGTTGTGCTATTTCTTGGATGAGCAAGAAACCAATGTGTATAACTCACTCAATTATGAAATTTGAATAATTGCTTTAGCAACAACTGGGAAGGAGGCTGAATGGATTAGAAACTTGTTGCTGGATATCAAATTATGACCTAGTTCTATACCTCCTATTTCTATCCATTTTGATAGTCAAGCCACTTTAGCAGGAGCTTATAATAACACTTATAATAGTAAGTCTAGATAAATTACTTTAAGAAATAAGTGAGATAATTGATTAAAAGTAGTATCATAACAATTATCTGCGTGAGGTCAAGCAAGAATCTAGTTGATCCCTTCAGAAAGGCTTTACCAAGAGATATGATAAATATGATCTCATAAGAAATAGGACTGAAACCCTTTAATTAAAATCATCAATAATGGTAACCTGAAATTTCTTTAGAATATTACTAATTACAAGGTTTAATGGGTAAAACAAGTAGGGGTGTATTAGTCTAGGGTTCTAGGGTTAAACCTAGATTGACCTTGGACCACCCCAACCATGCAGATCCTGGTCAATTTCTAGGGGGATTGGGTCGGTCCTTGATAATGGAATCTTTGGACCAACACCGTGCAGGTTGGTCCTCAATCTTGAAAGTTTAGAGTTGGCCTAATCCAAACTAGCCCTAACTATTTATATTATATATAATATATCTAAAAATATTATATATTATATATCTCATATATTATTTATATTTTCTTTATATACTCTACGGCGTCAACAACAATTAAATAGATTCTTACATCATCCAAAACGACGTAAATAGCATTAAACGGCTCCTCACAGTGTTCTCTTCTAGTACTCATTCTATATCTTCTTTGTTCTCTTAGTCTTCAATTTGCCAAAAGCGAAAGAAACAACTTCCTCGCTCGTTGCTCAACACTTCCCCACTCAAATTCCCACTTGTCGCTCAAATTCTTGTCTTGTCTTATATTTTTATGAGCAGTCTTAATCGTTTTAATGGTTTTTTGCTTTTAGTAGGTATGGAATTTCTACTGTTACCTTATCTTAAATTTGTTGAATATATATATTGGTATTTATAGTTTGGGTGCACAATACCACATTGTCAATGGATATATAATTAAAATTGTAGGTTTGTCTTTTTAGGGAGTACAAAAAATGAAACAAAAAAATTATTGGTTGGTCCTGAGTTAATCCTAGAACCAAACCGATTGGGTCGGTCTGGTCCTTGGTCCTAGGTTCAATAGAGTTGATTCTCGATCCCAAAAATTGAGGACCAATATTATGTAGGTTGGTTTTAAGGATAGGGGTGGATCGGCCCAACCTAGCCCATACTCACCCCTAAAAATAAGTTACTGAAAAGTGATTGTTTGATTCTAACGTTAGCCTAGATATGAGAAATCAGTATAATCTATTACGTTTTATAGGAAGAATTGAATTCTTAATGAAGTATTGTTGACACCTAATCTTTTAGAAAATAAAAAAATAAAATAAAAATTCGGTTTTGGAAATCTTTCTTGTTGAAAATATATCCTCATTTCAAAATTAAAAAAAAAAATTCAGTTTTTATTTGATTTTGGAGCCTTTTTATTGTTGAGTGGTTAAGTGAATATGTGCAAATATATTGGGAAATCTTTAACAACTTTGAGTTTTTTTTTTTCACTATAAATGAAATGCGAGGCTTCGGACCAGGGGGGCTTCTTCATTCGGTTTTCGAAAAGTTCACAAAAGAAAACAGAGTTTTGGTAAGGAGAAAAGTCAAAAGAAAAAAGGTTGAGAGAAGAGAAGATACAGAGAGAGATGACGTGAGGCAAAGTAGAAAAGTGAGAGTGAGGGAGACGTGTGAGGGTTCGGCAAAGAGAGATAGAGACAGGTGAGAGAGAGAGAAAAAATAAAATAAAAGAAGAATACTGTTCTTCTTCCCCGGTGCCCACTGCCGTCTGCCCGTGCTCCGTCCCCTGCCCGCCGGACGCCACCTCCTCGCCACACCGACACCACCAGAATCCGAGTACCACCGCTGCAGCAACTCCTCAGTGCTCAACGGCCACGGCCAGCCTCCGCCTCTGTCCTCGACGGTCAGCCAATGCCGCACCTCCGTTTTGCCGTAGCTAGCGCCTCTGCACCCACGAGTACCGCTGCAACCTCCGCGACCGACCCGTGACGACCCGACGTTTGCTCTTGCTGCCAGTCCGCTGCTTCCCCCTACCGAAGCTCTGCTGAAACCGAACTTGAGCCAGATCTATCCAACGCCTACACCACGCCGGCTTCGAGCTTCCCTGACGACCGCTGCTGCTGCTCTGGCGCTGTTGTCTCTCAGCCCGTAGCACAGAAGCTCCAACGCCCCTGTTCCGCCTCTGTCTTCGCTGATCTGTAGCACCAGAAGCTCTGACACCCCTGCTCCGCCTCACCGTGCAACGTCCCTAACCGACGCTCGTTCCCTCATGCTGATAGCCGCCACGCCAGCAACCCGCAAAGCCACCTACTGCTCGAAGCGATCCCTTGTTTTGTTGCAGGTCTACCTTCACCGGACCTCGCTTGCTCTCGCCGGAGCCCCGACGCCAGCCGTCGGCCGTCCTCCGCCCGAAAACACCCTTCGCCGCCGTTCCTCTCTTTTTCAAATTTCACCTAGGTAGTTTATTTGTCATTTAATTGTCATTTATTTATTCCTTTTAAATTTTGTTATTATTATTTAAGTTAGAATATGGTTTGTCAATGTTAATATTTGTGCATATTGTAGGAATTATCCGCTAGGATTTTGTCCGGAATTAATGTAATTATTAATTTAATCCGAGAGACATCGGATTCTTTTTTTAATTATATTAATTTTTTGGAATTTTGGAAGAATTTTAATTATTAAATCATTATAATTATTAATTTGATCCGTAAGACTTCGGATCGGATTTTTAATTATTTTGATCTCTTTGTCGTGATAATTAGGGTTATGATAATCGTTAATTTGACTTGTGAGACAACATGTTATTTTTTCGACTATTTTAATCATTTATTTAGAATTTTCATAATAATAAGATTAAGTCATTTAGTTAAAAAAATGCATTTTTATAAAAGAATTCTAATTTTCAAGAAAATCAAAAAATAATTGTTTGCTTTGTATGTTTAATAATGATTGAGTACCCATGTGATCACCCATTTACATGATAGAAATTTAAGTTAAAATAAATCTAAGCTGCTTGCAAAAACATTTTTGAAAATTAAAAAGAAATGGTACCGAAAGGGCATTAGAGAAATCTAGTGTAACCAAGTTCCCGTACCCTTAGTCTCTGGTTCGTATGAGTAAAATAATCATCCCATTATTTTACTTAAGTGTCTAATCGACCTACCATAAACCGATTAGTGGCGACTCCAAGTTAATAATCATTTACATGTTAAATATTTGAACCTTAAGTCGCAGTTGGTATGGGCTTAGGGAGAGCCCGAGTTAAGTTTAAAGACTTAATAGTCCATTAACCTAGTTTTTAGGTGATGCACCCGAAAATTAGGTCGCTACAAGTATAATATAAATTAGTAATGTATTATTAGTAACAGAAACGCATGATAGATATGTCACATATATGAGCCCAGACGTTGTGCTGCTTTTAAAGAAAGTTAGGGTTGCTTTTAAGAGAGTTTATGAAATAGGTACAAACATGAGGTCATAATAGTGCTAAGTAATATAGGACTTCTCGCTGAAATAATAGGTTAGTATATATGTGGTATATCATTTTTTATTATTTAAAGTACAAGTTTAAAACAGAGCAACTTGTCACTCTTATAGAGTTTTGAGTATGCATGTGGATGAGCACCAATCAACAATCATTATTTTTTATTTATTGAAAATTTGAGATTTATTTTTATAAAAATTAATCATAGCATTATGTTGAAACAGTACGATTTGTTGATAGAAGAGTTACGATTATTTTTTATTTATTTAACTATAATTTATTTAATGTTTTTTCAAGATAACCTTTGAGAACATACTGTTCATATTGCAACATTTTCCAAAGGGATACCTCTATTCAAAAGACAGAGATAGAAGAGTTACGATTATTTTTTATTTATTTAACTATAATTTATTTAATGTTTTTTCAAGATAACCTTTGAGAACATACTGTTCATATTGCAACATTTTCCAAAGGGATACCTCTATTCAAAAGATAGAGATAAGTATGTCGGTTTTTGAGATTAATCAAGATGAAGTCTTTTCAAACTTTCTTTCAAAAAAATACAGCCATCTTTTTTTAATTATTTCCATTGAGAGATCCTAGAGAAATAATAGAATTGCTATCTAGTATTCTTAATCGAGACTTTGTTGTATCTTGGAGGAAGTTTATTCGTGACCATTAGCAAGGATTCCGAGTCTGACTTCATTGTTCTTCCGAATTGTTCATCAAATTTTCCCAACAATTGATGGCTGTATTTTTTATGAAAGAAAACTTGAAAGACTTAACGATTCATTCAAAAACCGACGTATATATATCTACATCTTAATGAAACCTTTGTTGGCAGGGGCATCATGGCTCTCACAATCTCTCCACAATCCCTCCGCACACTCTCAATGTCTTGACCAAAGTGATTCTCTATTGTCTTCTTCAATTGGTAAACGACTGCTCAGATATATCCCATCTCAAGCAAAACCACGCTGAAGCTTTGTGCACCACAACAATGACCAACAACGACTTGCAGACCCCTTTCCTCCATAGCAAAATCCTCTACTTCTCGTCCTCATGGAGCATCGACTATGCTTATCAGGTGTTTCAACAAGTTGAGAATCTGAATGCGTTCATGCGGAACGCTTTCATAAGGGCCTGAGCGTAAAGCAATGACCACAAGGAGGAGGCCATCTCGCTGCTTCGGGGGATGTTGGAATATGGAAGAGTTTTTTCCGGATAAGTACATGTTCCCATTTGCTCTCAAGGCATGCGCAGACTTGTTCGCTCTGTCCAAGAGGAGTGCAGTTTGGTGGAATAACTTGATAGATGCCTTGGTTTGGTTTGGTGAGTGCTTTGACGTGATGGAATTGTTCCATGAGATGCAGAAGATGTTTGCGCCGGATGATGGGAGAATGGTAATAATTCGAACAATATCGAATCAACGTAGTGGAATAAAATAATTTCCCCTCTTGTGTAAACCTAATAGAAATCGATATAGTAGAGTAAAATAAATACCAAGCACACGAACACAAGACGATTTTTTATGTGGAAAACCTCCTCGATATGAGGAGATAAAAAACCACGGGACCGGAATCCACCTAAAAATCTTCACTATCAATAAAATTGTTCTTCTCTAGCAAATACTAGAGGTACATAGCAGTAAACACCTCAAGAACATAATTCTTGGCAATACAAATGAATTTCACAAGAGATCAAGGATAAATCTGATCAAAAACGCATGTTTTGATCAATTCACGAAAAACCTGATGTATGGAGCTTCAAACGAAAATCAAACCGTTCAGATTCGATTAAATTGCACCACGAACATGCTGACAAAATTTCAGCTCAATCGGACTACGAATCGACCTCCGACGCCAGCTTGATGTAAATCAGATATTGCCCCGAACCCCAAATTTTCTGCTTTCCCTTTTTCTCTTGTTACTATTTCATTTTCTGCTGCTACCTCTTTATATAAATAGTGAGAAACCCTATTTCCTCATATAACTTATTATATGGGCTCAAACCCTTTTTGGGCTTGCAACTCATTGGGCTTCCTCCACATAGGAGTGAATCCAGTTAACAAATCTCCCATTCACGACAATGTGGAGGGATTCACCATCCCTGCTATCAAACGGTAATGTTCAAGCTTCTCTCTTGGTAGAGTCTTCGTCATCATATCGGAGTCATTATGATCCGTATGAATTTTCTCAAGTTCCAACAACTTTTCATCTAGAACATCCCTTATCCAATGATATCTAACATCAATATGTTTCGATTTATAATGAAAAGATGAATTCTTACCAAAATGAATTGCGTTTTGATTATCACAAAATAGCACATACCTCTTTTGCTTAAACCCAAGTTTTTCTAAGAACTTCTTCATCTATAGCATCTCTTTACTAGCTTCAGTCGCTGCAATAAATTCAGCTTCAGTTGTAGAAAGTGCAACACACTTCTGCAATCTTGACTTCTATGACACAGCTCCACCCGCAAAATAAATCAAATAACCAGAAGTAGATTTACGAGTATCAATATCTCCTGCCAAGTCGGAATTTGTGTATCCAACTAACTCAAGTTTCTCGGTTCTGAAACTGAGTTTCAAATTTGAAGTTCCCCGAAGATACCTCATAATCCACTTCACTGCATTCCAGTGCTCTCTATCTGGATTTGACAAATAGCAGCTAACAACGCCAACTGCATACGCCAAGTCTGGGCGTGTACATACCATCGCATACATTAAGCTTCCTACAACTGAAGCATATGGAATACTTTCTATATCTTTCTTCTCTTTATCAATCGTAGAACTTTGCATCATATTTAACTTAAAGTAGGCAGCAAGAGGAGTACTAACCACTTTAGCCTTGTCCATGTAAAATTTATGAAGGATCTTCTCGATATATTTCTCTTGCGACAAAAATAACTTCTTAGCATCTCTGTCTCGGGTAATTCTAATGCCAAGAATCTGCTTCGCCGAGCCCAAGTCTTTCATGGCAAAAGACTTGCTCAATTATTTCTTCAATAACTCAATTCTTGAAGCATTCCTGCCAACAATCAGCATATCATCAACATAAAGCAAGAGAATAATAAAGTCATCATCAGAAAATTTTTGAACAAACACACAGTTATCCGAGGAAGTCTTCTTATAGCCTTGTTCTGTCATAACTGACGCAAATTTCTTATACTACTGTCTCGGTGCTTGTTTTTGGCCATAGAGACTTTTCTTCAATTTGCACACATAATCCTATTTCCCTTTCACTTTGAAACCCTCAGGTTGTTCCATGTATATCTCTTCCTCCAAGTCACCATGTAGGAAGGCCGTTTTAACATCCATTTGCTCAATTTCTAAATCTAGGCTAGCTGCCAAACCTAGTACCACACGGATAGAAGACATTTTCACTACCAAAGAAAATATATCATCAAAATCAATACCCTTTTTTTGATCGAATCCCTTAACAACCAATCTAGCTTTGAACCGTGGTTGTAAAGTATGTTCATCTTGCTTCAACCTATATACCCACTTGTTCTTCAAAGCTCTTTTACCTTTAGGTAACTTTACCAATTCAAAAGTATGATTATCATAAAGTGACTGCATCTCATCTCGCATAGCATCAAACCAATTGCTTTTGTACTAATCTTCTATTGCACACTCTGGTTCACTTACATCAGTTAATAATACATACTCATCTTCAGAATACCTGGTGGAAGGTCGTCGGTCTCTAACGGATCTTCGGACTGGAACATCTAGTGGAACATCTAATTCAGCCTCTGGTTCAGGAATAGTATTATCTATTTCAACATGTTCAGGAACATGTGCGTTATTTGGAACATTGACTTCCTGCTGCTCTTCATCAACCTGTGTAGGAATATTTGTAAGAGGAACTGGATTCAAATCAACCAGATTATCACTAACCTGTGGTGTTGAAATCATCTTCTATTTCTCAATATCCTCTATTGTTTGATCTTCCATAAACACAACGTCTCTGCTTCTTACAATTTTCTTTTTAAGTAGATCATAAAGTTTGTAGCCAAGCATATCCTGTCCATAACCAATAAATATGCACTGTCGTGTTTTCACATCAAGTTTAGACCTCTCATCTTTAGGAACATGCACAAATGCTTTGCACCCAAATACACACAAATAATCATAAGAAACTTCTTTGCCTGTCCAAACTCTATTAGAAACATCAAACTCTAAATGAACGCATGGAGTAAGATTTAATATATGCACAACTGTACTTAAAGCTTCACCCCAAAAGGATCCAGGTAGCTTTGATTGTGAAAGTAAGCATCTTACCCTTTCAACCAGTGTTCTGTTCATTCTCTCCGCTAAGCCATTTAACTGAGGCGTCTTGGGAGGTGTCTTTTGATGTCGAATACCTTGTTGTCTGTAGTATTCATCAAAAGGTCCAATATACTCTCCCCCGTTATCAGTTCTGATGCATTTCAATTTCTTTCCAGTCTGTCTCTCAACTAAAGCTTGAAATTGCTTAAAAGCATCTAACACTTGATTTTTAGTTTTCAATGTATAAATCCAAAATTTCCTTGAAAAATCATCTATAAAAGTAACAAAATAAAGAGAGCCACCAAGTGATTTTGTTTTCATAGGACCGCAAACATCAGAATGCACTAAATCCAGTATACCTGACTTTCTTGAAGGAGGGGAGTTTTTAAATGCAACTCTGTTCTGTTTTCCTGCTAGACAATGAGCACACTTCTTTAACGCTGAACTTTTCAATCCTGAAATGAGCTTCTTCTTGGCCAATATTGACAAACCCTTCTCATTGATGTAACTGAGCCTCTTATGCCATAATTCAGCTGCATCTTTGCTATCTACTGCATTAATTTTGTCTGTAGACAACTTTGCCTGCATAATGTATAACGAATAATATTTTTCACCTCTAGCCACAACAAGAGAATCTTTGGTAAGTTTCCATTGACCATTACTGAAGGTGCTACAATACCCCTCATCATCCAACTTGCCTGTAGAAATCAAATTTAAGCGGATATCAGGTATATGTTTAACATTATTCAATACTAACCTTGTGCCATTACTGGTTTCTAGGCACACATCACCGATGCCTACAGCTTGAGCTACTCCATTGTTTCCCATCTTCACAGATCCGAAGTCACCTAACCTGTATGATGTAAAGAAATCCCTACGAGATATAGCATGAACGGATGCACCACTATCAATTACCCAACTGGTCTCATGAGAAACAAAATTCACCACATCACCATAAAAAATAGTGAGAAAGTCTTCTTTAAGTGCAGCGACACGATTGTCATCACTGTCATCATCACTTTTCTTTTCTTTACCTTTCTCCTTTTGTTTCTCCCTTTTTAACTTGCGACAAAACCTCTGAATATGTCCTTTCTAATGACAATAATGGCACTCAACATGAGCAAATTTATTATACTTACCTCTACTTTTGTCTCAACTTTTATCTCTATTTCTCGGACCTCGAGACTCACTTCTCCCCTTTTTCTCAACAACCAAGGCATCAGAATGTAAAGAGGACGATCCTTGTGTCTTCCTTCTCATCTCTTCATTCAAAATATTACTCTTGACTAAATCCATGGTAATTGTATCATCCGGGGCAGAATTAGACAAAGATGTTCGGAACGTCTCCCATGAGTCCGATAAAGTACCAAGCAACCATAATGCTTATATCTCATCATCAAACTTGATTCCCATCACAACCAACTGATTTATAATTCCTTGAAAAGAATTTAAATGATCAGTCAAACGAGTACCATCATGATATCTCAAAGCCATCATCTGTTTTATCAAAAAATAACTTATTATTCCAAGTCTTTCGAGCATATAACTATTTGAGCTTATCCCATAAACTGTGTGCATGTGTTTTCTCAATAATATGGTTTAAAACATTATCATCTACCCACTGCCTAATATAACCACACACTTGACGATGAAATATAGACCATTCAGCATCAGTTTTATTCTCTGGTTTCTCCTCAGCAAATACAGGCAAATAAAAATCTTTCACATATAAAAGATCTTCCATCTTCCCTTTCCAGATATGATAATTCGAACCATTCAATGTAACCATTCTACTCGTATTCATTTCCATTGTTTAACACAAGGCATAAAAATTAAGCAATAACCTGTTGCTCTGATACCACTCTAATGGGAGAACGGTAATAATTCGAACAATATCAAATCAACGCAGCGGAATAAAATAATCTCCCCTCTTGTGTAAACCTAATAGGAATCGATATAGTAAAGTAAAATAAATACCAAGCACACGAACACAAGACGGTTTTTTACGTGGAAAACCTCCTCGATATGAGGAGATAAAAAACCACGGGACCGGAGTCCACCTGAAAATCTTCACTATCAATAAAATTGTTCTTTTCTAGCAAATACTTGAGGTACATAACAGCAAACACCTCAAGAACATAATTCTTTGCAATACACATGACATTCACAAGAGATCAAGGATAAATCTGACCAAAAACGCAGATTTTGATCAATCCACGAAAAACCTGATGTATGGAGCTTCAAACGAAAATCAAACTATTTAGATTCAATTAAATTGCGCCACGGACATGTTGACAAAATTTCAGCTCAATCGGACTACAAATCAACCTCCGATGCCAGCTTGATGTAAATCAGATATTGCCCCAAACCCCAGATTTTCTGCTTTCTCTTTTTCTCTTGTTACTATTTCCTTTTCTACTGCTACCTCTTTATATAGATAGTGAGAAACCCTATTTCCTCATATAACTTATTATATGGGCTCAAGCCCTTTTTGAGCTTGCAACTCATTGGGCTTCCTCCACATAGGAGTGAACCCAGCTAACATCGGATGGGTTTTTACACGGGGGGCATTTGTGCAGAAATTTAATTGTCTACGCCCTTGTATAGTAATGAAAGACTTGCAATTGCAGTAACCTGTTGATTTGCTTACAGATTCATATATGTACGGTGCATCTACACACAGGAGAGATGATAGCGTTGTCTTGGTTTTTGCACTTCATGTGGTTCATATGTAATGCTTCGATTAGTCCCCAATGTACCTAAGATATGTCAAATTGCAGTTTTTTCATCTGTTCATTTTCTATATTAAGATTCCGATCAACCCGTAAGATGGAATTTGATTGCGTGCTAGAGATGCAAGAGTAATTTGTAAGATGGAATTCTAATTTTACAGTTAGTTAAAAACAAAAAGTTTGGATTAGTTTGGTGCGTGATGCTTTTCTGGCCTCTTGTCTTTCAGTGATTTGACTTGCACTAACCTAAAGAAGTGCTGTAGACTCCATTACTGGGGATCCATAATTTAGTTGAGTCCTATTCCATTCCGTCCAATTTCGAAGAATTTTTCCAACAAGCCCATCGGACCCAAATACCTCTTGACTTTAAGCAAATCTACCCCGCGCATCCTGAAAAATCTCTAAAGTATATTTCTTCATTTTCCTCCAATAATCTGTCAGGCAATGCGGCTTGAGGGTCGCCGGGCTCATGCCATGGCATGGTGGCGACTACAGAGGTGGAGGCGGTTAAATTCTCAACGGGATAAATTTAATATGTGAGTTTGATCGGGAATGACTTTTCACTCCCATCTCTACTTGTACTTTTATTTAATTAAATCTGCTTGTGCTTTGTAAGTCCTCGACTCAACAGCGAACTGTACTTTGAGTGGGCTTCTCCTAATGGTATTTGTGAAGTTAGAAGCAAAAATTATTAAGACTTGGTGCGTTTATTTAGGAGAAAGTGTTTTATGGCAATTGATTTTCCGGACTTTCACTCGTTTATTTTGCGAAAAGTGACTAATCAATCCAAAACACTTTTTGGTCAATGAAAATGTTAATGCATAAATTTAGGAAAGTGAATTCCTAAATCTAAATAGGTGAAAACATTTTCCGGAATTACTCATCTCGAATATATTAATTTTTATTTTTATTTTTTAGTTTATTTATTTATTTTAATTTTCCTTCTTCGTCTTTGGCTGGGTGTCGACCATGATGAAGGTTGGGGATTGGCCATAGGCGAGCTAGAGCCTCGCCACAAGAGAGGCCTAGTGACTGATAGAGGGGAAGAAAAAAAGAAAAAGAAAAGAAAAAGAAAGTAATTATTTGAAATTTTGATTTTTGTTTTTTTTGCTATGAAATAAAGTCATAAGATTGAAATCACTTTCTAAATAAGTTCAAACAATAGGTAACGTTTTCGATCACATATCACTAAATAAAGGAAAAAATTTCACTTTCATAATAAATAATTTCCCATAAAGCACTTTCCTTTATCGTAAAGTTTTCCTTGAAACGAAAGCATCCAACTTGTCAAGAAAATGGCTCCATTTGTTTCGTAGAAAACAACCTCCATAGAAATGATTTCTGGATTCTCTAGTGTTTGGCATGTGAAAAACAAACAGATTAATGAAATATGGAAAAGAGGTCTTTATAAATGTTTTCCATTAACAGAAAGTGGAAATCATTTTCCCTCCTCTTTCTTTCACCCATACCAAGCACATTCTTCTCTATTCACTCATTTTAATTATGTATTTTAATTTCTTTTTTAAAGAAATCAATTTTTTTAATTCCTTTTCTTTTTTTCCTTCTATAAAGATGTGATAATATTCCAATTTGGTTAGTGCCACATAAAAGCAATTCTGAAAACCTAAGACCTTGACATGAAAATGACACGTACTTTGAATCCAACCACATAGACCATCGACGCGAATACAAATATCCTCCCGTTGCTGCCCTAGATATATGTAAAGCAAAGAAATTATGATACATGAGTCCAAAAGTAGTTCAATAATGTCTGATGCTTTCGGCAAGGTGGGACTCCATAATAAAGTCATATGACAATGACATCATCCTAGGGTCATGAGTCATGACTATGGGGTAACAGTATTCGTCCGTGAAGACCGTGGCATTGACTTCGCTTCCACCGACGGAAGACATAGATACTCTTGCCTCGTATGACAAAAAAAAAAGACGATATGGAAAGGTACTCCCATACCCTTCATTAAAAATGAACTGCTAGAGTCCCTTTAATATAGATTCCCTCGTTCAACTAACTAGAAAGAATGAGAAATTTCTTCTATCGAATTTTCTGTTACGGAGGCATTTTCGGACAAAAACGCCCTAATTCACAGCGCGAATAACAGCACGCGACATGCACGTGGTCGTCATCCAACAAACATCCGTGTCACTGGTGAGATTGGGTGGAGGGTTCAATTGAGATGAAATCACCAATTATAGAGCTTACTTTGAGTCGAATCAGGAAAAATCATAAACTGGTATATCTGTGACAAATTTTTCAAAAACTAATTTTTTAATCACTAAAAACCTTAAACTGGTGCACCTATTGTAAATTTATCCAAACCTAATTCCTTGACAACCAAAAACCCTCAAATTAATACATTTATGAAAAAATTACTCTTCATTAGTTTCCGTTAAATTGCATTAATATTACAAAGAACCTAAAACTAGTAAATCTGAAACAAACAGAGGATAAAACTCCAAACTATTATATTTGTCAATTGCTACGTGTCATCCAACTCAGTAATTTGACGGTAAAATTTAACAGAATCGAACTTAGGGCAATTTAATTGAGCAAGAGATAATCTATGAATCTCACATATAATAAATTTTTTAGAGCATAATTTTCAACTATATATATTCCATGGTTTTCACCAGTGTCAAAAATTTTATATAATCAAGAAATAGATTCAAGAGATTGCATAGATAGGAGCTAGTTAAGTCATTCTTTGCAAAATTAGGCCTACTCGGCTCTTTCTCTTCGTTGTCCTCTCTGTGGTTGCTTTGAAATCAACACAGTCAATCCAAGGATTTAAATGCAAGGTCTCTAGCAACACCTCTAGAACTCCAGACACCTCGTTCAGTAGAGAGCTCAGGGTGAAGTATGCTACGAAAGCTATGCTAGCTGCCACTAATAAGTTCATCCTCAAGAAAGAAAAAAAGGGAAATTTTCCAAAAAAAAAAAATCCTAAGCCTATTATACGGCAACCGATCTAGCTCTAAACTTTTCAATTTAGCTAATTTAATCCTAAACATTTTTACAATTTGTCAATTTAGTCATTCGCCAATTTTAGTATGAAATCAATAATGTATATGATGATTGTTCTATATGACTAGACTAATTTTGATGTGAATAATTTTTCCACATCTATTTTATAAAATTTTCTGATTTTTTATTATTTTTCTTTCTTTTTTTCCTTTTCAACTCTAGGTTAGCGATGGTCATCAATTGACCCTCGCCAGCCTCTAGGCGAGGGATGTAAAGCCTAAATTTGTAACAATCTAGGCTAGCATATCAAGCCCATAGTGAGCAGGTCCAATATGTTTGACCTAAGTTTCAATTTAAACAAAAGCGCGACCTATGCACAGTCCTACTACAGATAATGTAGATTGATATAATCTAAATCATTGATTGAGTAAGTGGCTACCATGAACTCTATTCTCACGAGATCTATAGATGATGTTCTTTCGATTGGTGAAAAGACAATTGAGCAATTAACTACCACAACTACCTTGTACAAACTACAAAACATTTCAACTCAAGGGCAATATATTCCATTTCGTTGGTGGAGTTCTAGTTGTTATTCGGTTCACAACTAATATACATCCGAACCAAACTAAACAGAACTTTTGACACCCCTATTAAAAAGTCCAGGGAAAAAAAAATTAAATGGACAACTAAAAATAATAATAATAAGAGGAACAAGACCCTAAAGAGATGTGATAATATCTCAATTTGGCTGGTGCCGACAAAAAATCAATTCTGAAAATGAAACAAGACCCTCATATGAAAACGACACTGCATTTTGAACCAAACGACATAGACATCGGCTTGAATACAAATACAATAAACATATGCAAAGCAAAGAAATTATGACATGGGGGGTCCCAAAGCTGTTCAATAATTCGTATGCAGTGACTCCTCAAATTGATGCTTCTGACAAGATGGATCGATTCATGTGATAATCGTGGGGCAAGTGACGTCCTCCTAAGTCCTGACAATGACGTAATAGTTTTGGCCAACGAAGACCATGGCATTGACTTCACTCCCGCCCTCGTAAGATAAAACAAAACACATGACCCCCCCCAAAAAAAAAAAAAAAAAAAAAAAAGATAACACAGAACGACAAGGAAAGGCACTTCATTAATAAAGTCCCCGTACTGCATATTTCCTCGTTCTACTAATAAAGAACAGAGAAAATGAGAAATTTCTTCTGCAGAATTTTCTGTCATATAGACGGTGACGGGCAGTAGCGCGGACCGGCCTGGAAGCGTTTTCTTTCAGACACAAAATGCCCATGTCCATGGCTCGAATAATGGCATGCGACACGGGCACGGTCATCATCTGGTGAATATCTGTGTCACTGGTGAGATTGAGGGGGCTTCAATTGAGACGAATTCACCAAATTGTGGAGCTTAATTCGATGCAAACACCGATCTCGGAGGTGCTTTGAGCACGATCCCCAGCCCCCCCCCGCGGCACCGCCGCTTGAGGAGGGTTTTTCGGGACTTTCCCCCTTTTTAATTTTCGATTTGGTTAAAAAGCCATTTTTATGACCAAAAAAAACTGACCTTTGGGCACAAACGAATGTCCGCGACTCCAATTCTGGATTTATTTAACACGTGGTCCTACTGTTTGGATCTGTGCTTGGATATTGTCGGTATTTTACTGAAAAGTTGATTTGTCACGAGCGGCAAGTGAATAGACCTTAGCTGTTGCTAGTCTTTTTTCATCATTCACCATTGAGCTTCTGATACTCGGAAAACTCTATATCATGGATCAATAATTTAACAGATGTCCAAGTCCAAAGGTGTCCCAAAAAGAGAGAGGCCATTATTAGTTCCGACCATATGGAGCAAAGGATGTTAGAAGCGGCTCGAAAGGGCAATATCAATGAGCTGAAAGACTTGATCAGCAGCAATGAGCTCATCCTCAAGGAGATGGCTCTTGAAGGAGCCGGTCACACGCCACTGCACGTCGCTTGTGTGGCCGGCCATTTGGATGCCGTTCGAGAGCTCCTGAAGCATATGCCAAAGCTTGCGGAAAAAGTGAACGCGGGTGGTTTCAGCCCGCTGCATATTGCGGCAGCTCAAGGCGAAGTTGAGATCGCGACGGAGCTCTTGACAGTGGGTCCACACCTGTGCTCCGTGAAGGGACGGGAGAGAAGAATCCCTTTGCATTATGCCGTCATAAATGGGGAGCTCGATGTCATGAAATTATTGCTTTCCGCTTCGCCTGAATCCATTGAAGAGACAACTGCCCGAGAGGAGACTGCGCTACACCTTGCCGTGAAGAATAACCGGTTCGATGCGGTGGTTGTGTTGGTGGAACATCTGAAACAACACAAGAAGGAGCAGGTGATCAATTGGAAGGACCACAAAGGCAACACCACCTTGCATCTTGCTGCTGCCGGCAAAAATTTTGAGGCAAGTCTCGCAGTTCCTTATTTTATCCCAATTTTCTTTGTGTATTACTTCAGGGAGGGTGTTAATTTGGTGTCCCTACCATATGCAAAAATCATCCATGCAAAGGAATTTATTTGATCATCACGGGAGTATACGATGTCCGATCTACGCAAAAATAATAATAATAATAATAATAATAATAAATTATGCAGTATCCAAATGTCTCAAAAGCAATGAGAATAAAACAAAGATGGAAAAGAGTTGCAGGTGGTCAACTTCCTGCTTCGTGGGCATGCTCTGGAGTCCAAGGTCGTGGATGTGAACGCCTTGAACGAGAGTGGCTTGACGACTCTAGATATCTCAACTCCCTCGCAAAGGGGAGCACGAGATAGAGAGATCAGAGAAATTCTCGTGCAAGCAGGAGCCAAGCACGGAGCTTCAAGACTAGTCTCGGGGGACGATGACGATATTGAGGGAGGTAACGGTCATCAATTAGAGAGGAAACCAGCCACAGAAAAAGAGTCTTTGGGCGAGATACACAATAACGGTCATCAATTAGAGAGGAAACCAGCCACAAAAAAAGAGTCTTTGGGCGAGATACGCAATGACCTGTTGGTCGTTGCTGCGCTCATCGCAAGCGCAACCTACCAGTCTGTGCTTCAGCCTCCAAAAAAAACCCTGGTGCATGCCCTCTTCCTGGGCGGCAACACATTCGGATTCTTGATGTCGGTTCAGATAATCATTTGCCTCACCAAAGGTCTCCCCGTTGAGCTGCCGCTTATGCTATCTCTGATTGGAATGGTTCTAACTTACTTTTCCTTCACGATATCCCTGATTCTCGAAACGCGATCCCCCAATGCTCCGGCATTCAAAACAGTGCTGCGTGTGATGCCTCTTATAATAGCAGTATTTCTTCTACTGCTACAGAGGTTGTTGGCGGCAGTTATGGGTTCTTTCTTGAAATGGCTTTTTGAATTTCACCTCCTAGGTAATATGTACAGTCTAAGGAGTTGGGACAAAAGGTGTGGTTGTAAATGATGATGGTATTTCTCTTTCCTTGAGGTTGAGCTAAGACATGTAAACCTTTAGCAGAATAGTCATGATTGTACAACGAGGTCAGATGTTAGATGACATCCTAGATTCTCTGCAGTTGATTTGTGTGATGTCTGCAAGTGATCCGCTATGTTGTATCTCCCTAATAAAATGAGCTGTGAGTTTGTATCATGTTTTGTAACTTCATGGATAGCGCTTGAGATTTTGAGATGTGGTTGCCAAATTCTATTCTAAGTACTTATTAGTTCTTTGCTTCCTCAAATGGATTGGCCATAAAGTGAAACATTTTTGTGAGGTTGAGAATGAATTTCTCTGTTAATGCAGGTGAAGAATTGATGAAAGGTCGAGCAAGGAAATAGTAAAAAAGAACATGATGGACGGGGCAAATAGGGAAGAAGGAGAAGAAAATAAGGAAATAGAAAGAACAAGGGTTTTTCTATTAAAAATATCTAATTGAGCTGAAATTGCCTGTCATCAATGACGCATTGAGGGAGAGAAGTGCATATAGAATTGGCAAAATGAACTTTAACGGAAACGTTGGACGCAGAGTTAACAGCCGGCCAAATTTTGATAAAATAGTGAAAATTGATGATTTTTTGTAAGATTAAAAAAGGTCAAAAAAGAATTGGGATCCAATCAAAAGTTGATACTTTTTAAGGGAATTGAGGCGTTAAAATTGGTAGACTAATAAACTTATAAACAAAACCACTCAATAACTCCACGAGCTTTTCGGACCATGAAGAAAATAGACTCTTTGTCCCTATAACTTAAAATAAAATGAGTCTCACGTCACAATTGCATATGAAGTTATCTCATGTTTTTTTTCTTCCTCAAAAGAAGATGGTGTCTTAGATATGAACTCCATACGGACCTAAGTATGACCTTAAAAAGTTCAAGAGAGAAGAAACAAACGAGAGATCTGCTCAAGAGTGAAAGACCCTGCAATGTCACCTCTCGTATTCCCTGGTTGGTGGGGCAAAAAATATCCACCAACCAATGAGGTGTATGAGGTGTACGGGCATCAGCACATTAAAATAAAGAATGTAGCCTAACTAAGTGCCCCATTAGGGGATTACCGGAGGCAACCCTCATACAGGTGGAAACCACCCGGATTAGAAAGGAGACTTAGGAAGGAATACATGAACTGTTCCTTCCAAAGTTGATGACCTTTTGGCACGTCCCAAGTTCATGTCATGTATTCCACGAGCTTTCCGAACATTCGCGGACTCTCTATAATTAAAATAAAAAAAAGACTCACATCACGATTACATATGAACTTATCTCATGTTTTCTTCTTCCTCACAAAAGACGGTGCTTAGTTATGAACTTCATCAACCATAGAGAAAGGTGCTTTCATGAGCGCCATTCATTCTAGAACTTTAGGAGCACAAAATCAACTTTCACTAAAAATGAACTGGTCCCTATAATATACATCTCCTCACCCTACTAATTAAAAAAAAAAAATGAGCAATTTCTCGCATAGAATTATCTATTACTAGAAAGTGATAAGATTAGGTTTGACAATTTTACATGATTAATGAAACAAAAGAACGGAATAATATCGCATTGTCTCTTAGTCGGGGGTACAAGGCCAACAAGTTGGTTTAGAGACACTGTGTAGAGCACAAGTCAACCTTGTAGTGAGTGTTTCACCCACCCCTCCACCTTTAGTGGCGTGGGCGGCTACTATACTAACCTACCAGTTCCGAAAACACCTCTTATGAGGTGCAATGGAGTCTATCCTCTCCACCTAGAGGACCCTCTAATTCCCAAGTGTAATTTTTTCCCCCACAACAGGGAATACCCTCGATATTTTATGTCCCAAAATTCAAACGAACTCATTTGATGTGATGAGAAGAAAATTTTTATGAAGGACAATAATTTCTACCTATCTAATACTTAAGAACTTAAATTCGGAGTTTGAAATTATCATAAAAAGCCAAATGTCCTTATGTCTCCGCTACGAGCTACCTAGCCTGCCAGCTTACCCTAGTGGGTTGACAACACTGTATTCCTTATTTAAACATGCCAATGCCCTCACGCCTAAGCCCCCAAATTAGGAATAAAGTTTTTATTCCCTCTATCCAACGAACATTCCCGAATTTTACGTTCCAAAGTTCAAATGTGACAGTTTAAGGACATACTAAGGTTTGAATTTTTCTTCTTGTGTTCCATGTACATTTCACTTTTTGTGTTTTCCCATTTTCTAACTCTTTTTTTTTTTTTTTGGTAAGAGGTAAGAATATATTGAGCTTCAGACAAATATACAAAAATCGGCGCCAAAACTTACACTCTAGCTGCAACAATAGGAAGAGTGTAAGGGAGCCAAAGAAAAGCCAAAGGAAACAACAAACACAGCAGCACAGCCCAAGGCCGGCGAACAAGCAACACTACGAATAACTCAACAAACCTTTACTAGCAATAAGAAAGACGAAAAACGGAGAGAGTAAGTAGTGACAGGCAAAAGCAAGACGATACAAAAAACACACCCCGCCTAAGGAGGAGAGGACGGCTGCTCAAGACCAAAGGGCCGAAACCCCAGTTCCTCTGAAGTCTCTTGTTTCTAGGATTACTCGGGACATTCTTGAAAGTGATAGCTTTGTCTTTGACAACCTTGATGAGGTGGTTCTTTAGGGCCGAGACCACCAAGGTTTCACCATGAAATATGATGCTATTCCTCTTCTTCCAATCAGGTGGCACATGGCGCCAAATGGGAACCGCGCAATACTATAGAAGAAATCCTTACCCATTAAGAACTTCAACGCCCATGAGAGATTGTCTTTCCAAGATCTATTCCTCCAAGGAAGGTTGCACTTGGACGCCCAGAAGAAGGCAAGCGTCACCGAGGTTTCACAATCAAAACATAAATGGTCAATAGAATCCGGGACGGTATTGCAGAAAGCACAAACTGAGTAGTCGATCCTTCCATGAGAGAGTAGGAGCGTCTGAGTAGCAAGCCAATTTTTGGTGATCAACCACCAAATTAAATTGAAACCGAGGGGCAATTGCATTATTCCAAACAAAAGGAGCGTCTGAGTAGCAAGCCCATTTTCTAACTCTTTGACATCTCTTCTTCATCCAATTTCCATACGTGAGGAGTTTCAAAGTTATCCAACACAATCTACCACTAAGGTGTTTGGCTTAGTGATAAAAAGGTTGATTGTCTTTCCCTAAATTACAAGTTTGCCTCAAATCATGAATAAATCTTTGACCGGCTCGTGGTGCTTAATTGCAATATATTTTGTGTGGAGAGATTTTCTAATCTTTAGCATCTCAATAGGATTTGGGTAATTAATATGATAGGCTAATTATAGCTCAATATGAACAATAGATAAGAAGTGTGAGATTAGTAATGGCCATAGAGTGCAATCATTTGAAGAAGTCATAGGGGCAATTGGCCTAGACATTGACTTTATTTCCACCAAAAAGAGTTAATTAAAGAGAAAAGACATAGCCTTTATGATATATGAGGTTTGCCAATGAGAATCACGAGTGTGTGCTATAAAAAAATGGTCACATTCCTTTAAAATGCACAACTTAGGAAAACTCTTATACTCTCACACTTGGGTTATATTAATTAATATTATACTATATGTGCGCATATTGATTTGGAGATAATTTTTAATAGTCAATCATATCCCATAAAGTCTCAAATACCGAACTATGACAATAACTACATCATGGTTACAAGTGCTTTGACTCTACTGATATTGATTTAATATAATAGTGTATCAAATAGATAACACCTCTTATAGAGAGTAATATCTTTTGTGTCATACCATTTATCAATCACCATTCTCTTACCTTAAGTCCATTCTCTTACCTTAAGTGTCACTAAAACTTATGCCACTAGAGAATGTTTTTATGGTTTTAATGAACTCACATATGTTTTATTTTTATGGTTAACTTTTGTTTATGTATAATAAGACATATGCCCAAAGCTAATAACCAAATGCTTCTAGCATTCACTTAACGTTTATATAATATCTTGAAATTTTCATTAATATGTATTCAACATGATAACAATACATTCATAAATATTTTATTGAATGCAAAAGTTGATACATATCAAAATATTAGTAAATATAACAAACACAGATGTAAACTTTATTAGAGTAAAAATAAAATCAACTTCCACTAAATAACAACATTTCATGATATTCTTAAGTTTATGCTAATGACATGTTGTTCAAAACACAAGGCATCAGTCTTTAGTTAATGGATTTGCAACCATATCATCTGTAGAAACATGCTCTACTATAACATCACAATTCTGTACTGTCTTATTTATGATAAAAAAAAAAAAAACTTGACTGCCATATGTTTAGACCCATTGAGACCTTTGTTATTGTTAATAAACAACACTGTAGAGTTATTGTCACAATATAATTGTATGGGCCTACCAAAAAATTTAAAAAAAAAATGATTAACTCCTTCATAAGATTCCAAAGCCAAATAGCCTAAGTAGCAGTTGAAAAATATGCTACAAACTCTGCTTGCATGATAGAAGATGATATAGAAATATGGGTATCGCTCTTCCATGATATTGTACCTCTTGTGAACATAAAGACATATCATGTTGTCAACTTCATATCACACTAACAACCAGCAAAGTCTACATCCGAATATCCTACCAGTTGCAGATCTTGAACATGTCTATAGATCAACATATAGTCTATTTTTCTCTTTAAGTACCTTAAAAATCTTCTTAGCAATAGCATAATGATCATGTCTTAGAATTGACTGATATCTACCTAAAAATCTTATTGCGAAAACGATGTCTGGTCTAATGCAAATTTGAGCATACATGATACTTTTGAGTGCACTGGCATAAGGTACATCCTTATTTGCGCTTTCGCAAAATTTGAATTAGGGAATTATGAGAGACTCAATTTATCATCCTTAATAACAGGAGTAATTCCTAACTTGTAGTACTTGCACATTAAATATTTCTAAAATACAATTAATATATACCTTCTAAGATAAATCCAATATACGGCGAGAACAATCTCTATGGATCTCAATGTCAAGAACAAAAGACGCCTTATCAAGGTCCTTCATATCAAAATTCTTTGACAACATCCGTTTTGTATCATGCAATAATCCAATGTCACTACTTATAAGCAAAATATCATTCACATAAAATATGAAAAAGATATATGTCCTCTCACTGATCTTGCAGTATATACATTGATATACTTTATTCTCAAAAAATCCAAATGAAGTGACAACACTAAACTTTAAGTAATATTGTCTAGAAGTTTGCTTGAAGTCATTGTGATATCCCAAAATTTGACTCTATTTCAAAATATATGAAATGGTTATTTTATCAATGTGCTTATGGTAAATTTACTTTGAACTGATCACTCACGAGTTAACTGATCTATTGGATGATGCCATATAGGGTTAAAACACAAAAAACTAGAGAATTTGATTAAGAATAGCTCGCTTGACCATAAGGATCGTCAAGGGTCAATACTACACTGTTATAAATCAATTAGCAAACGGATATAAATCGATTTGACGGAAGTATGTAGTCGGTTCGTGGGTGATTCACACGATTATAATGTTTGTGTTGAACGATAATAAACCGATTTTCTATCGATATTATACTGGATACATAATTGAACCTCGCGATTACATAACAACCGAGGGTCGTCCATGATTCAAGAGGCACAAACATGGATAAAAAATTATCGATCATGGGTCAATTGCATGAGAACCCTAAAAGTCACTCGATAGATTATGTCGTACTAAAGTCGTATTCGATTGATTTTTAACCATAAAATTTAATTCGATTTCGAGTATCAAACTTTCGAGGGTTTTAGGATTAAACTATTAGACGTCGTCTTATCGTCCATCAAATTATCGGCAAGTTCAAAAATTTTCGTAAAAGAAATTATTGGACTAAAATTTAGGGACCAGAAAAAAAAAAATCGGATCCAATGCAAAATGATGATTTTAGGGCTAAGAATTTGAGTTTTAAAGGAAATAGAAATAAACAAAAAAAGTGGGGACATAATATTAGGCCAGAGGGTTTTAAGGGAGGGTGGGTGAAGAGTATGATGAGATTTTGGGTAATATCTTGAAATTTTTTCTTTCTTTCTTTCTTTTTCCCTCTCTCTCCTCATCTCTCTTTTCCCTCCTCCCTCACGCCTTCCCACCCCCCGCGGTGCAGACCGCCCACTCTCTCTCTCTCTCTCTCTCTCTCTCTCTCTCTCTCCTTCTTCTCCTCCTCCCTTTCCTCCCTCCTCCTTCCCTCACGTCATTCTTCTTTCCTCCCCTTGCTTGCAGCCCATCTCACCCACACCAGCACCACCACCCATTTCCCCTCACCCCATCATTACCCTCTCACCCCAACATCTTCATCATCCCACCGCCGCCATCATCATCTTCTTCTTCATTTTTTTCCCATTCGTGGCTGCCACCTTCATCCCCATCCACCATCGCCACTTCCATCACCAAGACCATGCCATCATTGAGCCGCCCGTTCGACCACCGCGTACATCTCTCCTTCTTCTCCTCCTCCCTTTCCTCCCTCCTCCTTCCCTCACGTCATTCTTCTTTCCTCCCCTTGCTTGCAGCCCATCTCACCCACACCAGCACCACCACCCATTTCCCCTCACCCCATCATTACCCTCTCACCCCAACATCTTCATCATCCCACCGCCGCCATCATCATCTTCTTCTTCATTTTTTTCCCATTCGTGGCTGCCACCTTCATCCCCATCCACCATCGCCACTTCCATCACCAAGACCATGCCATCATTGAGCCGCCCGTTCGACCACCGCATGTACGCTCTCGTCCCTCGCGCCATCCCTCAAACCGCCGCAAGCCACCACCATCGGTTCACGATCACCCAAGCCAAGCTTGGTCATGAGCTTGAGGAGCTGCCGCTGCCATTGCCGCCGTTGAGTTTCCGTTCAAGTTGCGGGCATCACGTTCTCGATGCCGTCGTGCCGCCATAGCCGCGAGCTCGTTGCTACTGGAAATCCATGAGTTAACTTCCTGGTAGTGGATTAAGGTGTTAATTACATTTAGGGGTAGATTAATTTAATGTCAATGGCGATTAGTATTAGTTAATTTTAGTTTAGCCTTAATTGCAATTAATGATGGTTTAGATTAAATTTAAGTGCGATTTGTTTAAATAATTACAATTAGATTAATTAATCGAGTTTAGTTTAATTAATCATGTTTGGCCTAATTAATCACGATTAGCTTAATTAATCGCAATTAGTGTAATTAATGATGGATTAGCCGCTAAGTATAATTTTATGCCCGTTTTTCTGGATGAGTTTGTGCATAATTCCAATTGTTTGCATGTGTGATGCTATGCTATTTATTGCTCTATGATGAGTTTCATTTACTAATCCAGAAAAAAGGTTTTATGGGCAATAAAATGTCAAAGTTTGAGGTGTCGCGTTCAGACACCAAATTTTACATGCTAAATAAAACAAAGGGGTTTTAATTGAAAGCATACAAAGTTTGACGAGTTGGTCTCAAGCACGTGACCACGTACGAATATTTTTCCCAAATATTTAAATGTGAAAAATTGCCAAATTTAATTATTTGAAAACAAACTCTTTTATTTTAGGCTAAAAACTAGTTTGATTGTTGGTGTGTTGGAGTGATCATTTAATCGAACTCATGACCTAATGGGAGTTTGGGGGCGATGCCCGATTCTTATCGAATGCTCGACGGGGTCCGGAAGCCGAGGCGCAGTTAAAGCTAGATCGATGCTTCTTTATGGAATGCTGTCTAGGCGGGAGTTTTAGACAATGCCGTGCTCAATGGGACGAGACAATGCCTAGTCATACTGGAAGACCGCCGAGTGTTATGTTGGCCGTGGTCCAAGGGGTCATAATAATTGGAACATGTGTGTTGACAATGCACTTGGAATATTTTGAATGTATTCTAATTATTATTTATGTGTGTTGCACTAATATTGTCATGTGAGGTGTACTAATATGCAGGGGTATGCTAAGGCGAGGTAAGACTGTATGTCGTTGTGTGTTTAGACTGTCCTTGAGGCTTCCTAATTTGGGTTTAGGAAGTTGACTTGTTGAGATTTTTTTCACCCTGATGTTGTTGAATCTTTTCAAATCCTTAGTATGGAGCGTTGCCTCATATGTTTTGGGACCCCTTTGGATATGGATGTGGAGATGACTATGTATTCTATTCCTAGGACCGACTGGACCCATAAGCTGGTAGTCACAACCCCATGGATAGATAAAGGGTTGGTTGATTTAATATCTCACATTTACAAGGCATGGTTTATTGGGGAGGCGAATGGCGATTGGACCGGTCCACTTCAGGGTTTTGATGGACTGCCCTATGGGAACGTGGGAAAGCAAGTGTGGGACCCCATGAATATCGACATCCTTGATGGTGTCATTTCGAACCCAAAATCTGATTCAGACCATGAGCCTGTGGAGGAGTTCCTTTTGACTATGAGCCCAATTCTCCACTAGAACACAAGGCGGTCTTTGGGAGTTAGTGAAGTTAAAGTTAACCCTAACCTTTCTAACCCTTTTTGCTCATAGGTCATGTAGGAGTTACCTTGTGTTGTAGGCATGTACATGTTATCCTCCTTAGGTTAACAAGTTGATAAATAAATTGCCGTTTTTGGAAATTGCTGTTGTGCTTTGCTATTCCTATTGTTGTTGATTGATTGGGTGTTTATTCAAGTTGCTTTCACATACGTTTATTCGAAAGATAAAAAGAATCGGTTGGCGACGCATCCTAGGATGTCACAAATTTTAATCGACTGTCGAGGGATGTTCGTGCGCTCGGGATTCGAGGCGTGACAATTATAAATAAACTTTTTCAATCCATATACAAGCTTACCCAAATCATTTGCTGCAAAACCTTTAGGTTGTGCTATATAGACCTCCTCATTAAGATCTCCATTTAGAAAAGCAATTTTAACATCAAAATAAGCTACTAATGTCATAATCACTCTAAAAGAATCTTTAGAAGAGATTGGAGAAAATGTTGTTTTATAATTTATTCCTTATTCCTTCTCTTTGAATGAAACCCTTAACTACTAGTCTGGCTTTAAACTTCTCAATCTTTCCTTTAAAATCCTTTTTACTCTTATACACCCATTTGTAGCTGAAGGACTTGTAACCTTTAGGTAATTCAACAAGCTCCCAAACACCATTATATTTCATATATTACATATTGTCTTTTATCACATCTAACCACAAATTTGATGGAGAACAAGAAACAACATCTGCATAAGTCACTAGATCAACAATGCAGTCGATATCATAGTCATACTCTCCTATATAGACTATATAATTTGGTGGTATAGCTGAATATTCATCCCTAGTCGATATCTTAAGTGGAGCTACTACAACCTCGTTATGAACTTGAGGGGCTTGAAGAACTTCATCAAGAATTGCCTCAATAATAGGATCTTGGCCTATAATAGGCTCGGTTGTGGCGTAGGAGGTTCTATAATCATCTACATAGGAAGAGACAAGGATCCAATAATCCCACCATACTATCATCTTCAATAAATTGTGAGCAACTACCCTTTTCGCTACGTCAAACTCCAAAAATTTTGCTGTTTGAGATTCCACAATTCTTGTGTTTTCATTAGGGTTATAAAATTGGTACCTTTTTAAATAATCTGGGTAAGATATGAAGTGACAATGAGTAGTTTTGAAATCTAACTTACGCAACGTTGGATTATATAATTACACTTCTTAGGGATACCCTCAAACCTTAAAATGATTCAAGCTAGGTTTACGTCTAGTGCACAACTCAAGGAAACAATGGAACAGCTTTGCGCAGAGTGCGATATAGAATGTAAAACGTTATTTTCAAAGCTTCACTACATAGAAAATTAAATAAATTAATCATACTAATCATACTCCTCATTATATCCATAAGAAACAAAGTTCCAAGTAAGTAAATCTGGCTGATTACGCCAACCGAGTCATATTGGAAATTTGGAATAGAACTTGTTAGATGTAAATTGTGTAATCCCAAGATCTCCATAACTAGAACAAAAACATGCATAATTGAGTAGAAAGATTAACGCATCTATTTTGGGATCCATTATTCTTGAAGCGGAAGCGGAAACACAATGTTCCACGCGCAAGTCCTTCTCCTCTATTGCCTTCCGTATCACTAGCTCAATGAGGCGGGGCCCCTCACGTTTAGCCTTAGGTAAACGCTCCTTAGGTGAGGATACATGTGAGAATTAGGGTTAGAGAAGAGACTTGAGCAGTATTTATAGAGTTTCTAGCTAGTCCCTCTCATTATGGGCTAGGCTCAACTTGGCCCACACTAGCCAGTCCATATTAGACTAATTAAGAAACATTCTATCTCACCTTAGACCAACCTTGTTTTACGGTAACCGTAAAAACAATAAATTACAATATCAATTAATTTAGTCAACATTAGGAAAACTCTTACATTCTCTCACTTGGACTATATTAATTGAAATCATACTGTATGTGCGCACATTTGGTCCAGAGATAATTCTTAATAGTCAATCATATCCCATAAAGTCTTAAACATCGAATCATGGCGATAATTGCATGTATACACACAGAGCCTTCCATGATCACGAGTGCTCTCAACTTTATTGATATGGATTCAATATGATAATGTGTCAAATGAGTAACATCTCTCATAGAGAGATCCTATTTGTCAATCACCATTTTCTACCTTAGGTGTCACAAAAACTTGTGCCACTAGAGAATGTTTTATGGTTTCAATAAACCCACATATGTCTTGTTCTTATGGTTAACCTTTTTTTTTCACAAGACATATTTAATATATGATCCCATTTTTCAGTCACCATTCTCTTACCTTAGGTGTCACAAAAACTTGTGCCACTAGAGAATATTTTATGGTTCCAATGAACCCACAACGTCTTGTCCTTATGGTTAACCTTTTTTTATATATCACAAGACATATGTACAAGGCTAATAACGGATGCATGTATTAGCCTTCACTCAAGGTTTATACAATCCCTTGAAACTTTAAATATGTATTCAACATAATAACAATACATTCAAAAATATTTAATAAATGCAAAAGTTAATACATATCAAACTGTTACAAAGTGTAACGAACACATATGAAACCTTTATCAAAGTAAAGCCAAAATAAGCTTCCATTAAACAACATCTCATGATGCTCCTAGGCCCATGCTAATGATATGCCACTAAATACACATGGGCGTAAGCCTTTAAGTGGATCTGCAATCACATCATATGTGAAATATATATTATATTAAATGTCACATTTCTGTACCGTTTGCTTTTAGTAAAAAATTTTGACCACCATATATTTAGACCCATTGAGATCTCTGTAGTAAATAAATAATACTATAAATTTGTTATTTCAATACAACCATATGGGTCTATCCATAAAATTAAAACGATTAACTTCTTCATGAGGTTCTAGAGTCTAAAAGAATGTTATTAACACCGCTTACATAATAGAAGATGACATAGAACTTTATTTACTGCACTTTCTACTAATATAAATATATATTCCGTTATTGATTCTTGTCATCAAAACATACAACAAAGTTTACATCTAAATACCCTACTAATTGTAAGAATTAAACATGTCTATAAATTAGCATATAATCTCTTGTCTTTTTAAGTACATTAAAACCTTTCTTGACAGCAACCCAGTGATCATGTCCTAGATTTGATCAATATTTGTCCTAGAAGTCCGTCATAAAAACAACATTTAGTCTAGTGCAAATTCGAACATACATTATACTTTTAAGTGCATTGACACAAGATACACCCTTTAATTAGATTTTCTCAATATCTAAATAAGGACAATGTAATAGATTCAGTCCATCACCCTTAACAACAAGAGTAATTCTTGAATTGCAATGATGTATATTAAATATTTCCAATATAAAATCAGTAAATGTCCTCCGAGAAAATCTAATATAATATGACAAAAACAATCTTTACAAACCTCGTATAAAGGATATAAGATATCTCAATGTTATAACTTGTAAGCAAAATATAATATATATAGAGTATGTGAAAAAATAAATTTCCCTCCCACTGACCTTACAGTATATTGAATTACTTTGTTCCCAATTAAAAATAATAATAACATTATGAAACTTTAATAATATTGTCTGGAAAAAACTATAAATAAGACTTTTCAGTCTACACACAAGTTTACTTGAAACATTTGTTGCAAAATTCTCCAATTGCACAATATAGATTTTGTATCTATTTGGCGTAACTTTATATCAAAATAAATTATTAATGCCACGTTCACTCTAAAAGAATATTTAAAGAAATAATTATTTCTTCACTATAAACAATCCACCCATTTTCAAAGTGAAAACTTTAGCTACAATTTGCCTTTAAATTCCATAATCTTTCTTTGAAATTCTTTTAGTTTTGTATGCCAATTTGAGACTAATAAACTTATGATTTTTAGACAAGTGAGTTAGTTTCAAAACTATGATGTTTCATAGATTGTATATCGCATTTTATGGCATCTAATCACATACTTAATTGAGGATAAGAAACGACATTTATTTAAGTTGCTAAATCAACCATGTAGTGGATATTATAATCATACTCTTACGAATAGACTATATAGTATGATGATATAACTGATTGTCTTTCCCTAACAAATCTCCTAAGTAAAGCTATAACCACTTCATTCTATACTTGAGAGGTTTGAAAAAATTTCATCATAAATTATATCAAGAATAGTACCTTAAACCTCATCAAGTTTAACCTATGGTACAGGAGATTCCACAATTGTCTATATCACAATTATCTATTTAGGCAAAGACAAAGACACAATGATTTTTCATCATACTATTATCCTTAATAGTCTAAGAGCAGCTATCCTTGTCAAACTATATAAACTTTACAGTATATGATACCATAATTCTTGTATCTTCTTTAGGGTTTTAAAATTAATCCTTTTGAACAAAGGTAAGATAAAAATAATTCCGAAATCTAATATTGGATTAGATAACCACCTCTTAATTTACCAAGTATTTGACAAATGACCCTTTAAGCTATTTCGCATTGTCATACTTGTATACAACCATGTCGACAACCTTTTAAGACCTTTATCTCGATCATTTTCCTTAAATAAAAAAATTTCTGAAACAACATTTTAATCATATATTAGATGTATATGTCATTTGACTTAAACACAATAGATATGTCCTAACTTCAATATTAGACAAGACATAATTTCAAGCAACTAAGGCTTCCATCATCTTATAGCAGTGCAGTCTACAGGCACACTTCTTTTCAAGTGTTCCAAAATGGAACGTTTTATGGACAATAAGCAAAATTCAATTGCTCTTTTCTCAAGCAACAAATCATATATTCACAACTTAAAATTTGAAATAGTAAAAACCTCAATAATAATGAAGTTATTAATTACAGAAAATGTGACTGAAAACCAAGCAATGTATATAATTAGCATCATGTGAGTACTGTGTAACTTGACGTACAAGTACACATCCAGAGAGTTACACGCATAATCATATAATCACCTTTGGGCAGAATACATGACATGTAGTTGTACACTCCCCACATGATAGCGGTTATGAGAATATATTCCAATTCTTCGTGAATTCATCACATTTTGGCATATGAATCACTAGAATCAGTCACTCCTCCACCACACTATCATGTATCCCTCCATGAACTAATACACAATCACCTCCTTTGGGAGTATGACTACGCATTAGATCAGGAGACATCCCAATCATCATACAAGACCGAAATTTCTCAAACCCAATCAAGCGTGCCACTTTGGCGGTCACTACTCAATTGAATCATTGAAATTCTCTCATACCAAGAATATAAACTTTACTCCTCACATACACCATATACATGTGATTTTAACTTTAGTGATAGGGGCAACATATCACCAAAATCACATATCATGCTAATTACATTGCTTTATTCATTAATAAAAATTAATCATACATATATATAATATATATATACAATAACCCGAAAAGAAAGAATTCCAATGAGATCATTGATCACGGTAACACAATAAACTTCTCATAACAGAGAATAAAACATCTCTTATGCACCCGATTACATATTACTAGAACAACATAAAAAGAATGATAATCTAAAATATCTCTCACAAATTAACATCAATAGTGATACATGGTACACTAAATCGACAAGCTTGACACCGATCCATTATCACTCATGAGTTCATAAGGCAAAAATAACTCCAAGGCCAACAACTAATTTATTAATCAATTTTAAGTAACAAATTATCATTGTAATCAACCGAGTGGCCTATTAATTAAGTCAAACCAGAGAACCAAATATCTAAAATTTAACAGTAGATACTATTGTTCTGCATAAATATTGACATACTCTTTTACCATAAAAAATATTTAACTCGATAGATATTAACTAGTGACCATATGAGTTTAGGTACAATATGCAATAACTTTACTAACATACATTACCTACACTCAGCATATGTGTTAATTAGTACAATTAGTTTGGTCACAGATTCTTAAAACATTCATCATTCAAAGGTTACAAACATGTAAAAGAGTATGCATGAGTAATAAAAATTTCATGACTTTTACTGTTTCTCATTATCTCAAGATATATTCAATTACCATCTCATAATGATTGTATCTTATTAAACCAACTTCAGTTCACAATAAAGTTAAATTTTTATTGATAAATCACACATTTATAACGATTATGTGATAATATACTTATAACTCAACACTTGTATTTCCAAAACCACAGAAAAATACAAGGAAAAATGTGCAAAAATTCATTTAAAATACACGTATTTAGGGTTTCATATACAATTTCACATCAATAAAACCATCAAACATATAAAATAAATATACCATGACATATGAAATCACCATACGAGTCTAACACCGCCAGCCACGTGCTAAATAGAGGCTCCACGCGCTCACACGCGCTACCTGAGTGCACGGCGCGTGTTCGACGCCCAGGCGGCGCATGGCCGCGCGTGGGGGCGCATGCGGCATCCCCTGGCGACATGCTGTCGACCCTCTTGCTCGTCTCGTCTCCCCCAATCCAAATTTGTGATTTAATTTAATTTTTATTGAACAAAAAGTCTCGAAAATCACAAATTATGGCAAGATCCGTACTAATTATGGCAAAATCAATTGCGTTCAAGTTCTAAGGTTATGGAGGCTCTGATATCACATGTTAGACGCAAATTGCGTAATCCCAAGATCTCTATAACTAGAACAAGAACATGCATAATTGAGTAGAAAGATTAACGCACATGTTTTAGGATCCATTGTTCTTGAAGCGGAAGCGGAAACACAATGTTCCACGCGCAAGTCCTTCTCCTCTATTACCCTCTGTATCACTGGCTCAATGAAGTGACCCCCCTTATGTTTAGCATTAGGTAAATGCCCCTTAGGTGAGGATATATGTGAGAATTAGGGTTAGAAGAAAGACTTGAGCACTATTTATAGAGTTTCCAGCCAGTTCCTCTCATTACGGGCCAGGCTCAACTCGGCCCACACTAGCCAGCCCATATTAGACTAATTAAGAAATATTCTATCTCATCTTAGACCAACTCTGTTTTACGGTAACTGTAAAAAACAGTAAATTACAATATCAATTAATTTAGTCCACATTAGGAAAACTCTTACGAGAACTTGCTTCGAGCTGTGTCGGTGTACCCATGATCGGTCTTCCGGTCTTTGAGGTGTTTAAGACATTGATTTTACTCTTTCGAAAGCAATTGAAAGTTGACATCGCATTCACTCAGATCTGCAGGCATAATTTCCACCCTCCGTTTAGAAATATAGTGTGGAGATCAAATTGATGGGTGCTTGACTGCTTTCATATGGATGTGGATGATGTATGTGCTTTTCCGAGGACGATGATGATCGGTCTTATGGTTCCGAGGAAAAGTGCAACTTCAACCAATGCTATTTAGCTGAAATCTATCTCTTCTGCCAAAATACTTTGTTCTAAGTTTAAAGCTATTTTTTTTTTTTTTTTGAGTCTTTTGATTCTAGTGACAATTAGCTATGTAGTATTGACACGAACACAGGACACGCGACAAGATATGACACATACACCGACACATCATTTTTTTAAAAAAAAAAAAGAGAGAAGAATTTCAACACATTCTTACATGTTATATATTAAATATATATTTATATATAAATACACAAATGAATAAATAAATAAAAATAAAAACTAGGATTTAACGGAATTGAACTTCAAGCAATTTAATTGAGCAAGAGATAATCTACAATTGTCACATATAATAAATTTTTTAAAGCGTAGTTGTCGATTATATATCTTCCATGGTTTTCACTGGTGTCAAAAATTGTATATAATCAGCAAATGGATTCAAGAGATTGCATAGATAAGAGCTAGTTAAGTCACCCTTTGCAAAAATTAGACGTACTCGGTTCTTTCTCTTCATTGTCCTCTTTGTCGTTGCCCTGAAATCAACACAAGCAATCCAAGAATTTAAATGCAAGGTCTTTAACAACACCTCTAGAACTCCATACGCCTGGTTCAGTGGAGAGTTCGGGGTGAAGTACGTTGCAAAAGCTATGCTAGCTGCCATTGAGTTCATTCTCAAGAAAAAAAAAAAGGAAAATTGCCGAAAAAAGAAGAAGAAGGAAAATTGCCAAAAGAAAAAAAAAATCCTAAATCTATTGTATAGTAGTCAATCTAGTTTTAAAATTTTTAATTTAACTAATTTAATTCTAAATATTTTCACAATTTGTCAATCTAGTAATTTTAGCCAATTTTGACAAGAAATTGATAATGTGGATGTTGACCATTCTACATTTAGTTGGTATTGGTGTGAATAATTTTTCGGCATCTTTTTTACAAACTTTTTTTTATTTTTGATTATTTATTATTTTCTTTTTCTTCTGAACTCTAGGTTGGCGAGGGTCATCAACGGACCTTTGCCAACCTCTAGGTGAGAGATGCAAAGCCTAAATTTGTAATAGTCTAGGCTAGCAAGCCAAGCTTCAATTTAAACAAAAGCACGAGCTATGCACATTCCTACTATAGATAATGTAGATTAATATCATATAAATCATTGATTGTGTGAGTGGCTACCATGAACTCTATCCACATGGGGTCTATAGAAGATGTTCTTTCAATGGGTCAAAAGACAATGAAGCAATTAAACTACTAGAACTACCTTGTACAAACTACAAAGCAATTCAACTCAAAGGCAATATATGCCATTTCATCAGTGGAGTTCTAGTTGCTATTTGGTTCAAAACTAATGTACACCCAAACTGAACAAAACTATTGACACCCCTATTGAAAAGTCTAGGGAAAACAATTAAAATGACAACTGAAAATAATAATAATAAGAGGCACAAGACCCTAAAGAGATGTGATAATATTTCAATTTGGCTGGCGACAACAAAAAATCAATTCTGAAAACGAAACAAAACCCTTATATAAAAATGACACTACATTCTGAACCAAACGACATAGACATCGACTTGAATACAGATGAAATACGCCCCATTGCTGCCCAAAATATATGTAAAGCAAAGAAATTATGACATGGGGGTCCAGAACCGTTCAATAAGTCGTATGCAAAGACCCTCAATCTGATGCATCTGACAACATGGATCGATTCACGTGATAATGTCGTGGAGGCAAGTGACGTCATCCTAGAGTCCTGACTAGGATGTAACAGTTTGGCCTACGAAGACCATGGCATTGACTTCACTCCCGTCCTCGTAAGATAAAACAAAATACATGACCTCAATAAAAAATAAAAAGATAACAAAACGATAAGGAAAAGTACTACATTAATAAAGTCCCTGTACTGCATATTTCCTCGTTCTCCTAATAAAAAAACAAGAGAAAATGAGAAATTTCTTCTGCAGAATTTGCGTCATGTAGCCGGTGACGGGCAGTGGCGCGGACGGGCCTGGAGGCGTTTTCTTTCAGACAAAAGATGCCCACGTCCATGGCTCGAATAATGGCATGCGACATGCGCACGGTCATCGTCCAGTGAACATCCATGTCGCCGGTGAGATTGAGGGGGCTTCAATTAAGAGAATTCACCAAATTATGGGGTTTAATTCGAGGCGAACACTGATCTCGGAGGTGCTTTGGGAGAAATTCCCCGGCCCCCTCCCCTCCCATTCTCGAGGAGGGTTTTCGAGACTTTCCCGCTTTTAATTTTTCCACGTGATTAAAAAGCCATTTTATGACAAAAAAACTGACCTTTGGCCACAAACGAAGGTCGCACGATTCCAATGCTTGTTTACCTTTAACACGTGGTCCTACTTGGTTGGATCTGTGCTTTGATATTGCAATATTTTATTGGATAATTGGGTTATCAATAAGTGGTTATGTGCATGGAACGTTACTGTTGCTAGTCTTACTTCATCATTCTAAAATGAACTTCTCGATATTCGGGAACTCTATAAAGTGGATCGATAATTTTTTCATTTCTTTGTTAAACTTTGAATTTTCTTTTTCTAATTTTCAAAATTGGTGTGAAAGATGTGATAATTATTGCAAGGCTTTTTCCTTTCCAATTGCCTTCAATTGGAAAATTTGTATTTATCATGTCATGGCAGTTCCTAGCACTAAGATTTTCTTGTATTTACCTGAGGAAGACATGAGTGTAGCTAGTAATATCGAAGATCTATTTCACACATCTCCTACTCTCTGCTACCCCACGCCCCCTACCCTCCTTGGGCTTTTCTTTTTTCTCCTCCTCCTCCATCTTCTTTTACCTTTGGTCCAATTCAACAGTCTTAAGACATCTATTGTCTCCATGGATATGATCCACTTTTGTCCTTGTCAACTATTATATCTAATGGTCTTTGTGCTTTTGTTTTCAGCTTTGAAATATTCAACAGCAGTGCCGGTGATTTTTCTCTCAGCCCTTAAATATCATGTATTCCCAGAAAAGTGGATAAGTTTTTACTAGCCTCTCTGGCTTCTCTCGAGTGTCTTGAATTCTTTGTATTCATTTTATTGGGACGTGACTCGAGATTGGGATTTGAGGTATGTCACCCTAGTTAACACAACACTGTCTTACATTTTGAATGCCATAGCTTAAGCTTTATTGTAAGTAAATAATCTGCCTTTGATGAGTATAAAGTTTGTTCTCGAAAGGAAGTTGTGCTTATGATCATTACTGGTTACCATAGGAGTCGCTGACTAACCTCATAAGAGTAAACTATATGATAGATTATTTTGTCTTCCAACTTTGACGGAATGCCATAGCAACAAACTAATAATATTCTAAAGTTATTGCTATTAGGTGGCTCATCATAGGTTCCATCTTCAAGTTTTTATTTTGTTTGGAGCATCTAACTCGTGCTAACTTTTATGCAGTTATGTGATGAAGCACTTGATGAAGTCATCTTCTAGGGTTGCTCGGTGTTTGAAGATTTTCTAAGCTAATATTACCAGGGGCAAAAGGAAAAAAATTGTGCTGAATCAGAGGTACAAACTGACCATGTGTTTCAATCTTGCAAAGAAATAGTAATGCTTGTAATCGTAATAGAGGATGAACCCATGACTATTTTTTTTTTATGCCTTCTGAATGCTAGCTTACTATAAATTATTAAAATAATAATTTGCAGGCTCTAAGTGTTATAAATAGAAGAACTCCTAGATGTCATCAACTGGTGATTCTAATGTCACAAATAGAAGGAGGAGATCTACAATGTGGGAATATTTTAATGAGATTACTGGTCAAGAAAAGGCTGAGTGTTTATATTGTAGCACCCTTATTGGTGTGCACGGTCAAGAGACTAACTCAATGCATCATCATCTAGTTAGATGTAAGGAATATCCTTTGTAAACGTTTGGAAAAAGGCAAAAAAGTGCCTCGAGTCAAATTGTAAAGGGGGTGGTAGTTCATCAGTCCTTGGAAATTTGATTAGGATGCTAGCAGAAAAAAATTAGCGATTATGTTTATTCTTAGTGAGTTGCCTTTTAAGTTGGTAGAGCATGAGGGATTTCATTAATTTGTGAATAGAATCCAGCCAAAATTCTTAATCCCATCATGCAAACATTGAGGCATGATTGTTATAATTTATACATTGAGGAAAGAAACAAATTGAAGAAACATTTCTCCGAGACATCTCCTAGAGTATGTCTAACAACATATGGACATCTTGTCAAAACCTAAGTTATATGTATTTGACTGCTCATTTTGTTGATGCTGATTGAAATTGCAGAAGAAGATATTAAATTTTTGTCAGATCTCAGGTCATTCTACCAAGATAATAGGAAAAGCAATTGAGAAATGTTTGACTGATTAGGGGATCCATAATATTTTTTCTATCACCATAGATAATGCTAGCTCAAATGACTTGGGAGTTCAATACCTGAAAAGATACTTAATTCTTGGAACTCTGCTATTAAAAGGTGAGTTGCTCCATATGAGGTGTTATGCCAATGTATTAAGTTTGATTGTTTGAGAGGGGTTAAAAGACATAAACGATTCCAATTGCTAGGAATACGTTCAGCCGTACGTTATGTGAGATCTTCCCAGCGTGCCAAGAAAGTTCAAGGGTTTTGCTGAGTTAGAGAATATTGAGTCAAAGAGTCTTGTATGTTTAGATGTGGAAACTCATTGAACTCAACATATTTGATGTTGGAATCAGCTTGAAGTTTGAAAGAGCTTTTAACAATATGAAACTTCCGAATAGCAAGTATGCCCAAGATCTTTCCAAGGGGAAAGGGTTGCCCACTAGTGAGGATTGGAATTATGCACGTCACTTTCTTCCTTTTCTGAAGTTGTTCTTTGATACAACTATAAAAGTTTCAGGTTCTTTCTTATGTCACTAGCAATAATATGTCAAATGACGCGTATGGGATTTACATGATGATTGAGAGATATTGTGTAAATGAGGACCAAAGCTATTTACGAAATGGCTCAAAGAATGAAAATGAAATTCCGTAAGTATTGGCAATGTAAACAACATAAATCTCACTTTATTCATTGCTTTATGCTTGACCCACGGCATATGGGACTATGTGAAGTGGATGATTAGTCATGTTTATGAAAGCAATGAGACAAAAACTTTACAAGAGAAATTGATAACATCTCTGACATTGTTTGAGCAATATTGCATGGGTGTATGCCCTCAAAGCAACTTGAGGTTAAAGAGCACAAGGATGGTAAGCATGTCAAGGTCCCTAGTGGTTGGTGCTGATATTATAACTGAAATGCATTTTTGCCAAACCGGACAACAATATTTGGATGAAAAAATCAGAACTGGACAAGTACTTGGAGGAAGCATGTGAACGTTATAACTCTGAATTTGATATATTAAGTTGGTGGAAAGGAAATTCATCGAGATATGTTATACTTTCTATTGTAGCTCAAGATATCTTGGCCGTGCCTATCTCGACTGTAGCATCGGAGGTGGCATTTAGCACGAGAAATCGTGTGCTCGATGTGTTTCAGAAGTTCCTTGATCCCAATCATGGTGGAAGCTCTTATATGTGCTCAAGATTGGTTACGATCCGCGCCACTTTTACATTCAATTAAGGAGGACTTAGAAGACATTGAAATCTTTGAGTCGGGTGAGAAAATATGATTGTAGAATATTTATATCTTTCTTTATTTTAATGCATATGTTAGTGTTCTCATTTTGGTCATGAATTTATTGTAGAATTGCCAAGTACGACCACGGAGTCAAGCTCATGTTGACTTCTCTCGATGATTGACGTATTAGAGGTTAGTATTTTATAATATGCAACTTGTGTAAGTCCTATTTCTCTTTTTGCACTCCTAACAGTACCTTTTGGCTCGCCTATGGGTAAGTTCGTTTTCAATTTCTACTTGGGCAGCTTGCAGTCTTGGGGAGTCCACCTCCAGTAGAGGTAACATCAATGCTGCCCTTCTTGGTGCAACATCTGAAGTTTAATACAATTTGAGAAACAGGACGCCCTTTTTGTAACTTCCATTGCTGAAGACACTGCTCAGTTCAGTGGTAATCTTGGGTAATTTTTTTTAGACTTTTGATTGGCTTGTTTGTTTAAGAGACAAATTTGTTAACTCCGTTTTCAGCTGTTGTTTGATCACTTTAGCGCTCGTATTTCTTGCATCTTTCGCAACTAACTATTATTTTCTGGGAATTTGAATATAATTTGCTCCTGAGGTGGACTAAATGATGCCCTGGATTTACCTTTTTCAAACATCTTTATCTGAATATTCATTGTTGATACAGTCATGATATGAATACAAGATGTAGACACGAGTTGCTGGCCCATGGTCACTTTTGACTTGCGAAGCTATGATCTTCACAGTCCATGCATTTATTGCGAGGGAACAACATATTTTCTATATATTCACCTAGAGAGAGCTTCAATACATAACTCAAGTTGAAATCCGTCAATAAATTTAAGTTAATGATTTGAATTTTCGATGGGGAATGTAATCGTGATTTGTTTCGGGCACATCTTTAAAGAGGGCATTTCCCAATTTGATAGGGATATGAGTAATTGAAAATTAAAGATTATAAACATGAGATTGTATTGATCAAGTTGTTTATGTTAATTTTTCCATAAATATGCTTGATAATGTGAAAAAAAAAACTAGGTTTTTTTTTAAATTTCTATTTTGGACAAACCTAATTTCAACATTAGTGAACTCTTAAAAAAAAAAAAAAAAGCGGAGAAACCACAGTGTCTTTGATGTAAATAGTAATACCCAGTTGAAAAACAAGCAAAACAAAATAAGCAATATTCTTAATTAAGGTAATCAAACTTTACAAAGATGAAGAAAACTATAAATAAATAAATAAAAAATGACTAAGCACAACTTGTATTGGGGGTAAAATAATTACATTTAAAATGGAACAAATAGAAAAAGAAAATTCAATTCATTAGTGTGAAAGGGAGCGGATGGGTCAGGTACCCATTTTAAAAATAATTACATTTTAAATGGAACAAATAGAAAAAAGGGGAGGTGAAAAAAAAAAAAAAAAAAAAACACGTAAACCCGACCCAACCCGACCCGACCCGACCTGAATTTTTTTTTATGTGAGTCTAATGTGTTTGAGTTGGGACAAAGTCGGGTCACAAAGTATGTGATCCTTATAAGCCCCGGGTCGGTCGGTAACATCAAAACCCGACCCGACCCGACCCGACCCATTAACACCCCTAAATTTAATAGGTGTCCAAGCCCAAAGGTGTCCTCAAAAGAGAGAGAGGCCATTATTAACTCCGATCAAATGGAGCGAAGGTTGTTAGAAGCGCCTGAAAGGGCCAATATCGATGAGCTGAAGGACTTGACCAGCAGAATGGGCTCATCCTCGAGGAGATGGATCTCGAAGAAGTCGGTCACACGCCGCTGCACGTCACTGTGTGCCCGGCCATCCGGATTTCGTCCGAGAGCTCCTCAAGCGTATGCCGAAGCTCGGCAAAAAGTGAACATGGGCGGTTTTAGCCCACCGCACATCACGGCAGCTCGAGTGAGGTTGAGGTCACAAGGGATCTCTTGACAATGGGTCCACACCGTGCTTTGTAAAGGGATGAGAGAGTAGGAATCCCTTTGCATTATGTCAATAAAGGAGCTTGATGTCATGAATTTATTACTCTCCGCTTCGGTTGAATCCATCAAAGAGACAACTACACGATAGGAGATTGCGCTTCACTCGCCGTGAAGAACAACCGGCGAAGCGGTGGTTAGGTTGGTGGAGCATCTAAAGCTGCACAAGAAGGAGAAGGTGATGTTGACCAAGAACGATTTTTTTCTTCTATGTTCAACTCTTTTTACAAGAATATAACCACACATATATACATCGACGTAAACCACCCTAGAATCTCCTACAAATCGGGAGATCTCCACAAATCACTACAAAATTAGGAGATCTCCTACAAATAAGAAGATACATGTATACAAAGACCTTAAATAGAAAAACTCTCCTATTGAGGCCATAATTGATAGCTCATGTTAACACTCCCCTCAAGCTGGTTAGAAAATATCTTTGATACCAGCACTTGATAGGTGAGGTGTGGAATGCTTGACTCGATACAACCTTTGTAAGTATCCGCAACTGGTCTTCAGATTTGATAAATGAAAAACTCACCACCCTATCATCCAGATTTTGCTTGATAAAATGCCTATCAACTTCAGCATGTTTAGTGCGGTTATGTTGAAGCGGGTTTGGGAAATCAATCGAGCGTTATTATCACAAAATAGTTGCATTCCCGACTTAGGTGGAAAACCAAGTAATGTCAACAACTTCTTTAGCCACAAAAGCTCATATAGTACTTTAGCCATCCCTTGAAACTCGGTTTCAACACTTGACAAAGCTATTACTTTCTATTTCTTGCTCCTCCATAACAAAGTTTCCTCCCACAAATGTGAAGTAGCCTAACGTTGATTTCCTATTCGAGGTATTGCCAGCCCAATCAGCATCTCAGGAATCCTTCCACCTCATGGTGGTTATTCTTCGCAAAGAATGGTCCTTTCCTAGTGCTGACTTGGGTAGCAGAAAATCCAACAACATCATTCATATGATCTTCATTAGGAGCGTGCATAAATTGACTTACAACTCCTACATCATATGCAATGTCAGGCTGAATGTGTGATAAATAAATCAATCTCCCTACCAACCTTTGATATCGATCCTTATTGGTTGATACACGATTAGGGAAAACTCCAAGTTTATGATTCTATACTATAGGGTGTATCGGGTTTGCAATCCAACATCCCCACCTCAGCCAACAAGTCCAACAGATACTTTTCGAGATAAGAATATACCATCCTTTGATCTGGCCACTTCAATACCCAAAAATATTTCCGGGCCCCCTAAGTTCTTCATCTCGAACTCATTTGCCAATTTCCTTTGAAGTTCCGTGATCTCCTCAAGGTCATCCTCGTGATGATCATGTCATCGACGTATATAATCAATATTTGTCACTTTGTCATGCCGCGTTTCGTGAACAATGTAGTCCTGATTACTTTGAGTGTGCCCATACCTTTTCATTGTAGAGTTAAAGCGACCAAACCAAGCCGTAGTGATTGCTTTAATCCATCAAGAACTGGCTCGAGTTTACATATCACTTTCGATTTATTAGCACACGCATATCCGGGTAGGATTTTTATGTAAATCTATTCTTCCAAATCTCCATGTAAAACGCATTCTTTACATCAAATTGATGTAAGGGCCAGTCCAAATTTGCTACAAGTGATAACAATACCCACACAATATTAGTTTACAACCGGAGAGAATGTTTCTGCGGTAGTCACGCCCATAGGTCTAGGTACTATCTCTTTGCTACAGGAGCGTGCCTTGTGCCTCTCTACAAAACCATCTCGTTTATATTTGATGGTGAAGACCCATTTACATCCCATCGCCTCTCATTTCTTCGGTAACTCGTAGTCTCCAAGTCTTGTTTTTACGTAAAGCCTCCATCTCTTCTTGCATGCTTAAACCCACTTGGGATCCCTTCATGCCTCTTGTACTCCCAGGAACTCTACTTGCAGAGACATTCGAGACAAATGCCTTTAAAGGTCGACAACTACTTTGGTCGAAACATAATTGGTGATCGAATACTTCAACCTTCGTTCTTCCACATCTTGTGAGTACCTATTAGAGCCTTGTCACGATTATGTCTATTGGGCAATTTATAACAAACAACTACATCGGTATCAATAAACAAATTCTGTGTGGTAGGAGAACTTACCTCGGAGTATTCTTAGGAGAATTGTCGGTACTAAATAGGGGTATTTTGAAGTGAAGTGAGTCAGTTCTTGAGATTGTTCTTGTGTCTCTTGCACCAAATCAACCTGATGATTAGATTCCTTAGTGTACTTCTCCTCATTTCCTGTCCCACCATCATCCGTGACCACACCATTGCTGGCCAATGCTGCCTACCGTAGCATGTGAACTCGCTTGTCAACTTACAACTTAGCTTGTGTGTTACCAATCCCTTGTGTCACTAGGTGTTGGCACCGCGGGGTCTTTTTTTTTTTAAAGCAAAATCAACCGCAACCCCCGCCATCACACCACCTTCCACCAATTTGTCCTTTCACTAGAAGTCTCCCCCGAAAGGTACAATTGGGTGTGGAAAAAATAATTCGGACTCAACAAAGGTGACATCCATTGTGATGTGGGTTTTCTTGGTAGCTCTATTGAAACAGAGGTATCCTTCTTAATGAGTGCCATAACCAATGAAAACACACTTCACCTTTACACGGATCGAGTTTTGTCCGTTGTGGAGATGGACGTATGCCACACACCCAAACACTTTGGGAGGTAGTGTCATGATGGAAGGAAGAGGAACATAGGATGCAAGTGCTTGAAGTGGGATCTCCGAAAGTTCAACACACGAGAGGGCATTCTATTCATCAAATGCACCACTATAACCACGACGGCATCCCAAAACGAGATGGAACCTAACCACCTATGAGAGTGCCCATGCCGTCTTGGGGATATGGATTCTTTCCTCTCAGAGACACCATTTTGTTGGGGTGTCCTAGTGCAAGACATTTTGTGTATAAGCCCGTGGTCTTGAAAGTAAGCTGCAAGATGCTGGTTAATATATTCCCACCATTGTCGCTATGAAGGACTCGAATTTGAGTCCTTAAAACTGCGTTGCAATCATCCGATGAAACATACGGAATATTGCTGCCACTTCTCATCTTTATGCTTCATTAAATAAACCCAGACATCCGGGTACAATCATCCACAAATGTTACAAACCAAACTAATCCGAGATAGAGTAGTAAGCGGTGAAGTGCCTACACGTCCGAATGAACCAATGAAAATGGCCTGGTGCTCTTATTAAAACTCAAGGAAAAGAGACACGATGACTTTTTGCCAAAATACACGTCTCACATTGGAATTCAGTATTTGACAAATTATGAAAGTCTGGAAATAAATGTTTTAAAAAACCAAAAGATAGGTGTCCTAAACAACGATGCCATAACCAAATCACTTTCTCTTTATTAGTAGACCCACTACTTGTGTGATGTGCTCGGACTGCATGAAAGTCATCAACATAGTATAGCCCCCTTTTAGTACCACGACAATAATCTCCTTTATGAGGATATTCTAATAAGCAAAAAGCGGATACATGTTAACACAATACTTCAAAGCATTAATGAGTTGGCCAACAGAGAGTAAACGATTAGGACAGAGGGCACTAATAAAGTGTGAGATAATGATAAAGAAGGTGTAAGATCAACATATCTAATTTTAAGGACAGGATAACTAGTGCCATTCGCATTATAGATACTTTATCTCCTCGGAGTGGTGTTGCATATAATATCCGTTGCCTTCAGGGCTTTGAATGGGTCAACTACTGAGCTTGTGGGCTAATCTGGGCTTGATGGAGAGTTGAGCTAGAATTGCTGCTGTGAAGATGGGCCCAGCTGGACAGAAACGTGAGTGGCTGCGGGCGCTGATCGAACAAGACACGAGCTGGAGAAGACCTCTCCGGCAGCTTGCTGATGTGAGATGGGGAAGACCGAGGAGATGCGTGGGCGAAGCTAGCTGGCGCAGGGACACGAGGCGGTGAGGTAAGATCGTGACTTGTGGTGTGGGCTTCGGACGTTGAATTTGCTGGCCGAAGATGTTGCTAGAGTTGATGGGCTGACGGATCCAACTAAAGACACGAAGAAGCAGCGTGTCCTTGGCCACGTGGAGAGGAGGTTGGCGCATGAAGAGAAGTCAACAGCAAGTGATTCTATCGGACGTTGGTGTTGATTGTTGACTCGATGAAAGGAGAAGACGACGTGTGGCAATGTGAGATGGGAGAGGGAGTTTCAGTGGTGGTGGCTTCGTTTACAAAAGATAAAAATGGAGATGAAGACGCGTGTGAAAAAAGAATAAGAACTGGGGCAGCGACGTGGAGGAAGAGGAGGATTGACAAGGAAGGAGATTGCACCAAAAGAAATGAAAAGGAGTGGCGACGGTGGAAGCAGTTGGCTTGCTTGGTAGCCGCTTCGCAAGTTTTGGGTGGGGGGGGCAAAAGAGAGAAAGGTCAATGAAACTAATCCATCTGCATTAAACCTTGTCCCCTAAAGTTTATAATTATCCTCTTATGTCCCTCAATTAAATCTTGCAAATTATCCACCAAAATTCCAATTTGAAGCTCAAAATCAACCCCTTCCATAGCTCCAATTTTCAATTTTCGGACTTGATATCTTCGACAAATTCCTGTTGATGTCTAATTTCTAAAAAAGTGCACAATCATTTCTACGAGGCGCCATCGCTAAATAACGGCTTGAAATCAAACCCTTAAATTAGGCAAATGCGAATTTCCATTAATTCAGTGACGTCCGAATTGCTTTTCGAAAAAAATCAAATCTCTGAAAAATCTTATGAGACTATCGACCCGTTCCTAAAATTTATTATGACATACTGCGAAATCTTCAATTTCTGAAATGGGACTCAAATTCACGGTTAATTCCGAATTCCGCGTTTGTAGCATGGCCGCGCCAGGTAGCAGAATTTTTAGAAATTTTTAGTCCAAATGACCCGTGGTCGATTTTTTTTTCAAATTCAATGAATCTACTCGAACACGCGATTTAGTTATCGCGAAAATCTCGATGATTGAACTATGAACAGGTACCAAAATAATAAGAAAATCGCCAGTGTAGGTACCGACGAATTTTGTATGATTAAGTGGTGTCACCCATGATTAGCCACATATCTCAATCGAATCAACCTATCTCTCGATCTCAAATCGATTTATATTTGTGCTGCAATGACCTCTAAAGATAGCACGGCGATGGCGATTTATGAGTGAATTCTCGTTTCATTAAATTAAAATTCGTTAATGGCTTCCTGGATAGTCTAGTTATCTCAAAAGTGATCAAAAGCTCAAGAACAGCCCTATAGTAACGTCAATGAAATGCCCGATTTATTCGTAGAAAACAAAAGTGAAAACTGAGGTATACAACTCTTCCTTTTATAAAAATTTTGTCATGAAATTTAAACATTTACCCATCCCTAAACAAAAAAGGTAGGTTATCGTTGTCTCATTCTAATCTTACCTCTTCCCCAGTTGCTTCTTCAGTCCCATGGCATTATTAGACCACTTTGACAAGGGGACTATGTTGGTTCACTGAATTAGATCTGAAACACAATTTGAACCTTTTCCACGTACGACACAATCGTCGTCACCGTCTAAATCTTCAAGATCTAGCACGGGGTCGGTCGACTCATACTCCTCGACATCGACACGTGAAAGACGTCATGCACTTGTGCCTACCTCGGCGACAACGCAAGACGATAAATCAGATCTCGATTCTTTTAGAATCTCAAAGGAATCTTAAATTTCGGTTTCATCTTTTCCCCTCCTTGCCAAAGCGCAAGGTATCCCCCATTGGTGACACCTTCAAAAAGATGTAATCACCAATTTGGAACTCTAAGGGCAGCACAAAGTTCAACGATACAACTTTTCTGGTGGCTCGAGCGGTCTACGATCTAAGTCGATCACTAAAAACTGCAATCGATCGCTGAATTGACTCTAGGCCTATAATCTTTCTTTCTCGATCTTATCTCAACAAAGGCGAAGTTTGCATACTGTCTCATTTCGCTCGAAAGGAACTATCTAAGCGCTAAGTGAAATCGAAACCTACTTAGATCCGATATAAGTTAAAATCAGGCACTCACGCATTTAACCGTCTAACACACATACATTCGCATGCCTATTCCAATTAAGATCCTTCCATACGGCGATAAAGTGAGTCGACTTCATTAGTCTATTGACCACTACAAATGGAGTCATTATTCCTCCGACTCCTTGGTAAACCTATCACAACATTCCACGTAATATAATTCCATTCCCACTCAAAACTTACAAAGCGATTATAAAGGTCCTCTTGGTTTGCATTCATCGAACTTTCACTTACCGACACATCTCGACACTTACAACCTATCCATCGATATCTATCTTTATATTGGTCTCGCGACCGAGTTGACACCGATTCCAACCTACTTGTACTGGTTCCGGTCGAATACTGCAACTATTGGCGTTGAATTCCCGATAAGGTCTACTCCTCAAATTGTGTCTTGTCCGACACCTATCATCACTCAATATACTTCACAACATTCCATCTTTCGAATCTAAAAGTCAACTTTTCCCTTACCGGTATCCTTTTGCATGATTTTCTGAACATCCTTCATTAACCGAAATGTCTTAATTCTAAACTGGACTTTTGGTTCAGTTCTAAGGGTGGCCAGAGGTCGAAGCGGCCTACCTTAAACTTGAAAACCAGATCTCGAGCTCTCTAAGGTAAGTTCCACTATAGTTGCCAAATAAATTTGACAAACTAAATCCGAACCCGGTTGTCTTAATTGACGAAACAAAAGAAATTGAGGATCCTCCTCGACTTTCAATAAGTTCAAAATTTCATTTGTCAACAATTCAAGCCGTATCACCTTACGCCAACAATTCATTACCATAAGATGCTTCCGAGCCAACTCTTTTCATATATGACATCAAAGTTATACATAAGCAACTAGTCAAGTACAACTATAGCCGGTGATTCTTTCTACGAGTTTATTACAACAACTGAAATTCAACAACCTTAACCAAAATTCCTTTGTGCTACTTTTATAAAAACACCTCAAAAACATTCTTCCTTCGCTCGATGCCTAGTTGGTCCATTCTTGTTCCTTTCGTCACCCTAGTTATGTTCTATATGTGGTGCTTTTCCCTTTATCTTGTCCACCGGGTGATGGCGTATGTTCGGCCTGGAGCTGGAGGCTTCAAGTAGTCGACTCCTATTGTGCCATTGGTAGGGGAGTCTCAATTTTGACCCATCGTGTATGCTGGCAAGAACTGCGGTTGTCCTCTTAGCCTACTAGGACAATCTCTTGCTCAATGGCCACAGTGGCCACACCAAACAAGCGCCCGTTCTTCGAGGGCATTGATTCATAGCATGTCACCTTCCACAAAGGTGACACATCTCAATCCGGGCGGGTCCGGACTTCGACATCCCCTCGTTAAGAGCGAGGATCAAGAATCTATTTCCAGGCATGGGCCTTTCCCTTCCCTGGCAAATTCCTTCTATGTGAGAGCTGAACGTCGATCCAAACGAGACAGCTTGCTTATTCAATCCTCTTTCTATCATTTGAGCTTCACGATAGACTTCCCGACAAGTCATCAGTCCAATGGCAAAAGACACCGCTTCAACTCCAAACGAAGACCATTTCCGAATCTTCGAGCCTTCTTTGGGTCCTCAACTAACCTAGGAGCACACACCGCAAAAGCTCCGTGAACTTGACCCCGTCTTCGAAGTCGGCCCGGCATCAATCCTTGATGAAGGCGTTGGAACTCCTCCATCTTTTGTTCTCGAAAGTCCGTTTCTCTGAAAAATATTGATCATTGAAAGCTCTTAGGAAAATATCCACTCTGGATTATTCCTTGTGAAAGATCGTGTCTTTGGCAGCCTTCCACCAAATGTTGGCATTGCCCGTAACCGATAAACGGCTAGGGTTACCTTTTCGGTTGTGCACATCAGGAGTGCAAACGTCTTCTCAGGATCTTGTATCATCGGCGAGGTGGTCTCGGGGGTCTCAAAGACCCGTAAATCTTCGGTGGGACTTAACTTCGGGAACTACTCTACTAGTTGGTGGATTGGTCTTTCTCTTTGTGCCACAACATTTCGGGTTGAGCTTTGGAAGGCGCTTGAGGTGTGGCGGGTGCCAGCAGTGTGATCGCTTGGTTCAAGGCTTGTCATGTGTCACCACATCTCAAAGTCTCTAGTGCCGCATGATCCCTTACAATCTAGGATCACCGGGGCTACTACCCCTGCACCAGCAGTGAGGTGGTGCTCTCCACTTTAGCGCGCAGCCCGTGCTGGTGCCTTACCCCTGCCTCCTCGGTCTTTTGACCCTAGTCGATGTCCTAACTTTCAGCCGCAGTCGCGGTCTCTTATCGGAGTTCTCGCTCCGCTTGCTCATGGTTGAGTCTTTTATCGAAACCTGCCTTCCAAATCCTACACTGGATTAGAAGATGAACGATTTACACACGACAAACAATTTTACCAATCAACTATCACAGAGATACGCACCAGCATAAATTTAAATGTCATTCCTACTACTATCCATAGGTCATCACACCTTATCACTTCAATACCTAACATTTGCTCAAATACCACTTAAGCGGGATGTCACCACCCCGATCTTGAACATCGCTTTGCATTCCATACCGGGTCGATTAATAGCGGTCTCCCAGATGCAACGCCGACCATTTTCTTCTTATAATACATATCGGAAGCTAATATAAAAATCTCCGCATAACAAAAACAAACGTGGATAGAAAGTAGGGCTGTAAATTTCGACACCAACACAATCATTTTTATAAACAACCGGGGTGCATATACATTGTCAGATTGTTTATAAAACTATCGATCTAACAAAAGGAACTATCCTATGGCCCTGCAGTGGATATGTTCACCGATCTTCGATCTCCACCTCCCCAAACCTCGGGGATTATGGTTCCCCTCCAACACCACCAAGGACCTGAAAATGGTTATTCAATAACCAAAGGAGACAATCTCTCAGTGAGCTTCTACTCCTTAAACCCGATTAGGAAACCAATATGCCATAAGGGCTGCCTAAGCACAATACGGTCGAGAGGGCTTACCTTGGCCTCAAATCCCACTCCGTGACACATGACAATTCAAATAGGCACCCAAATCAATCGAGTTACTCTGATAAATAAAATCACCGATCAATCGCCTAATCGATTACATGTCATCTCGACATTTTCTTGGTCAGCTCATCTCATATTATCTATTAAGTCCGCAACTTGTGGATGCTAACGCTAAGTTGATAATTAGATAAAGATAGCCGCTTTTTGAGATGATCGGATATCTTTATTCTGTTTGGTACCGCCATATCTCTCTTGGGCTAATATGTGATACTAAACCATTGCTCAATTTAAGTCGACAATAAGTATATTGCTCTCTACTAAGTTGCCATATAAATAGTCGATGATGGTTTAGCGTATTGCTCTGCTAAGCTAACATGATATCTTGCTTTATAACTGAAGTTCACTATATGTCGGGCGCATAGGATGATATAGTATACGCACATATTCAATCAAAACCAACAAGGTATACTATTCGTGCTAAGTTGACATATCACTGTGAGCGCTAATATAGTATCTTGATATCTAATTTCATAAGTTTCATATATCGCCTGTAGTCGTCGATGATACAATCTCCATCCCATACAATCAAATTTCATCTTTTATCATTCCGATAAAATAGGCGTGTGGGAACACGATCATCATAGCCAAAATATTATAATTTCATTTCCACAATTCTCACCATTTTCTATAGTACACCAAAACATTTTTAGTGACATTAACCGACTTTGTATGATAATTAATCAATTAAGGGGAAAATAATCTTATAATCACAAATAATTCATTTCAAACATCTAAATAAAGCCGATTAAATAAAACGAACTACACCAATGCGATAATCAAGATAAAATTAGGTGGTTGCATTATCTAGCCTAATTTCCAGAAAATAAATAAATAATTAATTAATTTCGAAAGTAATAAATAAATACTAAAAATCCAATTTAGCTCCGTAATGCCTGATCGATGTTTAAATGTTTCAAATTACCAAGACTCGCTCAATAAGTAATAGAGCATGTTTACTTGCTAAGTACACTAACCATTTGCCTACCATGCATAGGTAACCCCTAATTTAATTATTCTAATATAATCTAAATCCACCTAATCGCACTTAATTAAATCTAATCACCTCCTGAAGATCATTAGTCTACTAAGAAGGTATTAGTGAGTAAAGCTCACTTGATTAAAAGTTAAGATTGGAACAACGCGGATTTACTACTACGACTAAGGGTTTAAATCCGTGTTTTCAGCGGCGTCACGACACTGGCCGCCCAACTGGTCTTGGTGCCCACAGAAATTTCTCGGCTTGGTGACGGGCTTGGGCCTAGCTTCACGGCTTGGGCTTTAAATAAACTGAACCAAGGTTGGGCTGCTGGGCTGAAAATGAATTCGCAGGCCACAGCTTGGCTTCGAATGGGTCAACTACTAAGCTTGTGGGCTGATCTGGGCTTGATGGAGAGTTGGGCCGGAATTGCTGCTGTGAAGATGGGCCCAGCTGGACAGAAACGAGCGGTTGCGGGTGCTGATCGAACAAGACACGAGCTGGAGAAGACCTCTCGGGCAGCTTGCTGGCGTGAGATGGGGAAGACCGAGGAGATGCGTGGGCGAAGCTAGCTGGTGCAGGCACACGAGGCGGTGAGGTAAGATCGTGCCTTGTGGTGTGGGCTTCGAACGTTGAATTTGCTGGCCGAAGACGTTGCTGGAGTTGATGGGCTGACGGATCCAACTAAAGACATGAAGAAGCAGCATGTCCTTCGCTGTGTGGAGAGGAGGTTGGCGCATGAAGAGAAGTCAACAGCAAGTGATTCTATGGGACATTGGTGCTAATTGTTGAATCGGTGAAAGGAGGAGACGCCGTGTGGCAACGTGAGATGGGAGAGGGAGTTTCAGTGGAGGTGGCTTCGTTTGCAAAAGATAAAATGGAGATGAAGACGCGTGGGAAAAGAAAAAGAACGGGGGCAGCAACGTGAAGGAAGAGAGAGGATTGACACGGAAGGAGCTGCACCAAAAGAAATGGAAAAGGAGTGGCGACGGTGGGAAGCAGCTGGCTTGCTTGGTGTGCTTCACAAGTTTGGGGGCAAAGAGAGAGAAAGGTCAATGAAACTAATCCATTTGCATTAAAACCTTGTCCCCGAAAGTTTCCATAATTATCCTCTTATGTCCCTCAATTAAATCTTGCAAATTATCCACCAAAATTCCATTTGAAGCCAAAAATCCAACCCCTTCCATAGCTCCGAATTTTCAATTTTCAGACTTCGATATCTTCGACAAATTTCATATTTGATGTCCAATTTCGGAGAAAAAGCCCATACTATTTCTGCAGGTGCCCATCACAACAATAGCAAAGCTAAAAACTCTTAAATTTTACCGATGAATTTCCATTAATTTTCATGATGTTCGAATCGCTCGTGTAGTAAAAATTTCGAATCTCTGAAAAATTCTTCTTGAGACTGAACATGTTCTTAGAATTTAGTTGCACACGACAGAATCTTCAATTTTTGAAATTTGACTCCAATTTGTGATTAATTT